>QZML01002119.1:1461419-1481630 GCA_016801275.1 Hystrix brachyura
ATCCCAGTACTCGGGAGGCTGAGGCAGGAAGATCACCTAGAGTTTGTAGAGTTTGAGACCAGCATAGTGAGCTCAAGGCCAGCCAGCCTGAACTACACAGTGAGACCCTGTCTAAAAAACTCAAGAAAAATAAAAAATAAAATAAAACTTAGTACGAGAAGCAAACAGGACAGATTCTTCACAGCCAGAGCTCATTTCAAATGATCACCATCTAAAGCAGGTGGCCCCATTACCTCAGTCTGGAGGAGCAGCACGTGGAAGTTGGAGATGGACTGCCTGTTAATGCCTAGGAATTCGAATTTACTTGTCAGGGTGTTTGCCAGTTCTCCAATCTGAAACTAATGCAGGAAAAGAGGGTCAACCAGAAGAGAATCGGCACTGTGGCCTGCCTTGTGCCCGACCTTTCATCTGCAGTCACAGATGCTGGAAGGAGTGTGCCTGGAAAGAGCACTCCTCCCACTGCCCGCTCCCACCCCAGAAGGCGTCCGACGCTGCGCGCGCACTGCCGCAGTTCACGGCCCAGCCGGGAAGGGACCGAGTGGAGCGGGACAGGGGTGGCGGGGCTGGAGCTGCAGGGAAACCGGGAGACGCTGGTCTCAAACATTCTCAGTCAACCAAATGGAGACATTCGGGGGCTCTCACGGCCTGTCACTCAAACTGGGCGAGATCCCAACTGCTGTCACACAGCCCCTCCCAGGAAAAGAAAACTGAGGCGATGGGGAGGTAATTAGCTGGTGTGTGACAACCACACTACAGGATACCCACGCAAAAAAACTGTGCTTGGTAAACACATTCAACTTTTGGAAAAAGAACCCTGGACGATGTAACTCCCAATATTCCCACTTTTCCCTTTATCCATTAATAAATGTTTATGCTAGCCACAGGTGGAAGGCAATTTTGAGACAGTTTTGCTATGTAGTTCAGACTGGCCTGGAACTCACGGTGATCCTCCTGCTTCAGCCTGCTAAGTGCTGAGATTACAGGCAAGTGCCACCATGTCTGGCTGTGAAGCCCTAACTAAAGTATCTTAGTGTCTTCTACATAGTTGTACAGTAGCACTTAGGTTAATTAAAAAAAAAAAATGCTAACCAGTTGTGGTGGCACTCTCCTGTAATCCCAGCACTCTGGGAGGCCGAGGCAGGAAGATCTCAAGTTCCAGGGCAGTCTGGGGATGTATCGCAGTGGCAGAATACTTGCCTAGCGTGCTTGTGGCCCTGGGCGCTCTCCCCAGGACCACACACACACAAACTATGCGAGGTGGTTTTCCCGAGGGGCCCTCAAGCTGCAGAGCCGGCAGTCACAGACTGGACGTGTGGGACTTTTGTCCTTGTCACTGTCCCTGTACTGACCCGGGTGCCGTAAGCAGGGGACGAAGCGCCTCGCAGCTGAGGACTGCAAGCACCGCAGAAGCGGCTGTGCAGAGGCCCAGAACCAGCCTGCGGACCTGGCGCTGGTGGGACTTCCCGACCCCAGTCTCCCCGAGGTCAGGACAGGACACAAGTGGAAGCGAAGCTGCGTTCTCCGAAGACAGGACTCTGTGTAATAATTAAATCCGACTTTCAGTCTCTAGTACCTCCAGACTGCAAGTTGCTACTGACAAGCTACTCTTTTTAATGGAGCTTTACCTTCAAAGGGAATAACTAGCACAGAATTTTCAGACATCTTCTCAGCATCAAGCAGGTCCTACAATTCCTTACTTCAACCTTAAACAGGACTCCTTCACTGAACAACAGGAAAAACAGAGGTGTTCAATTTAGGCTTAATCTTGGAATAGTAAACTTATCACCCGCTAATGGAAAGTGGTTTGATGATTGGCCTTTTGAAAAATATATGTCAAGTTATATTTAGTAATGTGCATACTTTCAAATCCTGGTCGTCTTCTACTTTAGGTGCTGTCTGTACTTTTATCTTCTCTGAAGATTCTTCTACTTCTGCCTCTTTATCTGAATTTTCATCTATTTTTTCTGAATTTTCAGCACCAATTGCTGCAAAAGAAAATACAAAATTAGCTACATAACAAAACTGTCTCAAAAAAATGAAATAAAACTAAAAAAAAATATCTAACAGCAAGAGCAATGATATTTGAAAAAGAACATAGTTCTCTCTCTTTTGCCTGTTTTCTTTAATTGGTAAGAAGTTCTAGCCAGGTGTGGTGCCACACAGCTATAAACCCAGAACTTGGCAGGCTGAAGCAGGACAATAATGAGCTCAAGCCTGGCCTAAGCAACTTAGAGAGATCATGTCTCAAAATTAAAGGGGAGATGGGGTGGCTGGGGATGTGGATGAGAGAGAAGGTTCTGGGTTCCACTCTCACTACCAACAACAAACTGGGGCAGGGAGAAAGCTTTCAAAATCAGGGCAGTAGGGATTGGGGATTTAGCTCAAGCGGTAGAGTGCTTGCCTACCAAGCACAGGGCCCTGTGTTTGATCCCCAGGACCCCCCCAAAACCAAACCAAACCAAAAAACCAGAGCAGCATTAATTTTAAACCGTTCAAAATGGGCGCAGTGTCACACACCTGTAATCCCCGCTACAAAACAGGCTGAGGCAGGAGGATCACTCATTCAAGGCCAACCCAGGAACCACTCTGACTCAAAATAAACAAAAAGAGCTGGGGAGGTGGCTCAGTACTCCTGGGTTCAATCCCCAGTACTGCCAAGATACTGAAAGATAAAGATAAAGAAAATGTACCAAAACCCCCCAAAATGTGCAGCATGGTTAAGGAGTAGGAAATGAGAATAAAACTGGAGGCTTTTAGAATTTTACCTCATGTTCTTTTATACTATTGATTGAAAAACGATTTAGGGCTGGGGATTTAGCTCAGTGGTTAGAGTGCTTGCCTAGCAAGCACAATGCCCTGAGTTGGATTCCCAGTATCAAAAAAAAAAAAAAAAAAAAAAAAAAAGGGCGGGCGGCTGCCCTGCCTGCTACACTGCCCGCCTCTGCACTTACTGGCAGCTTCTAGCACACAGCTCTGTGCTTCAGCACCTGCCCGGCAGGCAGAGCCCCTGGTTCAACTCCTAGCACTGTAAAAATAAGTAAAACAGTTTAATGTGCGATGCAAATTACCGCTTTCTCCGTTCTCTGGAGTCTCGCGTCCAGTCTTGCCGGAGCTCCGGCTGGTGGATTCTGGACTGGCTGCTCGAACAAACTTCTTCCACTTCCCTCGTTTAGACACCAGTCTGCGCACCCCGTCCTGAGATGCTGGCTGGCTGATGTCAGATCGGGGACTCGACCCTGACACGCTGCCATCTCCTTCCTCCAAGGCTCTCAGCTCTGCCTGGGGGATGACGAAAGCCATGTGTGTCGTTACTGAAAAGTGAGTGTCACAGCCTCTCAATGTTAACACATCTGTGGGCAGCAGAACGACAGCGTGGCCAAGTTCTCAGAACGGGGAACCTCTGAGAACAAGCAGCACTGCTTAATAAAGCTTTGCACTGCAGCCGAGCACTTTGCTCCACACAGCACGCTCGCTCCCCCAGTAACTGTGCAGCCACAACTAGTCAGTACTTGGAGGCTGAGGCAGGAGGATTGTCCAAATTCAAGGCCAGCAGGAACTATACAGTGAGACTCTCTCAAAACAAAACAAAATACTTTGTTCGGAGGAGACGTTCTGGACACCTACAAATACACAAACTTTCCAATATGTGTACCTAACAGAGCAAGGATGATTTAGCTAGTCCTTGTCCACAGATGTTTCCTAAGCAGGAAAGGGTTCAGGAGGTATCGCTGCTGTAACAGTTGTCAGGACCCACCTTCAGGCTACACACAATGGCTCATCCTGCAATCCCAGCTACTTGGGAAGCTGAGGCAGGAAGAATTTAAATTTGAGCCTGCCTGAGGAACTTAGTGAGGGGGTCGGGGGTGGGGAGCGTGGAGTAGTTCGGTGGTGGAGCTATTGTCTAGCATGCACTGAAGCTGGTCAGGGCCCAAGCCACAGCAGCAGCTGGGAGGCACGAACCTTTTTCCTTTCCAAAACGAGCTCCAGCTCAAGGGTGTCCTGCTCCTCCTCCTCCTCGCTTTCTCCAGACTGGACCACGCTGCACAGGTCCTCCTGAGTGGGGTCCTCACCACTATCCAGCAGGACTTCCGGTGGCTTCCCCGCAGTCAAGGCATCCTCTGAGGTCATGCTCATCTCTTTTGCCTCCGAAACAGGCTCTTCCTCTTTACAAATCACCTTTCTCCTCCATCGCTCTTCTTCCTCTTTGATTCCCTCTGGCAACAGAGGAGCCAGCAGTGCCGCCGCAACCCCTTTCCGCTCCTCCTCACTGTTGGAGAGTGCCTGGATGCCCTCGTTCACTTCCTGCGGGGAACATGTCCAGGCTCACACTTGGGCGTCACCCAGGGTGTGCGCAAGGGCATCCACCTGTGTCCTAGACAGGCTCGTGTGTCCCATCACACGGACCTAAGTCGACACTAGCACTACAGGGATGCAGTGGTGAGAGTCAGGCATGGCAGCGCACGCCTGCCGCCCAGCACCATGGGAGACAGGGGCAGGAGGACTGAGAGCCTGAAAATTCAAGTCCCACCCGGGAACAGAGCAAGACAATGTCTCCAAGGGCGGGGTGTGTGTACAAATTCAGGGCAAAGGCCCTGGGTTTAATCCCTGGTACTGCCAAAGGGGAAAAAAGAAACAAGCCGGGGCTCAAAGGCAGCCTGGAGTACAGAGCAAAACCCTGTCTCAAAAAACATAAAAAGTACACCTGATACAAGAAAGCCATCATTTTCCAATTTAAGTTCTCCTCCAACACACTCTCTACAGGTTACATTTATTTCCTTTTCTTACTGCCAAAGCTACGGAAACACTCAGGTTTCATTAGCATCAAGCAACCCTGACCTGAAAACGCGGAATGCTCTGGAACCCGAATCTTCCGGAGCACAGCCACGCGAGGGTTAAGGGGGAAATTCCACCCCACCTTCGTGTGAGAAGCGCGGTCAAAATACAGAATGGCCAGGTGTGGTGGCGCATGCCTGTGATCCCTGTCTTCTGGGAAGCTGAGGCAGGAGACTGTAAGTTCAAGCCCAAACTGGGCAACCTAGCAACTGAGTGAGACCTTGTCTCAAAATAAAAATAAAAAAGGGGGGTTGGGGATGTAGCTCAGTGTGAAGGGCCTAGATTTAATCCTCAGTGCCATCAAAAACAAAAAACAAAATTAAAAAATGTAGACCTACTAGCTAGGTGTGGTGACACATGCTTATAATCCTACCATTCAAGAGAGCGAAGCAGGAGGATTCAGAGTTCAAGGCCAGCTTGAACTGTATGAGACTTGGTCACAAAAAAGATACAGCAAAAATCCCCAAAACAACAACAAATAAAACAAACACAGACTATAAATATTGTGTAAAATCATCTTTAGGCTATGAGTATATGTGAAATATAAACAAATTCTGTACTTAAACTTGGGCCCACACCCAAGAAATCTCTCTACATATATATGAGCTCTCCAAAATCCAAAAGAAAATTCCTCTCATGTGTTAACGCTTCTGGTCCCAGGCATTTGGATGAGGACACTCTATTTGTAATTTTTAATTCTTAGGGTAATTGATCTCTCAATTTAAGCAAACCCTATGTGGAATCTCAAAACAGTAGAGCAATTCTGTGAGAAGTGGGGATGGGGACCTGCAGCCCTCTGGCTTGGTAGGGCCCAGGAAGCCCCGCAGCCCCGCTGCCCGGAGCTGCGCAACACACAGAGCTAGAGAAAGTGAAGCTCAGAGACAGAGCCCAGCCGAACTGCCCCACAGTGACTGTCCCACCCTCATCAGGCTGGAGAAGGGAACTCACAACACTGACTGTTATGGTTTGTTTCTAGATGTTACCCCAAAACCTGACGTAGTCACAGGAGGTGGCAGAATCTAGAGTGTGTGATGCTGGGATTAAAAGCACGTGATTACTAAACCAGTGCATTGATTGGTCTGCAGAAGAAGCAGTTTGGGTCCCCTTGCTTACCTTGCTGCCTTCTGCCTGTCGGCCAGGCCCCCCTGCCTTGGAACCAGCTGTTAGTGGACTGAAACCTCTACAAACTGTGAGCTAAATAAACTTCTCTTCCCGTAACTCTGGGTGTCTGGCTTTTGTCTCAGCGACGGGAGAAAAGTGACTAAGACACTGACCTTTTTAACTTCTCGCTTGACTATGACAGGTCCACTTTTACTATTGGAAACGGGAACCATTTTCTCCTTTGTATATGTGTCTGTATTTACTGCAAAATTAGCATCAGTACCTGTTCCAGAACTAGAAAATAAACTTGGTAAGAGAAACTGAAGAGAGAATCAATCAACAGAAAATAAGACCCTTGGAAGGCCTTTCCAATTTCTTCCCCCACAGGCCTCTCACCTGGGCTGGTAATGCTGCAGCCCCTGGACCTGGGTGGCAAGGTACTGGGGCAGCTCCCAGGTGACTTCGTTGGTCTGTGTGTTCCAGTAGTAGTAGCAGCCTGTGTTCTCATCCCAGACTTCCTGCCAGTCTCCCATCTCAATTCCCACTAGAGGAAGACAAACCGATCGTGAGAAGCACAAGCTCCGCACAGTGCTGACATCATCTCTAGTGGACGCAAAGCCCAGCCATCTCACACAGGGTTTCCCCAACTCGGCACTATTGAATTTTTTAGACTGAAAATCCTAGATCAAGGATTTAACAGCATCCCAGGCCACCTACCAATCTCACAGCCCTGCACTATGACAACCAAAACCATTCCGACATGTCACCTGTCTCTGGGGACAACACACATTTGAGAACAGCTCATGATTGAGAACTCCGCTCTAACTCAAAGGTTACGTATTCTACAGACATTTAATCACCTCTGCATGCTTGGTTTAAGAAAGCAGTTTGAAAAAAAAAAAAAAAAGGGGGTTTGCTAGTCCTTGCTAGTCCAAAATCGTTCTAAATAATGGTTCTTCTGGCTCACCGAGCAGAATCTGCTGGGTATTTAGAAAAGCACACAATTACTTCCTAAAAGGTAGAAATTACACCCTACAAGTTCCCAAGCACACTACCCTACCCGCCACCTTGCAGAAAACGCCCAAGCCCTGAATCCTTGAGCATGGGGCTGTAGCAACACCCCGAAGATGGTGGGCTGGGGCTCACCTCCTGCTAGGGAGCACTGTGTGTCGTACTGCCACTCTGGAGCTGGGGCCGCATCCGTGCCGTTGGACGCGGTGGAGGTCGGTGCGGACGTGACTGCTTCCCTTGGTTCTGGCCGAGGGGGAGTTGGAGGTGGGGCGGAGGCTCCAGCAGGCGCTGCAGGCTGAGGAGCTGTGATGGCATCGATCTCCTGCACAGGAAGGAACAGCTAATACATGTGCTGGTGACCTCGGGGCCAGAGCCGAGAGCGATGGGCAATTGCTTCTGCTCCATTCTCTGCTGCTGACAGCACAACTCTCGTTTTTCAGCACAGGGATGCAGCGCAGAGGCAGAGCGCTCACCTAGAGTGTGAGGCCCTGGGCCCCGCGCCAGCACTGCAAAGAGCAAACCCAAAGCCTCTCCTTTTCCAGAGACAAAGTTCCCCAAAGCCTTCCATTCCTTCTTCCCCTTCTTCCCCAAGCTTTCCACTGAGAGAGGAAGACAGAGACCGACAAGCACACCGACCCCTGGCACCCTGGGCCCCAAGCGGCCGTAGCCGCCATTGCTCACCGCCAGGAAGCTGGCCAGGGTGCTGTCTATATCGGCTGACAGGTTTCCATTGGCCTCCTCGGACTGCGCTGGCTTCTCAGAAACATCACTCTCGTCGTCGTCACTGTCGGCGTAGGCGCCGAGGAGGCACAGCCCACCTAGAAACAAGCAGAAAGGGGCTGAGACTGGAGAGCTGCATGTCCTAGGAAACTGCTAATGAATGGCAAGCATGGCACTGTTCTTCAGTATAGTTTATTTATACATAGAAACCAATCCAAAATTTCCAAGTCACTAAACCAGCCATCAGTACTTCTTAGTATACTAAGGTTAAGGACTCTAAATACTAAATTCCAAAACACAAGATACGGCCAGGTGTGACGGCGCGCACCGATAATCTCAGCACTGGGGAGGCTGAGGCAGGAGAATCACTGAGCTTGATGCCAGCCTGAGCTATATAGCAAGACCCTGTCTCAGAAGGAAAAAAGAGGTGAGATAAGAAAGTTATTAGTTTATGTCTAAGTTTTTAAAAATTTATTAAAGTAAAAGACACAACGCCAGTAATCCTCTTCAAACCACAAAGCCCCTACTGGAACCCATTTATGCCATTGTTCCTGTCATTTTCTGCAACGGCTCTGGAGTCCTGGTGGCTGCATCAATGTCCAGGATCGATTCAGAACGTTTTCCTCTAGCAAATGCAAGACCCTGAGTTCGATCCCCACTACAAAAAAAAAATTTCCCTTTCATGGTTGTTTTGACTTTGGGGGATGAGCCAGAGGGTGCACTGTGCCAGATCCCACAAGTAAGGTGGAGGAGGATGTGTAGACACTGTCACGTCTTTCGAGCTTGCCTTTCCACTGGGCGGCACTCGGCAGCAGCAGTCTCCAGATTTTCCTCTCACGGCTCGTAAAGACACCCCCAGAGCAGGCCTTCCAGGACTGCTGCAGAAGGTGGTGAGAATGATGGGTAAGTGTGTTCAAAGGAGGGGATTTTGTGAGAATTCATGGCCGTGCGTCTTTTATAGTAATGATTTTTATTTTTATTTATTTTTTTTTTAATTTTATTTTAAACCAAGAGCATGTATTGATGGTGAATCAGCCACCACATTTTAGACAGGTGAACGAGATTAAGTGGACATTTCTTTGACAGTGTCCACATCCTGGTACCAAAGGTATTTCTCTTATTCTTTTTGGTTCTCTTCCTGAATTTCTGAACCCAGAGTTTTAGTCTTCTAAAAGCAGAACTACAGAGGGGATTTAGCTCAAGTGGTAGAGCACTTGCCTAGCAAGCACAAGGACCTGAGTTTCATCCCTAGCACCCCTAAATAAATAAGTAAATAAATAAGATTGTTTAAAAAAGAAAACAGAACTACAAAAGGAGAAAATTCAAAACCTGTGCTTTTTATTCAGTGCTGACGGGATTTTGAAGGAGGTGGGGGAAATGCATCTTCTTATATTGAAACCCTTTTCATTCAGAGTAACTCTGAGACGTGGATCTGTGTGCACCATGCCCTCTCCGCACTGGAGACAGAACTTGGTCATGACGTGTGAGCGTCCCTCCGGCCACACCTGGCCAGCCCCTCAATACTTCCTGAGTCCAGTGCTCACGGGTACTGAGCGCTACAAACTGCAGTTTCTTTTAGCTAGCTAAGTTCGTTCTTGAGAATACCCTCAGAAAACAACTCAAGTTTTGTGACAAAGCCTCTAGTGGCTTGCTTTAAACTACTGCAAGCTGGAAACACAAATGCTCTCAAATAGGGCAATGACAGTGTCACAGTGCCCGAGTTAACGCCATTTTGTGCTTACTTATTACACGCAGCAACACAAAAGGGACAAAGAGCAACGCTAAAAGCTGGGCATGGTGGCACATATCTATGAATCCTAGCACTCTGGGAGGCTGAGGTAGGAGGATCACAAGTTCCAGCCCAGGGCTGGGGATTTAACGCAGTGGCTAGAGTGCTTGCCTTGCAAGCACAAGGCCCTGAGTTTGATCCCCAGCACCAAAAAAACCCCAAAAAACCCCCCCAAAAAACCAAGTTCCAGCCCAGCCGAGCAACTCAGCAACTCATTGAGGCCCTGTGTCACAATAAGACGTAAAGAAAGGGCTGAGATGAAAGGGCTTGGTGCAAGAGTTTGGGTTTCAATCCCGAGTGGGGGTGAGTAATGCTGAAAGAATGAAAGGAAGCTTTCTGATAGGGTCGAACCTGATGGAGCCCGTGAAGAATGAGCGCGTATTGACCCGGAATAGATGGAAATTCAGAGCGACATCAAAAATAACTTCAGAGTAGCACTGTGTCGGACTGCTTGATTTTGGAAAGGTCAAAGCAATGCACTGACAAGTGCTAGAGTTCTGCTGAGATCCGGCGTAAGGCCTTGGTACTCTTCTTGTTTTGGGTCCCTGCATGCGCTCCCTCTGATGGCTGAGCACGAGCTCTGCTCAGGTGCAAACAGGTGTCACATGCTCCCTTCCCCTCCTCTACCCTTCCTGTGCCCACCCAGGCCCGACACTGCCTGGAGGAGCCCCAGAGCAGCCCCCCACGCCCACTGCAAGGCCTATCAGGCTGTGCCCTGCTCTCTGCTCTCAGGCTCGGTACCTCACTACAGCAGCTGGCTCACAGATGACTCTTGGGCAGGTCATCATGGGGCTCATTCCAAGGGACAGGGACACCCTGGTGTGTCATAGGAGCAGGGTGGTCATGCCCTGCAGGATCCCACATGCAGGTGTCTAAGCTCTCTGCCGTGCTCCTCGGGGCTTCAGGGAAGCTCACTCCACATCACAAATAGCCAGCTACTGGTGATTGGCCTAAGGTCCAACCCTCTGCTACTCAGCCAGGTCCACTACTCTGCTCTAGTCCTGGAGGTGGCTCCCTTCTGAGGCTCTTTCAGACTGCTAGCTTCCATTCAACCATCAGCAGGCACAACACATGTCTAACTCTGCAGGGCCTCCAGCTGTTAGGAGTCCTAGGCCAGGAAAGAGGGACAAAGCCCACGCAAGCATTTAGCGGTACCACAGTACCACATGATGTGCAAATCAAGTGCAAGAGGCAGTCAGTTACTTCTCAGGTACCTGCTTAGTCTTCCAGATAAGCTTCAAAGGACAGCAGGCCACATACTTTTTTTTGGTCCCGGGGATGGAACTAAAAGCCTTGTACTTGCTAGGCAAGCGCTGCACCACTTGAGCTAAATCCCCAACCTCCAGATATTTTAGTAGCTCTACTGTTTCCTCATAATGTTGCTTCAGCCAGGTGTGGTGGCGCGTGGCGCACACCTGTAATCGCAGCACTCAGGAGGCAGAGGCAGGAGGATTGCCGCAAGATCAAGGCCAGCTATGAGTTCCAGGCCATCTTAATGCTACATAGTGAGTTCAAGGCCAATTTGAACTACACTGCAAGACCCTGTCTCCAAAAAAAATAGTTTCAACTACATTTCTTTTGGTTTTTTGAGACAGGGTCTCATTATGTAGTCCAGGCTGACCTCTAACTTAAGGCTTACAGCACCATGCCCAGCTCAACTACATTTTTAAAAACCCTTTTGGGTCAAAGAAACTATCAGCAACACACACTTGGGCACACAACTCTGGGAAACCAAGGACCCTACCATCATCCGTGGAGCCACATTAAATAACCCTTTTCTTAATAATAAATACTGTTGAGTGCTCTAGGGGGTCTACTGATCTAATTTAATAGACCTCATACTAAATATTTTCCTGAGGTAATTTCACATGAATATACCGTAACATTTTCAGTGTAAAAGACAGAATGGTGTAGCTGCACACATCTGTAAACCCAGCATTCTGGTAGACTGAGGCTGGAAGATCTCAAGTTCAAGCCTTGGCAATTTAGTAAGATCCTGTCTCAAAATAAAGAATAATAGGCGAGTGTTGCATAACCTTAGCACTCAGAAGGCAGAGGCAGGAGGATCACTGCCAGTTTGAGGCTGGTCTCAACTACAAAGTGAGACCTGGTCTCAAAAAACCAAAGCCAAAACCAAAACAGAAAAAAGGGCAATTTAGTGAGATCCTGTCTCTAAGGGGGGAAAAAAAGCTGCGGAAGCAGCTCAGTGTGAAGGTCCTGGGTTCAATCCCCAGTATCACAAAAACAAGCATACTAGATGTTCAGTCTTTTTTTTTAATACAGGGTCTTACTATGTAGCCTAGACTGGTGTCAAACCCCCAGCAATTCTCCTGCCTTAGCCTCCCAAGTCCTGGGATCACAGGAGTGTGCCACCACGCCCAGCCCTGGTCTACTCTTTATCTAAGCATTTGTAATTTGAAAAATTTTATTTGATCTCAAAAACTGTCCATTTTTGTGTCAAATTTCTAGGGATAAAGGCAGAATCCTTTAACATAATTGTTGGAAAAACAAATGGCTGGTGATGTGGCTAAATAGCAAAATCTGCAGTATGCACAAAGCCCTGAGATTGATCTCCAATACCACGGAAAAAAAAAAAAAAGAAAAAGAAAAAAAGAAAAAGTACATTTTGTGTCTACTTTAATATTAATTACAGAGATCTATGTGAATAATGAAAAATTGTTTCTCAGTGGTTTCCATTTGACAAACATTTTCTTCTGCATGTTATCAACTAGTGGGTAGGAAGCGAACAAAAGCAGCACACTCACAGTGCAAGGCTGATGAAATGAAAACACTCCTGCCTGCCACACATAGAAGACTTAACTGATGTAGCAACCCCAGACACTTCTCCCAGGAACACTGGCATTCTACTCATCTTTACAGTTCTTACAGAAGATCCAAATGAAGTAATACATGTACAGTGGTTTACACATACAAAGGGGTATCACGTAGTTGTGGAATTTCACAACCAAGGTTTCGGTTTTCTTGGCAGTAATGAGGATTGAGCCCATGACCTATGCAATGAGCTACACTGACAGGTCTTTTTAAATTTTGAAATGAGGTTTTGCTAAACTGCCCAGGTTGGGCTCGAACTTGTGTTCCTCCTGCCTTAGCCTCCCAGAGTGCCATGAATCAGTCACACCCTGCAGGTTTTACTTCTGTAATCCACAGGACGAAAATGTTCCAATCTTTCAAGGTCTCTGAAATAGGGCTGGTGGTGTAGCTCAGTGGCAGAGTGCTTGCCTAGCACGCATAAGCCCTGGGTTCAATCCCCAACATCCGCCCCAAAATACATAAAATACAACGCAACCTGATATACTTACAATGTCAGGACTTTACACACATCATTCTATTCGATCCTTAAAATAACTTAGGGCTATAAAATTCACTATATAGGACTGGGATCGCTCAATCATTTTGTAGACAAATGAGGTTCAGTCCAATTAATAACCATACTGAAGTACTACAGTGGATGTTCAAGTGATAGTCTGAACCTAGCCTTAACCATAAAGCTACTGTTGCAAATATTCCTCTGTGCTCAGAAATATCTACACGAGCAATTTTCAGCTCTACGAATATACACCAGGTATTGATCAGGACAAACTGTTAGAAAACAAACAAAATGAAAAGATATCACTGGTATCCTTTAAGAACACCCAATTAGTAGGATAACCAGAAAACTAGCTGCAGTAACATCAGGAGCTGGGAATGGTGGCCCACACCCAGAATCCCAGTATTCATGAGGCTGAGGCAGGAAGATCCCAAGTTTGAGGCCAGCCTGGACTACATACTCTATTTCCCCCCAAATAAGACCAGGTCTTTTTTATATACACACACACACACACACACATATATATATATTTGGTACCGGGAATCGAACTCAGGGCCTCATGCTTGTGAGGCAAACATTCTAACCACTGAGCTAAATCACCAGCCCTAGGTCTTATATTAATTTTTGCTCTAGGGCACAATAGGGCTTTTTTCAAGGAGATGTCTTATTTTTTCCTGTATGATGATCTACATTTATTCAAATAGAGTTAGATCATATTCTTGAACATTGTTGTAACCCTCCGAACCCCAAATTCTGGCATGATTTCCTCGCGACTCCATTTCCTGGGATCGTGGCCCCAGTCTCTCACGTCCGGCAATGGAGCTCGCCTTCAAACTTCTTGCCCATGCAGCCTGCTCGCGGTGTACTGGCAACACAGCTGTCGGTGATTTCATCCTGTGCACTCTTCACCCCAGTCGCGACCTCTTGCAGGCCGGCTTCACAAACCTTTGGTTTCCATGCTGATTTCTCTCCACTGTGTTTTCAACATACTCATTGTTTTCTATGTGCAAATGTGTGGTTGTCCATTGCAGTATCCAGAGTCTGGAGACAGGCGCTCCTTTCTGTGGGCATCGTTATTTGATCCATTCTTTTCTCTGCAACCGAGTTCTTCATGTCTTTAGCGCAGTGAGTGCCGGCTGGCTCTTAGACACACACCTCTGGCCGCCTGGCTGAACAAGGGGCAGCATTCAACGGGCCCACTTCCTTCTAACTGCTCAGTCCAGAAGGCCTTTTCACTTCCAGGGCTTGTTTCTCGTCCCCTTCATGATCAGAGGTGGGGCTTTCTTTCCGTCTGCACGAAGCACCAGAATACAGGTTAACACGTGTGCCTCCGTCACCAGTGGGTGAATGTAGCCTGATATGGCCCCCTCAGGCCCACTGTCACTTGAAATCCCTGACCGTCAACACTGAAGCTTCACCCACAGCCATCACGCTGGAGACTGGTGTTCAGCAAAGTCTACGGCAGCCACAAAGGACTCGAATGCAAGCGCACGTTTCATAACGCCACCACCTTCCAGCTAGAACAGCGATGCTGATCTTAGAGACAGATCAAATGGTATCGCTGCAGGAAGCCATCCAGCCAGTGCTGTGACGCTTTGAATTCATCTGGGGATATTTCTAACTGTGGCGCCATAGCCAGGGCAAAGGCCTGAATATCAGCCCTGCGCACGACCACAGCCTTGGCTCCCCTGTCAGCAATCCATTCACAGACCATGTCTTCCAGCTCAGGGAACAAGGCCTGCCGACCCGATCCGCACTTGCGCTTCTTAGCATTCCCCTCGTCCACCTGCTGACTGAGGTTTTCGTACTCCGAGCGCCACTTCCGGACCATCCGGAGATCCAACTTCTTCTCTTTGCAGAAAGCTGTAAGATTCTTGCCTTGGGAATCCTCCACGATGCCCTTCTTGTACTCGACGGAGTAGCTCTTTCGTTTTGCACTCATCTTGTCTGGGGGTCAAAATATTATTCCCTTTAAATCTTCCATTAAATCAAATGTTAACTGAAGACTTATGAGACAGGAGTGGCAACAAAAATGGTGACAGTTAAGAATGATGGTCCACACAAAAGCAAAGGAAAATCACAGGCACCAAAATTCTGAAAATGTTTATTTTGTATCAGTGCATTAAGTACATGTTACAACACATGACACATTGAGTTAGGAAGATTCATGTCAGACACAATGATTTCTGTCCATTATCAAGTGTGCATGCTATGTGTGTGTTGTGTCTGTATCCGACTGGTCACTCCACGGTAGGTCTCAAATTCATCTGCTGCCACAGGCATTTACCTCTTGTCCAAAGGGGCCCACTTGGGTACTTATAAATAATTAAGTACTACTGTCAATAATGTTATTTATATTTAATTATGTATTATTTATAACTCAATACGTCCATCATGTGCTGCCATGGACAAACTAAATGTATCCCTCTGGTTGACAATCTTAATGGGGGCTTATTTTGGGGGAAGGGCTTATATTACCAGCACCTTGAAAAAAAAAAATCACATTAGGGCTTCTTTTCCAGTTAGGTCTTATTTTTGGGGAAATACAGTAGCAAGAACTGGCATAACTGTAAAGCGAGAAGCTTTCCTCAAAAAGACAAAACCCCAGGACTGGGGATTTAGCTCAGTGATTAGAGAGATTCCCTTGCAATGACAAGGCCCTGAGTTCGATCCCTAGAAGCAAAAACAAAAAACAAAACAAAACCAAAAGAACAAAGAAAACTAAACAAAGGGCTGGGGATTTAGCTCAGTGGTTAGAGTGCTTGCCTTGCAAGCACAATGCCCAGAGTTCATTCCCCAGCACCTCCCCCCAAAAAGGAAAAGAAAACAAAACAAAACCCCACACACATTAGAAGAAACAGTAGCAATCATTTTGGATACATAAAAAAGGCAACAAATTCTGCATTGCTGAAAGTGTCTATACCAGTAAGTCCTTACTTTATGGGAATCCTAAAGTGTTCAACAAAACCTGCTACATATAAGCTCACTTTGAACTTACAAGATCTAACTTATAAAACAATTAAAGATCACTTTACCTGTTGCTTTCACGGCTGTAGGTCTGGTGGTCATAACTGGTTTTGGAGGATTCTGAACTCTGGGCACCTCCACCACCACTTCCTGCTCATCTAGATTTCAAAAAGGAACAAAAAAAAACTGCCATCAGTTTTCTGTCACTAGAAGTGACAAATAGGCCTTTGGTTCAACCTTGGAGATCTAGATTTCATCAACTTAAAAAAAAAAAAAAAAAACCAAAAAAACTCCTTTCCTATGTCCAGTCATTCCTGTTATTTAGTACCCATGTCCCACATGGTGGTGCATGTCTGTAATTTCAGCACTCCGAAGGCTGAGGCAGGAGGATCACCTCCAGTTAGTAGCCAGCCTGAACTACCTAGTGAGACCCTCTCTCAAAAAACAAACAAACAAACGAAAAAAGGTCACAGGAAGCTGACTTCTAGAATCTTGTTTCCTCAGTGACTCAGACATTGAGTATCTGAGCACTGTATACTTCAAAACTGACATGCACATACAATAAATATCTGCCAGGCTTTCAGAGTTTTTACATGTGCCGCACGAGATTTTTTTTAAAAATTTTAAGTGAGACTCTGTCTCAAACCAGGCCCGGCACCACACACCTGTAATCTTAGCACGCTGGAAGGCTGAGGCAGGAGGGCCTTAAACTTGAAACTTGAGCCCAGACTGGGTAACTCAGACCCTACCTCAAAACTAAAAAAGGGATAGGGATGCAGCTCAGTGTAAAGGTCCTAGATTCAATCCCCAGTACAAAAAAAACAAACAAACACAACTGCTACACCAGATTTTAGTGCCTTAATCTTGGATTTCCCAGGCTCTAGAGCACTTTTTCTTTGCTTATTTTGAGACTAAATCGCTCAGACTGGCCGCGATCTTGAGCTCTCCCTGCCTCAGCAGGCGAATGCCACGCTGCTCCGCAGTTAGCGTGACTTCTGAACACCGGAAATGGTCACAGTGCTAACCCTGCCCGCATGTCCTTAATCCAAGAGTAAGATTTCCCTAACCGCTCCATTTTTTTCCCCCCCAACCTCTCCGTTTTAGGGAGAACCCAAGAACTTGATAACTCACGGGTTCCACTACTCCTTAAATTCTGGGGACGCCTGTTAGTTTGGGGACACTTCGGCTTTGTCTGGCAAAAGGGATTTGTTAACTTTTCGAAAAAGCATTGGGGATGAAATCCTGGGCTACCTCCCCATCCCTTTTCAAAAAAATTCTGCGGCAGGGTTTCATGTAAACTGTTGCCCGGGAGGGGACCTCAAACTCGCAATCCTCCTGCCTCAGCCTCCCGCGTAGCTGCACTCAAGCGTGTGTGCCAGCTTCTTCCAGTCACTCTTCGGGTTCAACAAAAACGAAAGGAAACGGGCGAAGCGCAGACAGGAGAGGCCGCGGCCCTGCCGCGGGCCGGACGCGGGCTCCCAGCGCGCCCCGCGGCGGCCATGGCGCCCGCCCCGCCCCGCCCCGGCAGGCCCGGCCGCGCCGATCCGGCGCCCTCACCTTCCGAAGCGGAGTCGTCGGGGGCCGCGGCGGCCGAGCCCACGGGCGTCGTCGTCGCTGCCGCCGGCGCCGCCGGGGCGGGCTGACTCGGGGCGGCCGCCGTGGCGTCCGGCTCGGGATCGGGATCCGGCTCGGGGTCCCGGCCCGGCGTGCTGCTGCGCGGCCCGGGTGGAGAGAGCTGCAGGATGGGCCTGCGGCCGGGTACCGCCCGCGACTTCTTCCCCATCGCGAGCCCGAGCGCGAGCCGCGAGCGTCGGCAGCCGAAAGGGCGGGCGCGGCCGACGCGGTGCGTGCTGAATATTCATGAGCTCAGCTCCGCCCCCTGCCGACTGCGGCTTCCAGCCGGCCGAGTGTGCGCACGCGCACGCATGCACACTGGGTACGGCCGCGCTTCTGGCTCCTCCTCCTCTGCGGAAGGACGGGCTCCCCGCCACAGCGTTAGGCGATTGGCTACTTTGACCTGGAGTCGGGGCTGGTAGCCAATGGAAAAGGAAAAGCGGTGGGACTCGAGCCAATAACGCGGAAGGACCTTCGCTTGAGTGACTTCCCGGGAAGGTCGGTTCCGCCCAGGCGTTTTTGCAGACTCTTTTCTTTACCCGCCTCGCCCTCCATCTTGTTTCCGTTCTTGACGTTCGTGTTGTTTGCCGTTTGGGAAGCCGTGTGGCTTTCTGGGCCCTGCCCCATGTTTCCCTGTCATTATTGTACTTACTTTGGGTTTAGCTGTGGGCATTACATGTAGTAGCGGGTTTTATGCTTTTGGAGACAAGATCTCGCCGTGTAGTTCAGTCCTGGCTCAGCCTCCCGGGCAGCTGGGGTTAGAGGCGTGCGCCACGGCCTGTTTCATACCCCTTTTCCTGTATACTGAATTTAAGAAACAGCAGTGGTTGTTTCTCGTGTCCCCAGTAGGTAACTCGGTTCCTGTTCAAGCACACTAACATATCTAAGGTTTATTGAGCCTTACTACATGACTGCCACTCACTCCGCGCTTTGAGTGTGCAAGTGCCCTAGATTCTGACAACACTTGGTGAGATGGACATCATGATTCTCCATCATTTTTGTTGTGTGATACTGGGGACTGAACCCAGGGCCTTCTCACTGAGCTACATCCCCAGGCCTTTTAAATTTTCTTTGAGACAGAGTCTCACAAAGTCTCGAAATTGTCTGGGCTGGACTCAAACATGTAATCCTCCTGCCTCAGCCTTACGGAGTGCTATTCGTAATTTTGAATGCATTCTCAAATTGGTTGTTGTGCTCGCTTCGGCAGCACGTATACTAAAATCAAATTGGTTGTTGACTGGAAAATCCCCAAGAGCATGGACTTTGCCGTTTCGTTGAAACACCCAGCAAATGGTTTTTCGTCTTTTTTTTTGAACTTGAACTTAGGGCCTTGAGCTTGCTGGGCAGGCTACATCCCCAGGCCTCAGCAGATAGTTTTGAAAAATGTAGACTTAGCCATAAACTTGAAATAAGGCCAGGACTACTTTCTTTTCCTTTCCTATGGGAGGGAGTATCTGGGTTGTTACGGTGTCCTTAGATTATAGACACCCAGCATTTCTGAAAATGTACCAGCCAAAAGCAGGAGAGAATTTACTGTCTGAAGCTGTTAACAATTTTCTGATTTATTTCTCGGGGAAAGAGACAGTAAATTACGGCAATCCCAGCACTCTGGTAGGCAGAGGCAGGAGGAAAGTACATCTGAGACCATCGTGGGCAGTTTGCCAAGACACCTTGTCTCAAAAATAAAAAGGGGTGAACATTGGGTTCTCCCCAGTACCCCCCTCACCACGCGTACAAAGACAAAACAAGACTGTAAAGTACAATAACCAACTCTGGGAGTTCTTTTTCTTGGTGTCTTTTTTTGTTTCCTTTCGGTGCCGGGGATCAAACTCAGGGCCTTGTGTTTGGGGGGAAAGTACCTTAACCACTGAGCTAAATCCCCAGCTGACTCTGAGTTCTGAAGCCAAACCAAGACATCTGTAAAATGTGTTGGTAACGGTACCCATGGGTTGCCATGAGGCCGTGAGGGTTAAATGAGACCAGTCTTAAATTCTTTTTTTTTTTTTTTGTGGTGCTGGGGATGGAACTCAGGGCCTTGCGCTTGCAAGGCAAATGCTCTACCACTTGCGCTAAATCCTCAGCCCCAGTCTTAAATTCTTAACATTGCACCTGGGACAAAATGAGCAATGGTAGCTATTTTTACCATAAATGAGCCATTTATCATTTATTCATTTGTTTTGCGGTACAGGAGCTTGAACCCAGCACCTTTACACTTAGTTACATCCCCAGCCTTTTCTTATAGTTTTCTTTTCTTTTTTGGTGCTGGGGCTTGAACTCAGGGCCTTGCGCTTGCTAGGCAAGTGCTCTACCACTGAGCTAAATCCCCAACCCCTCTTATTTTATATTTTCAGACAGGGTTTTGCTAAATTGCCCTGGTTGGCTCGAACCTGTGATCCTCCTGCTCGGCCTCCCAGAGGTCTTGCGATTACAGGCATGTCCACCACACCCTGCTAGCCTTTTATCTACACGAGTTCAGGTACTGTTGTAAAATAGGCCATGGAGCCAAAGAGAAACACACAGGAACGTGCAAGGCTGTTTTCTAGCACCTGGGGCAGGGATGACGAACCTTTTAGAGCTTTCAATGATCACAAACAGTCGGCTGCAGGTTCACCACCACTGACCTAGGGGAACCATACATTCTAGAGGTGACCAACCCTGGCTGCTTCATAGAACCACGGGAACACTGGAAAACAGGAGAGTCTCAGGAGAGGTTTGTAGGTGGTATGCGAGGACCATATCAGTTATTTATTTATTTTTAAAAGCTCAAAATCGGAGCTGGGGATTTAGCTCAGTGATTAGAGTGCTTGCCTTGCAAGCACAAGGGCCTGAGTTCGATCCCCGGCACCAC
>QZML01002119.1:1493927-1509291 GCA_016801275.1 Hystrix brachyura
CAAAAAAAAAAAAAAAAAAGAGGGAAAACCAAAGAGCTGATGGGACCCCCGACTCCAAATGGTGTTTCCATACCACGGCACCGGCTGCAGGCTGCACAATCCACGCATACTCGGGGCGGATGAGGCGCAGGCAGTTGATGGCAGCCAGGTAGCAGTTGCCTTGCTTCTCGAGTCCCCGAAGTGTGCGGACCTCTCTGCCCAGTCGTGTGCCGTACTCAAACATCACCGTGCCAGCTGGGAGCAGGAATGAAGGAGAATTTCAAACTGTGTTTCTTTAGAGAGACAGAGAACTGGTTAAACCTATCAAATATTAACATTTAAAACTAAATTGAATTTATGTAGAGCTATGAAGAAGGAATCATGTGTTGGAGCTGGGCATGGTGACGCAGACCTATAGTCCCAGTGTTTTGGGAGGCTGAGGCAGGATGACTGCACATTTGATCACAGCCTGGAAAATTTAGAAACTTAGGGAGACCCAGTCTTAAAAAAAATTAAAAAGAAGATCACATGTTGTGCTCGCTTCGGTAGTACATATACTAAGAAGATCACGTGTTGGTGAGGCGGTGGAGACACCAGAATTTTTTTTGTTTCTTGAGACAGGGTCTCACTATGTAGTTCAGGTTGGCCTTGAACTATGTAGCCCAGGCTGGCCTCAAACTCTCAGTGATCCTCCTGCCTCAGCCTCCCGAGTGCTGGGATTATAGTCTTAATATAGTCTAGGCGGTCTCGAACTTGCAGCAATCCTGCCTCAGCCTCCTGAGTACTGGGACTACAAGAGTGTGCCACCATGCCTGGGTCCAACCCCTTTTATTTTTCAGTTTTAAAACAGAGTCTCACCAAGTCACTAAACTGTCCAGGTGGGGCTTGGATTTGCAATCCTCTTGCTTCAACCTCCCAGAGTGCCAGGATTACAGGCATGAGTCACTTGGGATTATAGTCTTAATATAGTCTAGGCTGGTCTTGAACTTGCAGCAATCCTGCCTCAGCCTCCTGAGTACTGGGACTACAAGAGTGTGCCACCATGCCTGGGTCCAACCCCTTTTATTTTTCAGTTTTAAAACAGAGTCTCACTAAGTCACTAAACTGTCCAGGTGGGGCTTGGATTTGCAATCCTCTTGCTTCAACCTCCCAGAGTGCCAGGATTACAGGCATGAGTCACCTTGCTTGGTTGGCTTACCTTCTTACTTTTATAACAAACTTTAACTCTAAGGGTTGAATGAGATAATGAAAAATCCATTGTTTTAGGAAAATGTGATACACAAACTAAATAGCATTTAAAAACTCTTTCAAAGCTAGGTCTGGAGGCACACACCCATAAATTTGAAGCTAGTCTGGGCTACATAGTGAGTTGAAGGCCAGCCTGAACTATATAGCAAGACCCTGTCTCAAAGAAAAAAAAAAGATAACTCTCAAGGCCAGAGTGGTGACACACACTTGTAATCCCAACACCCTTGCTATGCAATTCAGGCTGGCCTTAGAGTAGTGGCAATCCTCTTGCCTCAGCCTCCCCAGTGCTGGGATTACAGGTGTGTACCACCTATAGTTGCTCCTGGTGAAAAATTTTAAATTAAAAGATTGAGAAGTTGGGTAGGGGATTTAGCTCAAGTGGGAGAGCGCTTGCCTAGCAAGTGCAAGGCCCTGACTACGATCCCCGGCACCCTACGAGCCCCAGCAGACCCGCCCCCAAAACACAGAAAACAAAAGGTTGAGAGGTTGGGGTGTAGCTCAGCAGTAGAACAAGGCTCTGGGCTCCATCTCCAGCCCCAAACAACAACTACAGACAAACAAACAAACAAAAAACCCGATGGGGCTGGGGATTTAGCTCAGTGATTAGAGTGCTTGCCTTGTAAGCACAAGGCCCTGAGTTCGATCCCCGGCACCACAAAAAAAAAAACACAAAAACAAACAAACAAAAAAAAAAACAAACGAAACGAAAAGCCTGAAAAGCAATTCACTAGGACACAAAGATATTGTTTCAGAACTTTTTTCTTTTCTTTTTTTTTTTTCATAACTTCTATATGCCAAACTGACTCCTCTTTAAGGCTTTTCCATGAAATGGAGGGAATGACCACCACTGTCAAGGACACTGCTATATCCAGTGGACCAGAGCGGATGTGAGTGTAGGCAATCTGTCTCAGGAACTGAAATACAGGGTAGACGAAGGTCAAGGGCCAAATGACACTGGAAGTTGATACTAGGTATGAGAGTTCAAGGTCATTCTAGTGAAAAAGCAAAAGTTCCCTTTATCAGCAGACAAATACTGTGTGAAATACCACCTTACCAGAAGTGACTGAGAATGTTCCAGAATAGGAGGAAGAACATATTTTCAAAGCTAATACGTCTTCTTCAAAAGGGTGAAGGGAGCTTTGGTGTGGTGGTGCATGTTTGTCATCCCAGCATTTGGGAGGCTGAGGCAGGAGGATCGCCCTGAGTTCAAGACCAGCCTGGGCTACACAGTGAGTTCAAGGCCAGCCTGGGCTACATAGTGAGTTCAAGACCAGCCTGGGCTACACAGTGAGTTCAAGGCCAGCCTGGGCTACATAGTGAGTTCAAGACCAGCCTGGGCTACACAGTGAGTTCAAGGCCNNNAGAAAAAAAAAAAAAAAAAAAAAAAAAAGGTGGGAGGGGTGAAGGTAAGCTATCTTGCACATACAAGTTACTGAACACAGTATTTTGTAAAACACGATTACATTAATAAGGCGGCCTCAGCAGCCGGCTCCTGGCTCAAGGCTCACCTTTGCGGAAGTTGTGGCGGTGGATGTGGAAGGCGTAGAGAAGCTCGTAGTAATTGTGTGTTGTGAGGTCCACGGCTCTGGCCCGCGATTCAATTATCCCCACAACCTGGCAGAGGGGAAGCCATGGCACGCTGAGGTTAGAGCGGTGCCGGCAGACCTGGTGCTGGCAGGCCCAGGAGGTGTTCCTGGCCGCCGGTGGGAGCTGAACTTACCTCATTATGCAGATTCACGTAGGGAAACTCCACAAGGTCCTGCAGCTGCGAGCGTTCACAGAGGACGACCACCAGCTGCCGCAAGCAATCTAACTGCCTGCGGGCGAGAGGGCCGCGGGCACTGCAGCGGGCCTGGACAGGGCCGGCACACTCTTCCCCAGGGACCGTGAGCTTACCTGCCGGAGTCGGGAATCTGGGTTAGGGCCTCGTAGGCCTGGCTGTTGTGGCCCAAATCCAAATGATGTTTGAAAATGCATGTCCTCAAGGTGGCCTAGATAGCAAATTCGGATATCAAAAGAGAGCAAGAGAAATTAAAATACTATCTCCACAGCAAACGGCAAAGCAAAGGAATTAGTTTGCTCTTACCTGACTTTTCCAGTCGTCACCTGCTTCTGTTATTGCTGCTGTAGCCAACTGAATGACCAGCTCGGGCAGCCCAACAACGTCGAGTAGACGTAAAACCTAAGAAGACACAGAATAAACTCCAATAAAAATAATATAGAAAAAAAAATACAGCAGTGGAAGTTAACCTGAGAGAGAGATGAGTAAGATAAAGCTGAAGCCAATGGCGCCGGCTGGGCTGTGGCTCAGCAGCACAGCACTTGCTACTGCTGTGTGAGCTGGGTTTGGTTCCCAGCACCACAGAGGACAAGGGGTGCCACCGAGAAGGACAGGGCTGCCGTGGGAAGTGACCACGTGAAGATCGGCCTTTAGGGAATACTGCTGTATGTGAGCTTGAGGTAAAACCAATTTGCTTTTCCAGACAATATAACTGGAATGGCTGTCCAATTGCAGGTAAATTCTGACTGAGTTGCAGGTAAATTCTGACTGATAGTATTAGGCATTTTTTTTTCTTTTTGGTGCTGGGGATTGAACTCAGGGTCTTGCATTGCAGGTAAATTCTGACTGACAGTATTAGGCATTTTTTTTTTCTTTTTGGTGCTGGGGATTGAACTCAGGGTCTTGCACTTGCTGGGCGAGCAGTCTAACTGAGCTAAATCCCCAGCCCATTGATAGTGTTAGGTTAACACAGACACAGATGAAGTGAAGAGGTAAATCTAATGTGCTCTCTAGAGTTCATTCGTAAGAACTACCACTAACCAACTTTTTCCTCTAGTACTGGGACTCAAACCCAGGGCCTTGCCCATACTAGGCAAGCACTGCGCCCGAGCCATGCTCCCAGCTCTTGCAACAATTATTAGTGAAAAATAGGGCTTTTGACTGTACTTTTCTTTTTGAGACAGGGTGTTGCTTTGTAGTTCAGGCTGGCCCTGAACTTGGGGTGATCCTCCTGCCTCAGCCTCCTGAGTGTGCCACTGCACCTGATTCTTTTTAAGAGGCAGGGTCTCTGTTGCTCAGGCTGGCCCCAAAATCCCAGGCTCAAGAGGTTCTTCTGCCTCGGCCCCTTGCGTACTGGGCCTGTCAGCACCACCATATCCAGCTTTGTCCTTTGACAAGTGTGAAAGAGCTAGTAATGACAAAGTAATGAAAGAGCTCCTGAGGACGTGACCATGCCATGTTCTTATGCACACAAGCGCTCAATGAAAAGGGGGAACAACAACAAATGTATAGTGACTACCAAAGGCCTGCTGTGTGGGGCACAGCTTTCCACGCTGCAGTATTCACTACATTCCACGCCACAGCAGTGGTGACAATGTCACAGCTGAAGATGAAGTACAGGGGCACCCTCTTAAGGCCACAGCTGGGAGACCGGGATGCAGACCTCAGCATGCAGAGCCTGCTATGATGTAGTTTCCAAGATCTCTCACAACCAGGCAGGCACTTCCTCCGTCCCTCTGACCCGCTTGCTGTATGCTCAAGGCACAGGCCGCCCCGCTACCATACCGCTGCTTGTCTGTTCTCTTCCTGCCCGGATGTTGGCACTTTGAGGGCAGGGAGCAGCCTGGTGTTTCTAGCTCCCTCCTTGGTGCCTAACACTNAGTGCCCTGCACACAGCAAGCTCGCAGCATGTTTCTCCTTCTTCAATACTGGGTACTGAAGGTATGGCCAGGGCCCATACTCGGCTACATCACCAACCCACACCCCCTTTCAAATTTTGAGACTTGCCTTCCTCCTGCCTCAGCCTCCTGAGTAACTGGGGTACAGGTATGTGCCACGATGCACGAGTACGATTTATTCAATGAAGAAGCACATACAATTTTACTGCAGGTTGAACATCCCTAGTCAGAAAATCTGGAATCCGAAATGCTCCAAAATCTGAAACATTATGAGTGCTGACGTGCTGAGAGGAAAATTCTATACTTGACCTCATGTGAGAGACGGAAGCCAAACCACAGGCAAATTAAAACTACTCATGAAAGTACCTTCAGGCTGTGTGTATAAGGTGTGGACAGGAGTGGAGAAATGGTGTGTGTTAAACGAAGAACTTTGGTTTTAGACATGGGTCCTCTCCCCAGGATATCTCACAATGTATATGGCAATGTTTCAACATAAAAAACATGCAGAATGCAAGTCACTTGTGGTCCTGAGCATTTCAGACAACGGAAGCACAAACTGTACTAACTTTCCCTGCAAGCTGTGTAGGCTGCAGACGAACATGAAACACAGAGAATACTAGTCTTACAAAATCCTAAAGAGACTGTTTAGTGGACACTGATCTTTGAACTGTCCTGAAAGTCCATTCTACTTTACGTTTGCCCACACTCTCCTACAAGTGAGTGTACACACGTATTTTTTTTTCTGCCATACTGGGGACTGAACCCCAGGCCTTGGCACTGAGCTACATCCTCAGGCCTTTTCTGTTTTGAGACAGGGTCTTGCTAAATTGCTTATGCAGAACTCCAACTTCTGACCCTCTGCCTCAGCCTCCCAAGTGCTAGGATTACAGGTATGTGGTAGAGATCACAAGTACATAGTTGGCTAAATGTTTGCAAAGAAACACATCTATGCTACCAGCATGCAGATCAGGAATTTTATCAACAGTTTGAAGCGCACGATACACACAGGCAAATCCGTTTCTCCTCTCACGTGGAGGGAACAACCGCAGGGCAGTGCCAGTGCATTTCTGCACAGGTGTGGAAAGGCCATCCCACCAGCCCACCTTGTCATAATACTGCAGCCTGGGGCTGGATGCCACCTCCCCGTCCTCCGAGCGGATCAGGCGATCTAAGAATTCCTCCTTGCCCACTTCAGAAGCCGCCTGACAGAAGCACTCCAGAGCCTGGAGAAGGAAAGAAACACGAAGCAGCTGCAGTGGGCTATTCTGGGAGTGGTAGGTGAGCCAGATCAGCAGCACATGCGCTGAGGAAAGTCAAAACAGAAACACAATTGCTCAAAACAGGCCACTAGCTAGGTGTGGTGGCACAGGCCTGTGATCCCAGAACTCAGGAGGCCGAGGCAGAAGGATCGCTGTGAGTTCGAGGCCAACCTAGACTACATAATGAGTTCAAGGCCAGCCTGAACTACATAGCAGGACCCTGTCTCCAAAAGAAAAAAAAAGACAGGCCACTACACTCACATTTCATGACTAATTTAGATTTGGACAAGTTAATTTTCCTTTTTCAGTTTTTTGAGACAGGGTCTCACTGTACAGTCCAGGCTAATCCTGAACTCATTATGTAGTCCAGGCTGGCCTCAAACTTGTGGGAATACTCCTGCCTCAGTCTCCTGAGCGCTGGGATAACAGACATGTACCACCATGCCCAGCTTCTCTAAATGCTGTTAGTTAAAAAGTAGCAAGATAAATCATGTACTGGTACAAATCCTCCATGATGAATGTTATCATAAATGTACAGTTAAAATTTACAAAAATGTAAAGAAAAAAAAAAGTAAGCTAATAGAACAACTAGTGGATGGACACAGTAGAAAACACCGCCAGGGGCTGGGGATTTAGCTCAGTGGTTACAGTGCCTGCCTAGCAGGCACGAGGCCCTGAGTTCGATCTCCAGCACCAAAAAAACCCAAAAACCAAAAAACAAAAAAACACCTCCAGCAACACGTTAATGACTGTTGAATTTGGGTGGTGGGTTTGTGACTGTTCACTATCAGTCTCGAAACTTTTCTGCATACTTGAAAACTTACAAAATAGGTGGTCATGGGAACAAGAAAAATGTCAACAATCACACTGAGAGAAAAACTGAAGCAAAAAACAGACACAATGAAAACAATGTGGTTAATAAATTTGATTTACAGCCGGGTGTGATGGCGTATGCCTGTGATCCCTGCACTCGGGAGGCAGAGGCAGGGGGACTGCTGTGAGTTCGAGGCCAGCCTGGGCTATGTAGTGAGCTCAAGGCCAGCTGAACGACATAGTAAGACCTTGCCTCAAAATAAACCAAACAAACAAAAAAATTAAAAAAAACTGACTTACAAAAATGCATCCCTAAAAACACCTGCACCTGGGTAGGGCCTTTATTTATTGCTCTGTGCGTGCATGCATGCATGCATGTGCGTGCGGGCGTGCATGCATATATGTGGTGCTGGAGACTGAATCCAGGGTCTTCACTCTGAGCTACATTCCCAGTCCCTTTAATCTTTGTTTTGTTCTTTGTTTTTTTTGAGTGCTGGGGATTGAACTTGGAGCCTTGGCCCTCTACCATTTGAGCTAACTCCCCAACCCCTAATTTTTTTAGGTGTCGAGACAGGGTCTTGCTGAATCGTTAAGCTCCCCAGGGCAGGCCTGGACTCACGATCCTCCTGCCTCAGGCTCCCAGAGGGCTAGGGTTACAGGCATGCACCACTGCACCCTCTAGGGCAGGAGGGTTGTAATGTTTTCTTCTTACCTTGCCACATCCTAACCACATCACAAAACACAGGAGTGAGCCAGGCCCTCTGCCAGCACCCCGCCCCCCGGCTCCACTCCAGGACTCAGTTGCAGGAAGGACTCGTGCCCCAAGATGCAGCTTGCCTTGTGCTCCTCGCCTGTGATGAGGTAGCAGCGCCCCAGCATGAAGCGGCAGGAGCCCACGTTGACTTGACACCAGGGGTGCAGCAGGTGGATGTAGTCCTGAAAGGCACAGAGCAGCTCTGATGAGATAAACTCGGCTGCAGGAGACGCTGTATTCCAAACTCTCCACAGATGGAGAGAAGGCAGTGCTAGATCAACACAAAGGTGCTGCTGCTCTGAGACGAGGTTTTGCTAAGTTGCCCAGGCTTTCATCAAACTTGCAATCTTCCTGCCTCAGCCCCCCAAATGCTGGGCAAAAGTTTTACTTCTTAAAATCATCTGGAGATTAAAACCTAATCCTTAATACATTCTTATGCCAGGCTAGATACCATAAGAAAGCAAACAGAGCCAGGCACAGTGGTGCATGTCTCTAGTCCCAACCGCTCAGGAGGCTGAGACGGGATGATTGCTTGAGCCCAGGAGTTAAAGCCCAGTCTAGGAACACAGTGCTGCTGTTGTCTGCTCAACAACAGCAGCAAACACACAAACAGCAGTCCAGTAACACGTATACAGGCTTCACATCTCAACAATTTTCCAATTTTCAGTATTTATTGATTCAATGACTAAGAATCCAGTAAGAGATTTATATAAAAACAATAGTATTTGTTTTACTATAAAGAAAACCTAACTAAGAAAAAAAAATACTCCAGAAAAAATTATGTTAGTAATGATTATCAAGAAAGAGGCCAGTGCTGGTAATGCATGTTCATAATCCTAGCTACTCCAGAGGCTGAGGCAGGAGGATGGCAAGTTTGAGGCCAGTCTGAACAACTTAGTGACACTTTTTCAAAATTAAAACTAAAAACGGCTGTAGCTCAATGGTAGAGTGTCCTTGGGTTCAATCTTCAGTAGTGGGGACGGAGGGTTTGACAAAGAAAGAAATAGAGAAAACCTCACTGGGGGATGTGTGTGGTCAAGCTTAGCTGCTGAAAATGGAGTCTCACTGCCAGCCCCGTCGGCCTTGAATGCACAATCCTCTTGCTTCAGCCCTCCAGGTGCTGGGATTTTAGGCATAAACCACCACGCCTGACTACAAGTTTAATTTCTGTAGTTCTTACAAACAGCCCAATTAAAATGCGGTTACTATTCACCAGGAAAAATTCCCACCAAATCCATTTTTGCCAACAGTGATTAACCCGAAATGTAAGCAGAGCTCACCTGCAACTGCACGTACTGACAGTTTCCCATTAAACACTCGAGGAAGAGGCAACCAGGATTGCTGGGCCATCTAGTCACTGGATAAGGAGCACTTTTTACTTCTTTGGCAAAAATTAAATATACGCATTGGTTACCAAATCTGAAGAGGTCATGAAATAGTTTAATTTAAAAAATAAAAAAAGAAAAGGCCGGGAGTAGCTCCACGGTGGAGCATGTTGCCTAGCATGCACAAGGCCCTGAATTTGATCCCCAACACTGCCAGAAAGAAAGAGCACCCTTGCACTGGGCACACATGGTCTGTACCTGGTCCCTTCTGCAGACATTCATGCAGCGACACTGAGTGGCTCTATGTGCCCGACACTGTCAGGAGCTGGGTGTCTGCCAGCACCAATAGCATGGACCTGCACCCCCCGCAGGAAAAGGAAACGATCATCCAGGGCTGAGCCCCAGCCTTCTCTAGTAGTAGCTGAGTTCTAGGCTGGGTGACAAGTGGCAGAGGACACGTGTGTCTAGCACGCACGCGACTGTGTTCAACGCCTGGCCTTGCAAATGATCAGAGCCAACCAAACAAGCACTTCATTACAGGGCTGGGGCGTAGTGCTGCCACAGAGCCCTTGCCAAGCTTGTGCAACACCCTGGGTTTGGGCCTCAATACTGCAACGACACCCCCTCAAATCCAGAACAAAAAAACATGATACCACCCAAGCAAAATAAGAGCCTTTGATTATTAGACAGAAAAGAGCTTTCAACTCCTTTCAAGCAAAAGGATACAGAAGCTGCAGTAAATAATTGGTAATTGTAGTAACCATCTCAGGCCAGTTCAGGGCTGTTTGGCTGGGAGGTGCCTTCGGCTGAGAGAAGAGATGGGTGATAATGTGTTTTCTTGCAACTTCTTGGAAGAATAACTCCACGATTGTCTGTGGGCTGGACACTTAAAGAGACAAAGACAACCACAAATCTGTGACGGCAATATTGGCGACTTTCAGGTAAGATAGTTAATGCATTTATTTTAAGCCCATAACAAAGAAATTTTATTTCCAAACAGAAATGCACCACAGGTATCATTGGTAGCAGTCTGCACCCTGTGAGGGGCTGCACAGATGCAGTGAGAAGCCCCTCCCATCAACGCCGCTGGCACTTCCTGTCACAGATCTCATGATACCTGAGCGCCTCCCCTGGGAACCCTACAACACAGTCCCGGGTTTACACCAGAACCGCACAGCGCAAACCCTCTAGAATAATGGCTGTCACGCATGCCTCCTCCATGTCTGCAGGCTGAGCTGAGGGAACAGAGCCACCAGGGTCTCGGCAGGTTCTTAAGGGCAGGGCTGCGCCCCTCAGGGAGTGTCTAAAACCATGGAAAATTGGAAGCACACGTAGGAACACAGACAGGGCCACGGACGGAAGCACAGGAGCAAGGAGCCAGGGCAGATGCGCCTGGCAGCGACTCTCTGTGATCTGAACACGCCTCCCCACAGGGCTTCCTGTCTCACCCTACACACGCACGTGGGAGGCTAACGTGTCTTGATATGGTCAAAGTGAACTTAGGAAGACAGGACAGATCCATGTACAGACAGCACCCTTTGTTCCTGTCCCACCCAACTCCCCGACCTGGGCCACAGCCTGCTCACGGCCTCAGGGAAGTGGGAGTGAGGGGCAGGGTGGTGCTCTCCCACATCCACGGCACGCAGGTCTGCTCCTTACCGAACGGGCTGGCTGAGAAAGCCCCGGAGTCGGTCAGCTCCAGCGCTGACAAGTGCTGCAGATTAGATTCCCTGTGAGAAGGGAAAAGACAGCGTCCCCCATCTCCCCTGCCACATGTGCTGTCCCCATGCCGCTACCAAGAACGCTGGGCACTCAATTCCTGAACTGCAACAGAAAGGCTCCACTGAAAACAAACTGAACGAAACACCTGCGGAACAGGACTCGGGCTGCTCCCATTGGCCACCCAGCACTCCTAGAGCCTGGCGACAGATTGGTTCATCTCAGGGGGAAGGTGGGTCTTTTTGTTTTGTTTTGCTTTGTGCTTTTTGAGGTGGGGTCTTGCTATGTAGCCTAAACTGGGCTTGAGCTCACTACGTAGCACAAGCTGGCCTGGAACTTGTGGCCTTCCTCTTGCCTCAGCCTGAGTGCTGGGATTACGAGTGTGCACTAACACACTTGCTCTCAGCCTATTTTTTAAAAACTAATGGGCCAGGTGTGGTGGTGCACCCCTGTAATCCCACACTCAGGAGGCTGAGATAGGAGGATCACTGTGAGTTTGAGGCCAGCCTGCGCTATATAGTGAGTTCAATCCAGTCTGACCTGTATAGTGAGACCTTGTCTCAAAAAAACAAAAAAAAACCCTTAAAAAAAACCCAAAAAACTCCCCAAACCCTTCTCCTCAAAAAAAACTATCACAATGTTTTATAACTTTTGTTCTGTCTTCCTTATTTTGCCTTCAGTACATGTGTAATAATAAGTATGCATTTATTATTTTCATTTTTATAAGTTACTTTCAAACTTTAAGTAATCTCTGCATTCAAGAGGCTGAAGCAGGAGGATCCCTGGGAGTTCAAGGCCAGCCTGGGCTACATAGCAAGACCCTGTCTCAAAAAAACAAAACAAAAACAAAAAATATCAATAAAAGTTCTTTAAATGCAAATTTTTAAGGCCCCAGGACCAATCTCTAGCACTGCCCCCCAACACAACAAAAAATAATAAAATTCGTAATTTATTTTAAAAATAGAGCAGCGAAACTCACAGTGCATCAACTGGAGCACCCGTTGCCAAGCGCTGACTCCCCCACTTGACGAGGTAATAGGACAGGAGCAGCGGGGCCGTCCGACGCAGCACCTCCTGCTGGGCCTGGAAGAGCTGGCCGGGTCCCAGCAGCCCCTGCGCGTGACGGGGCGGCCAACAACTTGGTTAAGGTTCAGGTGGAGGAGAGAAATCACACACACAGTGATGGGGGCACAACACTGCCGAAGCAATACGCCTACTACATTTCGGGGTAGCAACTGTTGAAATAGCTTTCCAAACATTAAGAGACCCAACATAATCAAAACCAGTTCTCCAAGTTATAGGAGCTGACGATGAAAAAGCAACTCTCATATTTGAAGGCTCAGAACTGCAGAGGAAGAGGGGAATTTCAGTCTTCTCTAATGCTACTGGAGTTGGCTACAAATGGGTATGTGCAGTAAAGGGAGATTCAGCAACACTAACAGCCTAACAATGTGCGTCACCTGCGACCAATCAACTCCAGTTCTTCAAACTCACCCTGCAGATATAATCAAAGGCGTGTAGAAAGTTAGAGCTTCGAGGGAAAAACTGCAGACAGCCTGGATGGCCACCAAGGAGAATGGCTGGCAAGTTACAGCTGCACTAGGGGTCTTTTAAAAATGGCGTTGCAGAATATCTGAGTGGGAAATGCTGACCAGATTGTAAAATGGAATAAAAATAGCCATGTTTTAAAAAATTCTTTTTTTTTTTTTTTTTTTTTGTTTTTTTTGCATTTTTTTTTTTTTTAGGCCCTTGTGCTTGCAAGGCAAGCACTCTGATCACTGAGCTAAATCCCCAGCCCTTAAAAAATTCTAAGTGGCATATTTTATCTTATAAATAAAACCAAAAGACTATTTGCACAGGAAAGAAAAAAATGTAAGCTGAAATGCAAGCAGTGGCTATAACTTCATAAAGGTGATAGACGAACTTGATTGTTTTTTGGTTACATTTATAACATATACAATGAACATCTATTTTCTCCTGTGTGTAGAAAAGGCAAAAGCTATTATTATTTTTTGGGGGATTGAATTCAGGGCCTTGTGCTTGAGCACTCTACCACTTGAGCTAACTCTCCAGCCCCCAAAAGCTGTTATTTTTAAAAGCAAGAAACGCCTAAAGAAACAGAAGAATCTATACAGATGGAGAGAATTTAGTAGGGGTCACCCCAGTGACAGAGTCTTAGCAGGGTCCTGTTTCTCCTCAGTGTCTTACATCATCTTACCAGAAAAGGCTTTTCTTATTCTTGCCAGAAATTCTACCATTAGCAATACAGTTGAGCTAATAAATTCTGATGTAAAACTGTAAACACCTCTGGGAGTCCCTGGAACAGGAACAGTTTAATCAGATTGCGCCCCTGCTGGGCCTGAACAACACCACTGAGGCAGAAGCAAGAGGTGAGAGGCCCTGGATTTCACCCCTGCATCATGGTGGGCAGGGGCTGGGGTAGGACAACAAATGGACTTGACTAGGCAGATTTATTTAGTCATTAATTTTTTTTTTTTTTTAAGACAGGGTCTTGCTATGTGGTTCACACTGGCCTCCAAGCTGCAGCGATCCTCCTGTCTCGGCCTCCTGAGTGCTCAGATGACAGGTGTGCACCCATGCCTGGGTCAGACAGATAGTTTTTTCCAAGGTACCGTCAGCACGTAGGGTGATCTGGACTGTGGGATAGCAACAGTTTGGTGTGGACTCAGAGGAATAGGATGGAAAAGGGAACCCAGCATGCAGCCGGGAGGACCATGCAGACAAACTCTGCAATCTCGAAATTATGTTCAGGCCTCTATTACCAGCATTCAAGTTCAGTGCCAGCCTGGGTAACTGTGAGAGCCTGAATTTATTTTATTTATTTATTTATTTATTTATTATTTGTTTGGTTGGTTTTTTGGGTGCCGGGGATCGAACTCAGGGCCTTGTGCTTGCGAGGCGAGCACTCTAAAAGACCCTGGCTTTAGAAAGAAGAAGAAGAAGAAAAGAAGAAGAGGAGGAGAAAAAGTTCTTTTTCTTTGCTTCTCTTCCACATGAAGAGTACTCTGCTAGCACATCCAAAGTACCGCTAATAGTGCTAGATTTTGGGAAAGGCAGCCTGAGAGTGTTTCATACTACTTCACACATGAAGGCTCCTAACAGAGCAGTCTGCTTCACATGTTCTTAACTGGCAGTCCTGGACTATGATGCTCACTCACTCTTCACTCACCGAGTGGCTACAGAGCAGCATGGCAGCCCCAGTGTGGGGACAAAGCAGTGACTGAGCCTCTGTGCCGACTTCCTGCAATGGGCACACAGGGCCACGCCAGGCCTCAGAACCGACTACAGGCGTCCCCCAAGTAGCACTTACTGTGTCACCCAGCCTCGTCAGCAGGTGCTGAAAAATCAGCAAGTCTCGGCAGATGAGGAAGCGAGTGCTGGCAATTTTGTGCACGCCTCTGCACATGATGTAGGCTGCCGTGCTGCTGCCGTAGAGCTGTGACAGATTCATCCTGACATTCAGAGGCTGAGCTGGAACAAGATGAGAAACGGGTGAATGGGCTGCAGCTTCCTCTATGCTGAGAGGTGCAGCTGTGCTTTGTTTTTACCTGGATTGAAGCCCGTTTCCATCTCCATGTCTGTTTCATAATCCATTTCTCGTATAATAAGGCCAATGGCCTGGGCGGGGTTCCTCATCTCCTGAAGTTTACTACAGATATCTTCCATCACATTTTCTCTATAAAGACAATTAGGAAACTCTGGTGAGCACTGAGAATACAGAAGACAAGCTCCACACAGGCTTTAAGCAAAATGTTTCATGATGCAGGAAAGCCAGCCCCATCATGAAGAGTGGAGTGGAGACATTTTCCTTCACTCCACCTAGCACACTTCCACTGTTTCAGGAATGGCAGACAGAACTAACAGGAGAATACCCAAGAGCATGTGCCTAGCACGCATGAGGCCATGGGTTTGATCCCCGGCACCACACATACATACACACGTGCACACACTCAGCAGAAACATCTGTTTAGAATCAGGGAAAAACACTTCAATTTGTACACACTTGAACACACATTCAAAACCTGACTTTGGCCCTAGAAACTGCTTCATTCCCATTAGGAAATGCACTTTCCTCTAAACGCTCCTTACATATCAATAATGATCATGTCCTGTAGAATGCTCTCTGCAGCCTTCTCTGGAGACTGCAGGTTGTAACAGTTCATCTCCATCAGGATGGACATATCCGTGGTCACTGAGTCTCCGATCATCCGCAGGCATTTCATAAGGCACAGGACGTCCCGGGCCACCTCCACATCTATGAGGAAGAGAGAGTGGACAGTCGAGTCTCAAGTCAATGACCTTCTGACTTGTTATATTAAAAAATATTAATAACTAGATGCCAAAGGATCTGAGATTGCAGCGATGCTTAGGCCTCTTCAATTTTCATGAAAATATCTATACTGAGGGAATAGGGCCAGGACAGGTCACAGTGGCAATCAGTGATTTTCCCATCCATTTGACATAAAACATAAGGTTTATGTAGGGAGGGGATTGAGTACAGACATAAAGTTATTATTCTTCTTCTTTTTTTTTTTTTTTTTTGGTGGGGCCGGGGTTTTTTTTTTGGG
>QZML01002119.1:1534207-1549831 GCA_016801275.1 Hystrix brachyura
ATTTTTTTTTTTTGGTGGTGCTGGGGATCGAACTCAGGGCCTTGTGCTTGCAAGGCAAGCACTCTAATCACTGAGCTAAATCCCAAGCCCAAAGAATTATTTTTGAAATTAGAAAAAACACAATCAAAATGAAGCTAAGTTTTACCCTTCAGAAAGCTCCTTGAGCAGGGAAAACAGACGTTCTACTGCACGATTCAGTGATGTCTCAGGAGCTGAGCAGGAACTGAAATCGATGTTGAGGGACAGAGAGAGCACGCACCTCAAAACTGTGCAGTTTCTAGGAAACTGCACCATCTGCTTCTGATTGAGAGGATGAGAGCTGCAGGATCACAAGCTGTGTGGTTGCGACTCCCAACAAATTATTTGAAGTTGAAAAAAGAGGAAAGAGGAAAAAGCAAAACTAAAGGTGCAGGCTGCTGAGTGAAAGGCAGCCATGGCCTCGGGTCCTTGGCTTCTCCTCCCCGGCTTTGCATTGGAAAAGCACTTGTGGTCTCTCTGTCATACCTTTCTGTTCCCGGTGCTGCATCGACTGCCCTTCTGTACATATCCTTTTATCCGGTCCTGCTTTCTTTTCCTTGTGTCCTGTCTGCTTTGATATTCACTAACTTTCTCCAAACTTCCACTGAACATTCCTAATCCTAATGCATCAGTCCAATGCTCTTTTCATTCTCCGATGACTCGGTGACTTTTTGTTTTTAAGAACCCTTGATTTCAAAGGAGCTGTGTGACGTAGGGGGAAATCACACAACTCTGGTTTTCCCTGTCTGAAAATGACAACCACTTTATGTACCTGGTGGAAAGACAGCACGGATTCAGTGGGATCTGATGCAAATTCGCGAAGGATCTGCCCCAACAAGTGGCACAAGGCACTTAACGTTTGGTATCTTTTCTTCCCTGCTTCCCTTTCTGCATGTCTCATGCCATCTTTCTAAAACACTAACATAGATTAAAGGATCAAAGCAGGCTTCTGGTCCGTCTTGAATGAGCACCAGCGTCATTGTGGTCACCCTGCCTTCAGGTCCCCTCTGTATACACATCGCTCTCCGGCCACAAAGATGACTAGTCCTTCTTTAAATACAAGTTATTCTTTCTTCTCTTGAGCCTTTACAAATGCTGCTTCAGTCTGCAAGTCTTTTTTTCTTTTTTTATTTTTGGAGACAGAGTCTCTGTTATGTAGCCCAGGCTGGCCTTGAACCCAGGGCAGTCCTCCTGCCTCAGCCTCACGAGTGCTGGGATCACAGGTGTGTAAGCACCATGCCTGGCTTCTGTTTTATTTTTATCTCCTGTGCTTAGCACAGGAAAAAGGCAAGTGCTGGATCTTTGAGACATACTGGATATAGTATGAGAGCGTATCTTTTTCAACGATTGAATTGAAAACCACAATGCTACCCAACACTTTCTCATTTATCCTTTTTTCCCCCCTTGTTTATCCTTTAAAGGCAAAGATAAAGGACACACATTTTCTTTCCCATGCGACATATCATCATGCTTAGTAACAATTCCGAGAACCACTCCTTTGCTCTGAATAGTCTCCATGTGGAAGAGTTTAGCGAATGAAACCCAAAGCTGCGGAGGCGCCTGCCCCATCTATCTCTGAGGGATGGAATCCTTTTTCCTCCAGAGAATTCATAAGGCAAATAGCAAGGGTCAGTGCTACTTTTAGAAACACAGAATTAACACAGAATTTCGGAAGCCTTTAAATTTTGTTTTTAATTTATAAAACTGGTAACACTTCTCCTTTTTTTTTTTTGTTTTGTTTTGTTTTTTGAGACAGGGTCTCGCTATGGAATCCAGGCTGGCCTTGAGCTCACTATGTAACCCAGGCTGGCCTGATTCATGGTGATCTTCCTGCCTCAGCCTCCTGAATGCTGGGATTACAGGCGTGCACCACCACATCTGGCTGAAAATTTTCTTTTTTTTAATTTAAAAATACTAGTGAAGGGTTGGGGATTTAACTCAGTGGCTAGAGTGCTTGCCTAGCAAGCGCAAGGCCCTGAGTTTGATCCCCAGCCAAGAGGTGGAGTTGGGTGTCATGGAAGTATCAACGTAGGCTCACTGGCTAGGACAGATGCTATGACTGGGGGGGACACATAGGGTATTTCTGTCACTCCTGCCCAGTTTTGTTATGAACATAAAACTGCTCTAAAAAATTAAATCCATTTGTTTAAGAAAAAGCTAAAAAGAAATAAAGAATATTGGGATGGGCCAAAGCCCCTGCAGGCAGGTGGCGCTCACTGGCTGTCACAGCCAGGAACCACCGATTGGCCCCAGAATGGCGTTCAGCCTTGTACAGAGCTCAAGGCCCCAGAGCTTGGCCGCCAGAGGAGGGGCCCTGACGTCCTTCCCTATGCTTTGCGAAGGACCCTCTGAGGACATTGTGTTAGTCACTATCTCATAGCTGGGACATAATACCTGACTTAAACTTACAGGAGGAGAGGTTTGCTCTGGCTCACAGTTCCTAGAGGTTTCAGTCCATAGTCGGCCGGCTCCAAGGCAGGCAGGCATTGCAGAAGGGCCTGGCAGCGGACAGCCACTCACCTCCTGGCACACAGGAAGCAGAGAGAGAAGGGAGGAGCCAGGGAGGGAGATAAACCCAGGCCACGCCCCGCCCCCAGGGACCCACCCCTTCTAGCCAGGCCCCGCTTCCTAGCAGGAAGTCAGCTAGGAGCCCCCATAACCCAAGCACCTTCCATAAGCTCTGCCTGAGGGTAGATGAGGCCTTAGGGGACCTGTAAACATGAACCACAACAGACGTTGCTGTGAGACCCCTGGGGAGGACCTGTGTCAGTGCCAGCCTTAGGACCTGCAGTGCCTCAGTGCGACCTGTATGTTCATCCTTCAGGGACCAGGAGTTTGTAGCTTGTCTTATTCCTCTCTTGACAGCGATGGCTCTGGCCACCTTCCACACCTTCCTCACCAAAGCCTTTCAGACTAGCACCTTCCTTCTACACCTTCACTTTCCTGTTGCTGCGTGTGTCTCATTTCAAATTTATCTTCTTATAGCATTTGCATCTTTATAAGCAGCCTTAGATTCTTCTTGTGAGAAGACAGAATATAGGAAAATAAGTGGAATGAACATTTGTGGGTAGGAAAATCCAGAGTGAAGAGGGTTCTGTATGGCGGCAGACTGTGCTGCTGTGACCCATCAAGAGTCCGCCTGTACCCAGCAGTCCTGGTGGTGGGGATGAGTACAGTGACCAGTGTGAGTTGTGCCCAAGCCCTGGAACCTGGGGGTCGTCAGGGCAAACAGTAAAGCAGCAGCTGGGGAGGTCTTTGCCAACTTGCTTGTTAAAGGAGCTTGGATTTTCCTATGGGAGAAAAATATGAGCGACCCAAAGGAAGCAATTCCCAGGGGACAAAAACAGAGCATGGTGACAGAAAGCTAAGATGGCATCCTCAGGGGAAAGCGGGCAATGCCAAGCAGAAAGGACAAGAAGCATTTTTGGAAAGGCGAGCCCACGAGTCGTCCAAGCTCCCAGCAAAGGGGCCAGAATCTCTGCAGATGAATTGAAGGAAATTTGCAATAAGGAAAAATACACCCATCTGAAAAGAAATTCAGTTCACAAGGTCAGCCCAGCCCAAACAACGCTGCGAGCAGGAATTCGGCTCGGGGAACAATGCCAGTCTTCACCCTGTAGCGCCAGCGCGTTCCCGTCTCAAGTGCACGCGGTTCACACGGGTTTCGGTCCTCAACAGGTCTACAGAGGACCTTTGGGGAAAACTCCTGGACGGTCAGGAACCTTCCAAAAACAGGACCGCACACGGCTGCAGCACGGGTCCCTTTCACTAGGTTGGTGACCATCAAGGTCACCAACCTGCCACCAAGAGGGTGGGGACATGCAGGGACTGGCGTGTTGAAATTCCCCTAGGCGACGGAGGATCGCCGGGAGTGCAAGGCCAGCCTGGGCTGCATAGCAAGACAAAAAGAAAACACAAAACAAAACACAAGTTAAGGTGCATTGGAGCATCCGGTTTCGAGCTTCTCTAATTGTCCTCTGTCATGAAGTTGGGGACAGTGGCAACTGTTGTCATGGGAAGGGAGAATACTTGAGGACTTCACAGGGGGACACATGGTTCCTCCACAGGACCCTGCGGCCGAGGGCCACATCCTGGGTGTCAGGAGCTCCAAGCCAGAAGTGCCTCTCTGTGAGCTCTTGGGAACTGCAGGCGGATCTAATTAATGTACTGTCTAGAAATGGAGCTACTGTACAGAGGCACAGAGAGATCTCACCCTGGGGTTGCGGGGACACCACCCCGCAGCACCGTCTCTGACAGATGAGGTTGGCTGCGTGTGCCCAGGTAGGAGGGGCTCTCCCACCCGGGGTCTGTGGAGTGACACCCAGTAAATAATGAGCTGTAGGTGCCACAGTGGCCAGCTTCGTAATATCCAGAGTGGGGGTGCCCCTAGGTCCTTAGAGGGTGTGACTGGCTTGTTTGATTAGTTCAGGGGATCGGTAGGGGAAGGAAATCTGCTCTCAGGGGTCTCTGAGTTGTGCCTGGTGCACCTAACAACAGAGACCTTTGACCCTGAGGACTTGGCCAGGGGACCTCATTGTGGGACCAGAGTAAGGAGGAAACCTTGCAGCCGGGCCCTTCAAGGCCCCCCAATTTTACCAGGCTTCAAGGCACCACATAAGATTAATTATACGCCCATAATCCCAGCACTCAAGAGGCTGAGGCAGGAGGATTGCTGCGAGTTCAAGGCCAGCCTGGGCTACACATTGAGTTCAAGTCCAGCCTGAACTACACGGCAAGACCTTGTCTTAAAAATCCCCCCCACCAAAACAAGTGGTTTTTACGTGTGCGGGTACCTACTGTTGTGCCAGTCCGTGATAATTTTTATCTTTATTTTCTGCACCACACCCTTGGTTGATTCAGTGGACCTCTTGTCCTCTTTTTCAGCCAGGCAGTGTGGTGCAGAATGCCAGAAAACCAGGGAAAACTGCCAGAGTGTAAAATGCAAAGAAAAAGGATAAAAGCAATGATTTTGCACTAGGTTGGCATGATCTGCGGTCCCAGCCCACCACACTGATTTTTTTAAACTTTCTAAAATAACAGAGATAACCTACACAATGGACTCACTCACTTGCCACTTTCTCCTTATCTTTTCCCCTTAGGGAGCCATAGACATCATGTTCTTTCACATAATCCCTAAAAAGAAAAAAGGAAAATGATCCCTTTGGCCACTCAGGCTCCCTGCTGTCCCAGGAGGAGACCAGCACTATCTGATATTTCAGCTGGAAGGGAGGGTGGCAGATTCCTTCCAGCCGGGTGGCGACTTCCTCCCGCTGGCCCGGCACACGCCCTTCCCAAAGGGCCGCACAAAGGGAGCGACCCGGGCGTCAGCACATGCCTGGTCCCTTCCTTTTCCTCTACACCCAGTGGCCCGGGATGGCACAGAGCTGTGTGCGGCCTGGTGGCCTGGGAGTGGCTTTACTCTCATCTTTTGCCCACTTGGTTCATCTTCCAAACCAACCGCAGGCAGAGAGCTTCCTGAAACCACAATCTAATCATTATTTTGTCCCTCCCGCTTAATAATTCGCTGGTGCCTTTGGCTTCCAACCTGGGGTCTGTGCATGAATTAGCTACACAGAATCACCTCTTTTTGGGGGAAGGAACAAGATCTTGCTATGTAGTCCAGGCTGGCCTGAAACTTGAGATCCTCCTGCTTCAGCCTCCCAAGTTGCTGGGCTTACAGGCATGCACCACCACCCTGTCTGGCAAGAATCGCTGCGTAGCCCACACTGGGCTGCAAGATGCAGAATGGGAGTATATGTCAAGATTCTTTAGGTTGCAAGAGCCAGAAACTCATCTCAGGATAGGGTCCAAAAAGGAAGCCATTGTTTCCTCCAGCTTGTAAGTCCAGGGGTAGAACTGTAGAACACTCTTGATTATCGCTGTGGGATTTTATTGTTTTAAATGCTGGGCGTGGAGCCCGGGGCCTTGCGTGTGCTAGGCAAACGCTGCACCATGGCTTGTAAGGGGTAAATCGGGGAAGCAGTGCAGGATCGTCTCCTTTGAGAAACTTCGTGGCCACCCAGGTGTCCCTGGCCCTGGGTTGGTTTAGGGCAAGGGCAGGTGCTGGGCTGCAAGGGAGGAGCACGCACCTGGGACTCTAGAGTGCCGGGGGCTGATCTGGAGCCTAAGGGGATGTAGGTAGAAGGAGGACCCGCCTTCTTGCAGGGACAGCTCCAGGGCTCTGTGCCAGTAATGTCCACAGGAAGCATGGGACACTCAGCTGGCGCAGATCTCAAGCTGATGTGTGAAATATGTGCTCTCTTTCAAAGACAGGACAGAAAAAGAGAAACAATCTCATCAGTGGTTTTTCTTTTCTATTAATTTCATGTTGATGTACTATTTGGGCTGTATTAAATTCGGATATAGCACAAAAATTAATTTCACCTGTTTCATTGTACTTCCTTTTTTCTTTCATTTTTGGAGACAGGGTCTTGCTATGTAGTTCAGGCTGGCCTTGAACTCACTGCGTAGCCCAGACTGGCCTCGAACTCTAGGTGATCCTCCTGCCTCAGCCTTCCAGATTGCTGAGATTTCAGGCATCCTAGGGTGCATTCTAAGTTGGAGACTCTACCAGCAAAGATTTAGTTTCCAAGCTCATTCGGGTGAGTGGTAGCTCATTTCCTTAAGGTCGGTGACGGCTGGCCGGAGGCTTCTGTCTTCTTGCTGGCTGTCGGCAGGACTGCTGTCAGCTACCATGGGCTGCCATGGTCCCTGCCTGTGGGTCCCTCTGCCCAGGGGCCTGAAATAACAGCACTTAGTCCTCTCCAGCCTGCCATGGAGAGCGAGGCACTGCAGTGTGTGCTACCTGGACAGGCTCTTGTGTATCTGATCCCAACCCCAATCATCTTTGCCACACTCTCCCAATTACACAGGCCAGGTCTCTCTCGTGCCCACGCAGGTGGGCATGCGGGGCTAGCCTAGGGCTGCCTCAGTGGGCTGTGATGTGCTGAGACTATGCTGGGGGCAGACGCTGTACCAGGCCCTTTTCTTTACTATCAGAGCTGTTAAGGACTTGGAAATTGAAGCTCTGAGATGTTGGTGTTCGACTTGATCAGAATTCCAGAATCACTAAGTGACACAGCTGGAATTCAAGCCCAAGTCTTCTGCTGTTGTTGTTTGAGACAGGGTCTTACTATGCAGCCCAGGCTGGCCTCTAACCCACTGCGATCCTTTTGCCTCAGCCTCCCAAGCAGGTGTCACCACACCTGGCTTGTTAATTTCATTGTAAATATAGCAATCTTTAGCTGACCTCTGTGTTGTCCCTGAAAATGGCCAAATCCTCCTGCTGGAAATTGTATGAGCAGCATTTTGGAGTGACTTTCAGTAAGAAATATCCTGGTGAGGGAGGAACAGAAAGAACCCGGCAGTCCTGGCCTGGGTCCCACCATTGCCAAGCTGGGTGACCTCAGGGAACCCCTGAACCCTTAGTATCTTTTATTTTGTGTGTGCCGGGGCTCAAACTCAGGGCCTTGTGCTTGCGAGGCAAGCACTCTGACCACTGTGCTAAATCCCCAGCCCCACCCTTTCTTATTAAACTGGGTACTTTGATGTCCATAGAGCATAGGACACGTCTGCAGAGGGGCTATATTTAGAAACCATCTTGTCCGTGAGAGAAACGAAGGTGTTTGGACCGGATGATCCCTGGGGCAGATTTCAGAGAACTACGTTCTTCTGAGGACCCCAGTGGGGGCTGGATTCCAGCTGGGGTCCCTGGGGACAGGTGACAGAGCTGGAAGCCAAAATGGGAGCCACAGAGTGAGAGCTTGGATTCTCAACCGGTCTTCAAAGCCCCTTTTAAGTCTAAAAGCTTGTGATTTTACACCATCCTAACATGAAAAAGAATCACAGAATCCTGACCTCAGCTGGCCCTTTTGTGCAGCATTTGCTTTCCAGAAAGATAGCAGCTATTCTATTCTTAAAGATCTAGATTTATTAAAAAAAATCTAGATTTATAAAAGAGTCACTTTTTAAATGTTCTTGTGACCAAAAAATAAGTATATGAGGTGATGGATTTACTAATTAGCTTGATTTGGGATATTATCATTTAAAAACAAAATTAAAGCTGGGCATGTCAGCGCACACCTTGTCATCCCAGCACTCTGGGAGGACAGAAAGTTTGAACCTAGCCTATATAATTTAGCAAATTAGTGAGACCCTGTGTCAAAAAATAAAAAAGGGCTGGCGATGCAGCTCGTGTGAAGGCCCTGGGTTCCGTCCCCGGTACTGCAAACCAAAACCAAAACCGAAACCAAAACCCTAAACAAATGAAGAGCTGTAACAGGAAAGGTCTCGCTACCCTGGTGTTTCATGTGTGCGCTCTAGGGACACACGTCGTCTTCCAGTCGAGTGACCCAGCGCTGAGCCGGTACAGCCACAGGTCAAGGTCAGCGCCCAGGAAGCCGGAAGTGCCCTGGCGGGAGTCGCAGACTCGGACACCAGCCAACTTCCCGCTGCCCCTTCCTCCCTGGCCGGGCCGGTCCACGCAGGTGGTCTGGGCGCAGAGCCGGCCTGGCGGGTCGCTGTCACCGCCTGTCACTCTAAGCGGAACTGAGATCTCACCTGTGCAGTCGGCTGTGGTGACCCAGAGCTATCACTTCCTTTTTCTTGTAAGGAAAATGTCCTGCTCTCTCACCAGGGGAAAGTGGGTGCTGTGCGAGGAGATTTGCGGCGGGGCTCTGCCCTTTTTCTCCTTTCTTTTCCCTTCTCTCTCTCTCTCTTTCCCTCCTTTCATCCTTTCTTCCTTTCTTCTTTCTGCCGTGGTCTGCCTGCCGAAGGGGTCAGGTGTGACAATACTGGGTCACAGCTGGGAGCGACAGAGCCTGCAGATTTGTCCCTCTGAGATGGCTGACACAATTCCTGGGTTGCCCCACTTCTGGAACTTTAAAATGAGCCCTCTCTGGGGTGAATCTTTCCTCCTGTTTTCCAGGAGGGGTGGGGATGACCCTCTAATGGCAGGAGAAGCCTTCCCATTGGCCTCTGTGGGTCCCCAGGTGCACAGATAAGGTGGGGCTCGGAGTGGGAGGAAGACGTGGCCGGTCGTTGTGTGGATGGGGATGTGGTCCGTGAAGACTGATGGCCAGCGTGCTGATGCGATGAATCTGACCGAGCTCCAGGACTCTGGAAGTCACGAGTTAAGGCTGCTTCTGTTTTTGTAGCTCTTGATGGATGAAACTATGCAGAAGTTCTAAAGCAAGGCCACACAAGTCGTGGTATATTTGAAATACTGACATTAAGAGGCCTGGTGTAGAGAAAGGAGACAGGGTGTGGCGAAGCTGGCGGGGGAAGTAGGCGGGACCTGTTACAGATCCCAGGACAGTGCCAAGTAATTCCCAGAATCCCGTATGTAGAACCTCTCTCGGGTTCCCACCAGATGTGGACCGGAGGCCAGGAGAAACCCACCAGCGTGACTCTTCACCTGTGTCTTCTAGACCAGGGTGTACTTTTATTTTTGCTCTTTTTCTCCTTTCCTCTTTTGTTCAGCCTGAGTTCACTCTGCAGAGCCAGTTTTTCCCTTACCCCTTCACCTCTCAGTTTTCAAATAAACTTTTGGCATTCTTTTTGGCTTGTCTTATTCAATTCTTTGCTCCAGGAAAGAAGGACCTGGAATAAATTTGCTAATGGTGGAGCCATTTCTAAAGGAACTACCTGATAACAGTATGGTGGTATGTGCCTGTCATCCCAGCATTCTGGGAGGCTGAGGCAGGAGGATTGTGAGTTAAATCCAGCCTGGGAGGGATTGGGGATTTAGCCAGTGGTAGGGTGCTTGCCTAGTAAGCACAAAGTCCTAAATTTAATCTCCAGCACCCCCCCCCAAAAAAAAACCTAGTGAAAAATCAAGTCCAGCCTGGGCAAGGCAATGACTTAGCAAGACCTTGGCTCAAAAAACAATTTTTTTTTTTTCTTGAGACAGAGTCTCACCATGTAGTCCAGGCTGGCTTTGAACTCACTGTGTAGCCCAGCCTGGCCTTGAACTCTTGGTGATCTTCCCGCCTCAGCCTCCCAAGTGCTGAGATTACAGGTGTGTGTCACCATGCTTGATTGTCCCCCTGCTCTGCTTCCTGCCTGCTATGGGCTAAGTAGGTTTGTTCCACCACACTCTTCACCATGATGTTCTTGTCTTAGAGCCAGCCAACCATGGACTGAATCTTCTGAAACTGTGAGCCAAACAAACCTTTCCTCTTTGAGTTGGGTATGGGGTTTCAGCAATGGGAAACTTGAGTAACACCCACAGAAAGCGCGAATGAACTATAATCAACAGAAAGAAGTCCTCGTCATTACTATTACAGAACTGCAGACACCTCATCGATTAAAGAGTAACGCTCCTTATTATTCACCACTGACTCCATAGCACTTGCCACATGCTGGTGCTCAGAATAAATTTGTTGCTGGCCTGGTGGAGCACACCTGTAATCCCAGCATCTAGGAGATTGGGACAGGAGAATTGTCTTGAGTTTGAGGCCAGTCTGGGATCGCTTCTCAGCCTTCTGGCTAAGATCAAGCGAGGCCAGTCTGGGAGTTCAAGGCCAGTTGGAACTACAGAGTGAGTAGTTCTCACCATTGCTGTGGAACTCACTTCGGACTCTGGCACTTTCCTGTTGCTGTGGTGGACACTGAGGCTGGGCCCAGAGGCTGCATTAGTTCAGAGTCTTGGAGGCTGACGGTGAGGGTGCAAACTATGAGACACTCAGGGTCCTTTGTTGTGTGGCAACCTGGAAGAGGGTGTTGTGGTGGGAATGTGGGGAAGAGACTTGCAGCTGGACAGGAAGCTGGGGAAATCCAGGTCTGAGCAGCTCCTTGGAGTCTATTCCCATGGGAAATAACTCACTCTGTGAGGCTCCACTCATTCCTTCTGGAGACAACCCCCTCAATGACCCAGTTCCTTCCTCCCAAGACCCCCCCTTTTTTGAGACAGGGTCTCACTGTGTAGTCCAGGCTGGCCTTGAACTCACAAAGTAGTTTAAACTGGCCTCAAACTCACAGTGATCCTCCTGCCTCAGCCTCCTGAGTGCATCAGTGACCATACTTACATGATTCTTGAAATAACCCCATGAAGTAGATAAAGCTTTAAGCTATGCTCATTTGATGGATGCTGAGACAGGAGCTTAGATCATTTATTCAAGGTCACAAAGACAACTAGTGACAGGAAAAGGACTTAAACCCAAACTTTACGAATGCCAGAGCCCATGGTTTTAACCTGTGTCACAGATCATCCATGCTGAGGGCTCCTTGGAACCGTCTCTTACCTATTCTCTGCATACGATTTCTATCCCTGCCCAGTATGGGATGGGGTGAATGAGGACACTTGGGACTCCTTGTTGTGCCAAGATTGCTCGTCAGCAGGGCCACATTGCCTGCCATCTGCAGGGTGCAGGAAGGAAGGAGATAGCTCCTGGGTGTTCACCTGCATGCAATTTATTATTCCTGAAGATAAGGCCCTGGGAGGCCTCCACATTGCATGAGCAAGAGAAGAGGCACATCTGGTTAGCATTTGAGACATGCCCTGGCTCCCTCAGGTTCAAACAGAAATGCTATAATAGAATAGTGCAGGGACTTGCTCCATCTGTGGCTGGCTTGGCCACTACTTCACATATAGGACTCAAAGGAGGTTATTTAAACTTCGAGTAGCCTGAAAAGGCTGTTCTTGCTATTGATTAATGGAAGATAAAGACCTCAGGAGTAGGGCTTGGGTTCCCTCTGAAGGTTGAACTCTGGGTCCTGATCTGAAGTTTGGCAAAAGTACTGAGAATCTGTTGCTCCACGAAATACTCAGCACCCACAATTTAAGGAGGAGAGGTTTAAATTTGGTTCATAGTTTCAGAGGGTTCAGTCCATGGCAGATTGGCTCCAAGGCAGAAATGGCACAGTGGAAGGGCCTGGTGGAGGAAAGCTGCTCAACTCATGACAGCCAAGAAGCAGAGAGACCAGGACAAGCCTGAAGAAGAGAAATACACACCTCATGACTCACCTCCTCCAACCAGGCCCCCCCCCCCCCCCCCCCCCCCCCCCCCCCCCCCCCCGGCCGGTGGGATGTGTGCCGCCCCCCCCCCCCCCCGAGCTCATTCAACTCTGAACTCTGAACTCATCAATGGGTTAATCTACTCTGGAGTGTGGCACTCCTGTGAGCCCATCCTTTGAAAGCCCCACCTTGAACACATGAGACTTTTGGGGGACATTTTAGATCTAACTATAATGTGGAGATCAAAAGAGATGTCACTTGATCCAACACGCTCCTTTAATTGTGAAATACATTCATTTAGGAGCGTCCACAGATGGTCAGCTGGCTCCAAGTCAGGAGTGTCACAGCAGAAGGACCTGGTGGAGCGGAGCTGCTCAGTTCATGGCGGCCAGGAACCAGAGCAGAGGACAGCACCAGAGAGGAGGGGGCGAGGGACCAGATGTGGTACTCAAGGTCACCATGACCCATTCAGACACACCAAATCAACACAATCAAGCTTAACCTTCACAAGATGACAGAATTTTTGTGACACTTCTTGCTGCGAGACTGATTACTGTATAATGTGTGAGACACGCCCCATATGAAATGAAAATAGGGGCTCTTTGTTAAAAAGTGCTCAGAATTTCAAGAAGGTAGAGCCCTCGGCCAAGGTCAGAAGCCCTTGATGGTGATCGCGCTCCTATGACAGCTTGGTCATGCACCCGTGACGCTGGCCCCGTGGCTGCCGCTGGTGGCGGGCCCAGAGTTTGGTCTGGGTTCTCTGGCTGGCCTGTTCCTGTTAGGGAAGCTGAAATTTCCCAGAGACTTTTCTCTGCCTGAGCTCGGACAGAATGCTCAATAGGCAGGGTGCACCGGGCATTGAAGGGGATGCCGCCAATCTCTCACCAAAATCCCCCAAACTTGATGGTTCCTAGCTACTCCAGTGAGCTCAGGGCAGAGCCGCGCTCATTTTATCCAGGAGTTGAAGGAAGCAGGAAAATTGTTTTGGCAAAACTCCCCGGAAGGTAAACATGACGACATTCTTTCGTGCGTTTACAGGACGCATTGGCACAAGGCACGTCTGTTTGCACCCCACAGACAGGCTAACAGGTTCCCCTGGCCCCCGTCCTCCGCATGCCTCCAGCAGCAGACATCTGCCGTGCGGGCTGCCTCTGGGAACTGGGCATGGTTTAGGGCAAACAGAGGCAAGGAGAGGGAGAGAGGGGAGGAGAGAGGATGGCTCCAGGTGGTGACTGAATGAGAATGGGAGCTGAACGTCACCTTGGGAAATTCAGCACCATGTCATTGCTAACTCAGTCAATGCGTATTTAGAAATACATTGTCAATATGACTGCATTGAACTGAATTTATTTTTGAAGAGGTAATTTTTCTTTTTTTTTTTAGTGCTGGGGATCGAACTCAGGGCCTTGTGCTTGCAAGGCGAGCACTCTAACCACTGAGCTAAATCCCCAGCCCCAAACCCCAATTACAGAAATAATCTTTTCTAATCTCAAACACTCCAGCTTCCCTCCCTCAAGTCACCATAAGTTGGTTTTCGCTGTTGTACCCAGGCAGAAATATTGTTTGTGTCAACAGCGAATATGTACACATCCTCTCTTTTTAAAACCACTGATAGCATATTTTAACCTGCTCTGTTCCTTGCTAATTGTGCTTTCTGTGTCCAGGAAAGCGGGCGTGGTGGCGCACCCCTATAATCCCAGCGCTTGGGAAGTTGCAGCAGAAGGATCACTGAGCCAGCCCGAGACTCCGTCTCAAAAACAAAACGAAGCAAAAATATCTCCAGGGAGTCGCCTCTACTGGGTCAGGAAAAGCTCCCTCATCTGCCTAAGTTTGCACACTGTCCTCCTGGCGTAGATGTGTCACGATGGCTGCCGCATGAGCATCTGCGTTTGGGTCTTTTGTTATGGTGAACGATGGTGTGAGACAGAATGAAGGGTTGAGGTTTCGGGCCTCTCCTGGCTCTCTCGAGGAAACCGTGCTACTTACCCTCTCGCTCTCACTCAGAGGCAGAGCTCCGGGTGTGTGGGGGTCACATGTCCCTAGACACCTGTGGTTCAGAGATCCATGGACTGGGGCGTGAGCTGCCGGGTGCCTACGAGGTGCTGACACCCTGGCACAACCAGGAGACGCAGCGGTGACCTGCCCAGTCCTGCACTGTGGGGACTGCAGTATTGTCGGGGGTCCCAGGGAGGAGACCAACAATCAGGAATCCAAATGAGCCGGGTAAGGTGGTGCATGCCTGTAATCCTGGCTCCTTGGGAGGCTCAGGCAGGTGGATCTCAAATTTGAGCCCAGCCTGGGCAATTTAGTAACTTAGATAGACCCGGTCTCAAAATAGAAAATAAAGAAAAGTCTGCTCTCTAATCTGCTATTTTGTGTCCTATGCTACCAGAGCGATTACCTGAAGGGGAAACCATCAAAAACCACAGCAGAGCCCGGGGGCTGGAGGAAGAGGCAGAAAGAGCTTGTGGTGTTGTGGAGAGGGTGATAAAAATAGAGTCCGACCACGCAGCAGCTGCAGGTTCTTTGGGGACAGGGCGGTAGGAGAAGGGGCCTGGAGTCCAAATGACTTCCCCTGGCCCTTCCCCTGGGCAGTTGTGCTGACTTGTAAGAGGGAGAAACTCCAAAAAGGTTCTGGAATGTTTTTTTCCTGGAAAGAGGAGGGGACAGAAATTGCAGCAGGCCAGGGCTGCGGCCTCCTCCTCCGTGCCTGGCCCCTGGGGCCGGGCGTGTGGCTTCTGGACGGTAGAGAGGGAGTGGACCCCACTCTCCCTGCACAGCCGGTTCCCAGGGGTGTCCCGGGGGCCTGGAGTGGGCTGGGGAGGGGTCCAGACCAGGACAGAGGAGGGCACCTAGCTCTTCCCGCAGCCCCCACCCTTCCCCTCCAGAGATCGCAGGGCTGCTTAGGCCACTGCAGGAGCCATTTGCCATGTGGAGCTCCTGAGCACTTGAAATGAGGCTGGTCCCCAAAGAGGTGCGCAGCCGGTTGTGGTGGCACATGCCTGTGAACCTAGCACTCTGGGAGGCTGAGGCAGGTGGACCACAAGATCAAGCCCGGCCTGGGGAATTTAGTGATTTAGCAAGACTCTGTCTCGAATTTGAAAAAGGGCTGAGGATGGAGCTACAGCTCGATGTGGATGACTAGGACTTGATCTCTAATACCTTGAAAACAAAACAATCCCGCCCCCCAATAACTCAAAATGAGATGTGCTATGGGTATAATATTTAATTTGAATTGCAAAGGCTTTCAAAATCAACAACTTTTATTTTGGACTGGGAGTGTAGCTCAGTGGTCAAACACTTGTCTAAGGTGCTCAAGGCCCTGGGTTCAATCCCCACCACCACTACCAACAAAACAAAACAAAACATTTTTTTTAACATGCTGAACCCCTAATATTCTAGATATATTGAGTTAGAGAAAATGTATTATTACATTTTATTTTGCCTGTTTCTTTTTTTTTTTTTTGAGACAAGGTCTCGCTATGAGTTCAAGGCTGGCTTTGAACTCACTATGCAGCTCAGGCAGGCCTCAAACTTGTGGTGATCCTCCTGCCTCAGCCTCCCGAGTGCTAGGATTACAGGTGTGCTTTACATTTTTTTCTTTCTTTCTTTCTTTCTTTTTTTTTTTTTTTTTTGTTTTTTTGTCAATT
>QZML01002119.1:1549858-1570994 GCA_016801275.1 Hystrix brachyura
TTTTGGTGCTTGCTAGCCAAATGCTCTACCACTGAGCTAAATCCCCAGCCCCTACGTTTTCAATGCAGTACCAGGAAAGTGTGTTTTTTCAGTGCTGGGGACTAAACCAGGCCCTAGGACCCTGCCTACATCAACACATGCTCTGTGACCACAAAACCATTTCCCAGCCCCCAGAGGAGTTAAATTAAGATCCTGTCTGTGGTCTGCATCCATTTCTGAAGCTGTAGACGTCACTGGTCTCCATTCTCCACCTCAGGCTGGGGAAGGCCTGTGGGCTTTTGGGGTATAAATTGGGAGGGGCTACTAGTTTAATTTCTTTTTTTTCATGACAGGGTCTCACTATGTACCCCAGGGTGGCCTTGAACTTGCAGCGATCCTCCTGCCTCAGCCTCCTGAGTGCTGGGATCGAAGACATACACCACCACGTCTGGCATAAATATTTTTTTAAAAATTCATTTAGTTTTTGGTGCTGAGGATTGAACTCGGGCCCTTGTGCTTGCAAGGCAAGCATTTTAACCACTGAACTAAATCCCCAGCCCCAAAATTCATCATTTTGTTGGAGGAATAACACGAATCTCGGAGTCTTTGGAAGAAGAGGGTTCTGTCGCATTTGTCGTGCCAGGAGATGGGCCCCAAAGCTGGAAGTGGAGCCCTAAGTAATGGGGCTCAATGTTCTCCACTTATTAAAAAATCCCCACCTTGAGGTCCTTACTCTCTGCACGTGTGTGAGGGGCTGCGGATCCAGCAGGGAGCTACGCGAAGACACTGCTGGCAGAGAAAGGTGAGCGCTTGGTTAGGAGCCAGAAAACACAGTCTAACTCTCCGTGAGAAGTTGGGCCTGCTGGCACACACCTGTCACCCCAGCACTCTGGGAGGCTGAGACAGGAAGTTTGAAAGTTCGAGCCAAGCTTGAGAAATTTAGCAACTTAGTGAGACTTCATCTCAAAAGAAACAATGAAAGAAGGTCTGATGATTTAGCTCAGTGTGAAGGCCTTGGGTTCAATCCTCAGGATTGGAGGGAGAAAAAGGTAGGAGAAATGCAAGAGAACCATGGCATAAAGGGCAAGTGCTCTACCACTGAACCAAATCCCCAATCCCACATCCTCTTTTTTTAAAACTCAAAAGTAACTAAATATGCCAGGTGTGGTGGTGCACACCTGAGGTCCTAGCACTGGGGAGGCTGAGACAGGAGGATCACTGACAGCTTGTGCCCATTCTGGAGTATATAGCGAGACCCTGTCTCAAAAAAAAAACAAAAAAACCCCAAAAACCAAAAACCAAAAAACAACAAAACATAACTGGAATCTAGTCATTAGGAAACATCGGACAAACCCAAACAGGAACTTTCTATTAGAAACCTTGTCTGTATTCTGCAAAAATGTCAGTGTCTTGAGAGACAAGGAAAAATTTGAAAATTATTTCAGAGTGGAGAAAATTAAAGCAACATGACGACTGAGTGTAAAAAGGGATGTGGGATTTTCTTCTGCTATAAGGAGATTATTGAGATAATTTGCAAGATCTGAACAAAGACTCAGGAAATGCGAATAACATCACGTCCTCGTCCCTGCGGGAGTCGTGTCTACAACTCACTCTCCAGTAATTGGGAACAAATACCTTTGTGTGGCCTGTGCGCGTGTGCGTGTGTGTGTGCGCGCGTGTGCGTGTGCGTGTGTGTGTGCGTGTACGGGGCAGAGAGCGAATGAGAGAATAACGCAAAGGCAGGAAAACCTTAATCATCTGGGGCACATGTGGGAAGGACAGACTAATTCTTGTTTTAGTTTTGCAATTTTTTCAGTCTGCAATTACGTCAAATAATGGAAAACCAGAAAACGTTTACAAGGTCAGGCGCATCCGGCAGGGGGCGCTGCAGCAGCGGCCGGCGGCCGGCCAGTCCAGCCTGCATCCGCCCACGTCTCCGCGCGCAGGCGGGCGCTGCGGGCCTCCAGGCTGGAAAGCGCCTCGCCGGCAGCCAAAGCGCCCGCCTGCCCGCCTGCCCTGACGCCCGCCGGGCGCCGCTGCCCGAGGCCCTCGCGGGCTCTGCGCCTTGCTTAGTCCCACGCCCCCCGCCTGTTCTCCAGGCCTGCCGTGAAGGGTCCTCCAAGCCAGTAAGCTGTCTGGCGTCCGCGAAAACGACATTCAGGGGCTGGAGATTTAGCTCAGTGGTTAGAGTGCTTGTCTTGCAAGCACAAGGCCCTGAGTTCCATCCCCAGCACCAAACGAAACAAACAAACAAAAACCCCCAAAAGAAAACGACATTCTAGCCTGGCCTTGTGGCCCACGCCTGCCATCCCCGCACTCGGAAGGCTGAGGCAGGAGGATCGCCGTGAGTTAGGGTTGCACAGCGAGACCCTGTCTCAACAAACAAACAAAAACAATAAATGGTTACTGAATGAATAGACCGAGCGATTAAATCGGAGGATTCTGGTGAAACGAAGCAGAGGCAGAAGCAGAGGCAGGGCCGGGAGGAAGGTTGGGAAGGATGAAAGCAGAAGGAGGGGGGTCAGGCACACTAAAGCCTCGACTGTATTCTGAAGGCAGCAGGGAGCCACTCAAGGTTTTGGATTTGTTTTTTACACGGTACCGGGGATTGAACCCGGGGCCTTCACACTGAGCTGCATCTCCAGTCCTTTCTTTCATTTTTTATTTTGACACAGGCTCTCCCTAAATTTTAGTTGCCCAGGCTGGGCTGGAACTTGAGGTCCTCCTGCTTCAGCTTCCCAGAGTGCTGGGATTACAGGCATATGTCACCATGCCCACGCTACCAGGCCTGGTTGGGAGGTTTTGGATTTCCTGTTTAATTAGTAGTAAGTAGCACTCAGGACCAGTTACAGAGTGGGGCTGGGGTGTAGCTGGGGAGGTTGGGCATCTACTAGAAATCCAGCTAGGGCAGAGTGATTTATTTTCAAACTAAATAAATCACCTGCTGTGACCACAGAAGGACACAAAGACGGCTTGAGCTTCTGGAGATCTAGCTTGGGCTTCTGGAGATCTTATCCTTGGCTGGGACGGGGGTGGCTGGAGTCGGACCAGACAAACTTGGCCCTGGTCCTGGTCCTGCGTTAGGTGGGAGGTGACATTGCCAGGCTTGGGCCTTGAAGGGTTAACTAGCAGGTCACAGGGTTTTGGAATCTGAAAGTTTTAGCCCCAGAAGGATCCAGGCCCTTTTCACTTTCCAGATAAAGAAAAAGGAGATTAGAGAAGGGAAGTCCCTCCGCCAAGGCTCAGGCCGGAAGCACTTTCTTTGTCCCCAGAGCTCTTTACCCCAGAGCTAGGGCCTCCTGCCTGGAGGATGCAGAGATAGAGGGTTTTCTGCACAGGACCAAATAAATATTGCGGGTTTTCTTTTTTTTGTGTGTGTGCCAGGGATTGAACTCAGGGCCTTGTGCTTGCGAGGCAGACACTGTGACCACTGAGCTAGGTTTTCTTTTTTTGTGTGTGTGTGCCAGGGATTGAACTCAAGGCCTTGTGCTTGCGAGGCAGACACTGTGACCACTGAGCTAAACCCCCAGCCCCTAAACTGTTTTTTGCTAGAAAAGCATCCTAAAGTGATAAAAGAGGACTGGTGGATCCTCCTGCCTCCGCCTCCTGAGTGCTGGGTGCCTGGCTTCAAATAAAACCGTGAGAGGGCTTTGCAAGCATCTATACCTGAAGGACGGGTATGGATGATTATTCCTTGGCCACAAGTGCCTGCTTGGCACAGCTGGGGTCCAGATCCATTCTTGCAACAACCTTTTATTTTGTGCCCACCAATGTGGTCTTGTTCTTAGCACTGGAGACTCGACCATGAACCCGGCCTTTTAAATCGCTGCCTGGTGAAATGTGTGTGTGTGTGTATGTGTGTGAAAGAGGAACAGGAAGTTGCCAGAGATGGGGGTGGGGCTGGATATGTAAATACGGGGGACCTCATCAGGAAGCTGACCCAGATTCTGTGCTGCACTTTGCAAGGTGAAGGAGGACTTTCTTTTTAATTTTTAAGAGATATTTCTGGCTGGGCATGGTGATGCAGGCTGGTAATCCCAGCGTTTGGGAGGCTGAGGCAGGAGGATCCCTGCGAGTTCGAGGCCAGCCTGGGCTACATAGCGGGTTCAAGGCCAGCCTGAACTACAGTGAGACCCTGTCTCAAAAAACGAGCAAGCAAACAAACAACAACAAGAGCTATCTTTGTCCCTGGGAGCCGTGTCAGGGAGAGGCGACGCGGTGGGTTTGGGGGTGGCCGTCGCTGAGGCTGTGGCTCGGAGCAGAGGCTGCAGGACGGAAAGCTTCACATTAGCACTCTCACAACATCAGTGTGAAAAAACAAAAAACAAAAAAGCCACACAAAAAACCCCACATCAGATGTGACTTCTGCTTCCTTCTTGAAAACCCGCGCCGAACCAGAGGCTTCAAGGGGCGGCTGAGGCAGCAAGCGGGAACTCTCAGGTCTTGCCCGGGTCAGGAAGAGACAGCGGCGTGGTGGCACGCGCCTGTAATCCCAGCACGGGGGAGTCGGGGGGCTGAGGCAGGAGGATCGCCGCGAGTTTCAGGCCAGCCTGGACTACATAGTGGGATCTTGTCTCAAAAAACTCAAAACAATAAAAAACTAAAAAAATCAAAGCGCCCTCCTCCGAGAGCTGTGTAAAAGAATCAAAGCGCCCTCCTCCGAGAGCTGTCTTCGGACTGAGAGCCGACAGGCGGGGTGGTTGGCTGGCATTCACTCTGTGACCCTAAAGAGAAGGGACAAGCACAGCTAACATTCCTTGAGCCTAAAAGCAAGGCCAAAGGGGGCGGGGCTAAAGCTTGGGGCGGAGCTAAACAGGAAAGGAGGCGTGTCCTGCATTTAATTACCCCGGTACCCAATCAGGTCACTGCATTCCTGCGGCACGGCGAAGGCGGGGCTTCGAGAGCCTGCTCCGGGAGGATGCGCACTCGGGTCGCCGGTCCAGGGTGCGTGGGTGACCGCGGGGAGGCGCGGCAGCTGCCAGTGTGAGTGGAGCTCTGCTCGCAGCCTGCGGTCTAGGACGCTCCCGGGCTGGGGCCTCCTGCGAACCAGGCAGTTCCGCCCCGTCCTCCTCCTCGGCGGACCCGGGTGGAATTCGGTGTCTTCCCGGGGTCCTTCGCCCTCCAGGAGTGGGAGGCTGAGGCAGGCGGATGGCTTTGAGTTCAAGGCCAGCTTGAATTACAAAGTGAGACCCTGTCTCAGAAACAAAAACAAACAAGAAAACCCCAAAACACCCCATACACACACACAATAGGACAGCTAAGATCGCAATCCACTAGCAAAGCCTACCACCCACCTTGATGGGGTCTTGATGTCTGGTGGGGTCCCCCAGGGAGGAAAAACATTTTTGGAAGATGTGAGGCTCTGAATAATTTTAATATCTGGGTATTTAACGATTATTTATTTAATTTTTCGAGACAGGGTCTTGCTATGTAGTTCAGGCTGGCCTCGAACTCACAGGGATCCTCCTGACTCTGCTTCCTGAGTGCCAGAATTACAGGTGTATACCACCATGCCTGGCTTATTACTTGGGTGTTTTAAAATCAAGAAGACGAACTGGGAGACAGGATCAGTGTACAGTTAGAGACTGAAGTCCTGGAACGGAGTTTAGAGATAGGCGTGCCTGGTAGAGGTTATGTTTTTAAATTTGAGTTTAAATGGCTTTAGGTGGGATTGCTAGTTTCCCCGGCTCTCTGCCCTCTGGCAGCTGCATCTGATTCACATCACATACGTGGAGCCTTCTGTTAACCCCTGTGCTATCTGGGTTTTCTACCCTCCAGTGTCTGTCTCAGCCTGGAGGGTTTATTTATTCCAGCCTTCATGAACCAAAGGTGGGTTTCTGTACGTGGTAGAGCTTTCAGCTCCGAAACTCAGACTCTCCCTGGAATGGGCAGGCCTGGTGAACTGCAATGGTGATCTTTATTGACAACAATGAGAATTGATGATTAAAAATAGTGAATAAAGCTGGGCCGGAGGAGGACTGCAGGTTTGAGCCCAGCCTGGACAATTTAGTGACTTAGTGAGACCCTTTCTTGAAAGGGCTGGGCTCAGTCTCAAGTACTGGAAAACAAAACAAAACAAAAAGCACGCGAATAAGCTGACTTTCATTTCCATTTGTCCCACGTGTGTTTACTGAGAGCTGTTATGTGTGGGCCTTTTTCTGGGTCTTGGTAATACAGCAGTAAAGAAAACAGACAAAAGTAGAACTTCAAGCCAGGCGTGGCCAGGCATGGTGCTTACACGCCTGTGATCCCAGCACTCGTGAGGCTGAGGCAGGAGGAGCGCCTTGAGTTCGAGGCCAGCCTGGACTACATCGTGAGCGCAAGGCCAGTCTGAACTACATAGTGAGACTCTGTCTCAAACAAACAGACAGACAAACAAACAAACAGACAAAGAAACAAAAACCTGGCATGGCAGCACATACCTGTAGTCCCAGTTATTTGGGCGGCCGAGGCAGCAGGATCGTTTAAGCCCATGAGTTCAAGACCAGCCTGGGTAGTATAGCAAGACTGTCACCAAAAAAACCCCTGAAAAACAAAAAAACAAAAAAACTTCAATTTCAGTGTGGAGTGGAAATGAGTAGGGAATATGCTGTTACATGGTAACAAGTGCTAAATGCTAAGAGGAAAAATGGGACAGGAGTGTTAAACAGAAGTTAGGGGAGACTCCTGATTTGATGGAGCTGACTAGGCCCCAACAGACCAGACCAAACCAAAATGGAGTCACTCATGCTAAAAACCACATAATCGAACTGAGAATTTAAGGAACCAGACACCTCCACACAGACTAGATTTTCCTAGAAGCAGAAAATTCTACTTTAAGAATCTACCTCAGCCAGCTAGCTAGGAAGCCCCTCTGCTTTAACTCTTACAAAAAAGTAACCTGGCATTAAAATCCACTCTTACTTTTCTGTTGTTTTGTTTCATCGTTTCCACTATAAGGCCTACATCACTCTATTTTGTAGAATAGGGGCTTTCCCATTTCATGAATTGCAAATAAAAGCAATTAGCTCTCTAAAATTAGATCATATACAGAAGCAATTAGATCTATAAGGAAATGTGTTGCAATTCTGGCTTTGCTGGATAGGAAATGGAGGAGGAGGGGTTAGAAGAGTTGGAGGCCTTGCTGAGAAAAGGAACATTTTATAAAAACCCAAGTTAAGTGAGAGAGTCAGTTACGTCAGGGGTAAGAGCATTGTAGGCATGAGAACAAGGGAGGCTGAGGCAGGAGGATCCCAAGTTTAAGCTCATCCTGAACAATTTAGTGACTTAGCGAGACCTGGCTCCAAAATAGAAAGGGCTGGTGATTTAGCTCTGTGTGAAGGCCCTAGGTTCCATCCCCTGAACCAGAAAAATGATAAAATCATGAAAGAAATGATTCCACTGGTCAGGTGGAGCCAGGTAGGAAGGGCTGGTGGTTCTGGTGCCCAGTGAACTTTCCCAGCCTGGAGGAAACCTGGGTGTGTCAGGAGGACAGGGGTGACTCAGACCCCAGTGGGCTTCCGGCTGAGTCACTGCCTGCGGCGCAGGAGGGCAGAGAGCGGTGCTCTGGCCTCTCCCTGTGTGGTGGCAGGTCCCTCCTCGCTGCAGGGCTTCGCCACGGTGGCCGCACTCGCCTGGCGCCCCTGGCAGCCCGGTGGTGGCATCGTGGGTGGGCCCCACAGCCAGCTGGAGGGGCAGCCTGAGGGTGACTTCTCGCTCACCATGTCCTTGATGGAAACACTCACAGAGACCTCTGTCCCTTGTCAGGCTGGCTCTCCCACTCCAGGTGGAAATGTTCCCCCGCCTGGCACGGCAGGACAAAGGCAGAGCCACCGTGTGCCCTGGGCTCACCGCTCAAGCCAGGCGCATTCACCAACACTGCAGGGAGAAATGGGCCAGAGCTCACTATGTAGTTCAGGCTGGCCTTGAGCCCGGGCGATTCTCCTGCCTCAGCCTCCCAAGTGCTGGGATGACAGGTGTTCACCAGCACCCTAGCTCTAGGTTTCCCGTCTTGATAGTTAGAGTCTGGCGGGGCTCCCAAGCATCCCCTCCTCGGTCCTGGCGACATGCCCACCCTTGGCCTCCATAGCCCTCCCCCAGGGTGCACCCATGAACGGGGCACTGGGCTGCCTGGGAACCTCCCAGGCTCCTGTTGTCCTGCTCAAAGAATTGGTCGAGACAAGCAAAAGAGGTAGCAAGGTTTACGTGCATTGAAGGAATCAAAGGTAGGACAAGAAGGGAGAAGGACACTCTAGAAGAAGTGCTGTGCTGAGCGAGCACAGGCAGCCACAGCTGGAGAGCTGTGCGCTCTGCAGAGGGCGGCAGGAGGCCAGGCTCTGACATCACATCCGGGCGGCCCAGGCAGGGCTGGGAAGCCGGTCCGCGCATGTGTACTGGTGGTGATTGACAGGCCACGCCCCCTTTCCCAGTCACTCTGCCACGCCCCAATCTCCTGTCTCAGCCACAGTCGACTGTTGGTCAAAAATCAGCCCAGGGGAAGGAGGCCTCAGGAAATCCACGTGTCACCATATACCAAGGCCCTCTCCACTCCAGGCTGTCCTCAGAGGCCCTTGCGACACCCATGTTTGAGAAACAGTGAAGTTAGGAAATGGGAGTCGAAGAAAAACAGAATAGGCAGAGGAGGGCCTGAGGCTTGTCTGATGTGGGAGAACTTTGGAGGTCAGGAGCCCATTCTTTAACCATCCATCCCTCTTTCCATCCATCTATCCTTTCATCTGTTCATCCATCCATCCATTCATTTGTGCAACATTTCATTAATCACCTACTTTCTGCCAGACTCTAAAATGGCCACTTCCTTCTCTTGTCAGCGAAGTACAGTTTAGGAAAGGCAGAAAAGGAACTAGTGAGTTTCTGTCTTGCCACAGACTTCTTGAAGAGGAAACAGCCAGGCTTGTTAATGCATACCTGCAATCCCAGCCCTCTGGGAGGCTGAGGCAGGAGGATCGCAAGTTCAAGCCCAGCCAGGGCATTTTAGGGAGAGCCTGTTTCAAAAAATGGTTGGAGGGCTGGGGATTTAGCTCAGCGGTTAGAGTGTTTGCCTTGAAAGCACAAGGCCCTGAGTTTGATCCCTGACACCAAAAAAAATGTAGCTCAGTGCAAAGGTCCTGAGCGCAATCCTTAGTACTGAAAAAGAAAGAAAGAAAGAAGGGGTTGGGGATTTAGCACAAGTGGTAGAGTGCATGCCTAGCAAGCCCAAGGCCCTGAGTTTGATCCCCAGAATCCCCCCAAAAAAAAGAAAGAAAGAAAGAGAAAGGAAGGGGTCTCTATCTTCTCTTGGGCTCCTTAGAATACAGCAGCTAAAATCCAGCTGGGCCCGTGGGATCCGGGAGTTAACAGGGCTGACGCTGGGATTTGGAGTCTCCTTCCCAGGTAATCTTCGGAAATGAGCCCTAAGTACTGACTCATCTGTAGTTGGAAGCTCTGTGGGGTCCACATGAACCAAAGCCTGCAGTGAGCCAGGGACCTTGGGGTGTCCTGGTTTCTCTTGAAATAACATCACTCTGAACCTGCTGGCCATCATCTTCAAGGCTCAGTTTCCTTAGGGACACCTCAAACATTGTGTGAAGAGGATCACATTGCCTAATGGTCGCAGAGGGCCTGCCGTCTTTGGTTCCGATCTAAATTCTGCCAACAAACAAAGGAACTGACCATAAAGGGTAAAATACGAGCAGGGCATGGTGGTGCACACCTGTCATCCCAGCACTCTGGGAGGCTGAGGCAGGACAAATCCATGGTTGAGTCCAGCCTGGGCAATTTGAGGATTTAGTGAGGCCTCATCTCAAAAACAAAGAAATAAACAAAGAAAAGGAATCATTTCAGAGGCCGTGCAGCTCATCTGCAGGGCCGGTGTCGGCCTCTGGAGTCTGGGTAATCAGGTCATTCCCTGCCACTCTGGGCTGACTCACTCATTTACTCCTTACTATAGTTGGTCACAGAAATTCATTGGTAGGGGCGGAAAACGTTGATTCCTCACGGGCTCTGGCGGGGGAGCCAGCGAGGTGCTGAGCGGGAGGCTCTGGTGCCCAGCCCAGCCTATTGCTCGCCAGCTGTGTGACCTGAGTTATTACGAGCAGGTTATTAGTGTGTGTGTGAGAGTGTGTGTGTGTGTGTGTGTGTGTGCATAGGCAATGACAATTACGTTGTGACTGTCCCCTGGCTGCCAGCAACTCAAGATGCCATTGATCCTGTATTGATTTATGTACCTATGGAAATATGTGAAAAAAGTATTATAAATGTAGTGAAATACACTAAAATTTAAGTATTCCTCCCCCCAACAGATGTATATGTTCCTTTTTTTTTTTTTTTTTTTTTATTTTTTTTTTGACAGGGTCTCACTACGAGGCCTTGAACTCATTATGTTGCCCAGGCCGGTCTCAAACTTGCCGGTTCCTCCTGCCTCAGCCTCCTGAGTGGTGAGGTTACAGGCGTATGTCACCACACCTGGCTGTATTTGGTTATACGAAAGCGCTGCTGTAAATTTTGTTGAGTTGACAGTGCTGTTGTGGTTAAGTAGGAAGGCATCTATTTTTTAGAGATGCATACTGAAGTATTGAGGGGTGAAATATGATGTTTGCATTTTAATTTAAAACATGTTTACAACAATAATAGCAACAGAAAAATCGATGATGCGAACGTGGCGAAATGTTAATGACTGTTAAGTGTTGGTAGCAGACACACGAGCGCCAGCTGAATTCTTTTTCCCCTTGACGTTTACTTTTCAGAGACAATGAAGTGACTGCTTGGAGCATCAACATCCCTGCTTTTTTACTTTTTTTTTGGTGCTGGGGATTGAACTCTGGGCCTTGTGCTTGCCAGGCAAACACTCTAACCATTGAGCTAAATTCCCAGCCCTTTACTTGTTCTTTTAATTTAATGATTGATCGATCTCTATCCCCAGCCCTGTAACTCCTTGAAAATAGGGATCTTGCTGGTTTCGTTCATGTGGAATTCCACAACCCCACACTGGCTGGGACAAAATTGAGTTTTTTGAGGGGGTACCGGGGATTGAATTCAGGGCCTTGCACTTGTTAGGCAAGTGCTCTACCACTGAGCTAAATCCCCAACACCAAGTATTTTATTTTTTCCTGTTATAAATTCCCAGGGATGTGGCTAGTTCGCACCCATCATTGCTGGCCGCTGTCTGAGTTTTTCCTGGTTCCAGCTGCACCCCCCCATCTCTCCAGCATCCAGCCCTCACCTGCCTGTCTGCCTCCATCCCTGGTCCCTGGGCCAGCAGCCATGTCCTGCTGCCAAGGTCTGCTGCCTTCACACTGCCAGCTCCACAGTGGCCAAAACACTTGTGCTTCATATACTGGTGCTCAGAAATCTTTTTTTTTTTTTTCTCTCTTTTTGGTGCTGGGGATCAAACTCAGGGCCCTGTACTTGCAAGGCAAGCACTCTAACCACTGAGCTAAATCCCCAGCCCCTACAAGGGTTATACAACAGTAACAAATACCTTGTAACAAAGCAATACATTGTAACAAAACAATACATTACAACAAAGTACTACTTGGTTAAGGTGGTGTTGCTGGGAGTTTCTGTTTTGTTTTTCCAGTGACAATAGGAGAGAGATAACTTCCAATCTGCTAGATGTCAGATCTGCCCAGTTTGTGTCCCTGAAGTGGGAGAATGAATTCCAAAGGACAAAGGAGGTTATGAGCAGGAAAGTTTTATTGGGGAATAGAAATGGGGAATAGGAACAGCTCCTGAGAGACAGGAGGGTCCCAAGTGGGTTGCCTATGAAATGGGATTTTTTTTTTTTTTTTGAGATGGGGTCTCCCTATGTAGTTCAGGCTGGTGTAGAACTCATGGCCATCCTCCTGCCTCAGAGTGCTGGGATCGCAGGTGTGCACCCCTACGCCCAGCTCCTCTGTCCTCTTTCATCAATATCACGCCCGGCTCCTCTGTCTTCTTTCATCAATATCCCAGAACCAATCGGGGCAGCTCTCTCTCGATCTCGCCCCAGCTGGAAGTGGCCTCAGCCCCTGGCCCAGGGTTCTCCAGAGCAGCAGGGCTGGCCTGGCTTCCAAGGACCCATGTGTCTGGGGGGTGGGCACAGAGAGCTCGGTGGTCCCAGCGACACAGTGCTCTGTCTCGAGAGACCAGAAGCCAGGGATGGAGCCCTGTTTCTGCCGGTCCTGTGTGACCAGAGTCCATAAGCTTCGGGGTGTCTGTCCCACTCAGTGCTACCCCATCTGCACATCTGCTCCCAGAGCCAGACCTGGCCCCACCCTGTCCCGCCCCAGTGTGGCTTCCCGGTGGCCTGTCACGAGCTGCCGGCCCCTCTGGGCCTTCGTGTGCTCAGCTGTAAACTGGAGCTCCAACGGGTGACCTCTAGACCCCCTTCCACGCTACAAGTGACAGGCGGGTTGGCTGGCTGACACGCAGGTGTGGGCCAGGCGCACAGGGCCAGGTAGGGATCTGGGCCCCCTCCCAGATAGCACGGGCCACAGCACGGGCCAGGCGGAGTGCGGCAGCCACGCGGGACCCTTTGCTGCTCTGCCCCAGCCAGCTTTCTGGGTCTGCCACGGGGCTGCTGGAGCCAGGCACAGGCGCCTCTGGGTTGTCACTGTCGGCAGGGACGAGAGGAGGCTGACACCCCGGGGACACTGGCCATAGCCAGTCTGTAGACCCCGTGCCGCTGGGTTCCTCTGCCCACTCAGAGCCAGGCCCAGGCCCGGCCCTGCTTGTGATCACGGGGCTCGGGGGCTCCCGCAGCACTCCAAGATCGGAACGTCTTTGGTGACCTCAGACTTTGAGACTTGATTATACTAGTGCGATGACATTTCCTTTTGTTTTTTGTTTTTTTGTTGTTTTCTTTTCTTTTTTGACATTTCTTAACTGTCCAGAAATGAATGGAGGTCAGCTGAGTGGGGTGGCTGGGCGCAGTCAGGCAGTGTCGCTCTGTTCCCTGCAGTCACGAGAGAGAGAGAGAGAGAGAGAGAGAGAGAGAGAGAGAGAAGCCTTAGTGTGGACACACTGCTGACTTCTAGTACCACTGTGCTGCCATTTGCAAGTCGCTTCACTTCTCTGAGCCTCAACTTCTTCCCTCCCTTCCTCTCTCCCCTCTCTCCCTCTTTCTTTCTTTTTCTCCTTCTTTCTTTCCCTCCTTCCTCCCTCCCTCCCTCCCTCCTTCCTTCCTTCTTTCCTTTCCTCTCTCCCTCTTTCCTTCTTTTTCTCCTTCTTTCTTTCCCTCCTTCCTTCACTCCTTCCTTCCCTCCCTCCCTCCCTCCCTCCTTCCTTCCTTCTTTCCTTCCTTCCTTTAGTTCTGGGGATTGAACCAGGGCACTTTGCCACTGAGCTACATCCCAAGCCCTTTTTGTTTTTCATTTTGAGACAGGGTCTTGCTAAGCTGCCTGGGCTGGCCTTGGACTTGCAGTCCTCCTGCCTCAGCCTCCCGAGCTGAGAGTAGAGCCGCAGTTTCTGTAGCAGCAGGAGGGGCGGTGGAACGGGGGTCTCGTCTTGTGTCGCACTGTACGCTTCCTGTGCCTCTGGGGGACCAACTCTGAGAGCAGCTGTAGGATCTTTCGTCAGAGTGACAGAGGACGATGATGGCGGTGGGTAAACGGGATGGAGAAGATGAGGACACTGTCCCTGTGTGCTGATCTTGAAAGTACTCACTGTCACTGCAGGGACTTCAGGGTGTCGGGGTCACACTGCCCCTGGCCAGAGGCTGAAAGTTCCAGGACCTTGGTGGGGGTGCTCAGCATGGGCGGGGACACGGTTCTGGGTTAAGGACACCTCTGAAGGTGGCTCATGACATGAACACAGGCCTGGCTCTGGGGGAGCTGTGAGTGCCTCCTGAAACTGGAAGTGCTTTGGTTCCTCAGCCGTGAAGCCGGGACCGAGCTAGCTGGCGCCTGTGGTGCAGGGTCTGGATGGAAAGTAAACCAGACAAAGTATAAACAGTCCTTGCACAGCAGGGCGTGGTGGCACATGCCTATAATCCCAGCACCTGGGAGGCTGAGGCAGGAGGATCGCTGTGAATTTGCGGCCAGCCTGGGCTATGTGAATTTGCGGCCAGCCTTGGGCTACAGAACCAGACTCTCAGAAAACCAAAAAATAAATAGAAAGTTGGTAGACATTTGGTAAACAATGGTTTTTACCTTCTCCCCATGTTGGATTATAGTTTTAAAGCAAAAAAATGAAAACGCTCTATGGTATTTTTCTTATATGGGTAATCTAGGCCTTTAAAAATTATTTTTGTTTCACAGGGAAAAAATGCAGAACAAACTTGAGAGTATTTTCTCAAAGTGTGGGTGGAGGAATCCTCTGCCCCCCGGACGATGTGTGTCTTCCGGGTGCGGATTCTCGAGTTCTGAGGCCTCACGGCTGGTCACTGAGGGTGGCCAGGAGCAGGCCTGGAGCCTGAGCCCCGACACAGGATGTGGGCCACGCTGGCCACTCGGGCCGAGGCCAGATTTTCCCATGCTGCTCCCTTCCCAGGACTCTGCGGGGAGCTTGGGAGATGTAGGCCATGTGACTGGAAATTACAGTGAATGTTTACACATTGAAACATTTATTACCATTAGAGACTCATCGCCCTGGAGCCGGTCGTAACCCTCCCTCACCCCCACGCACTCGTCCCTCATTTCTTGCCGCGTCCTGCAGCAGCTCTGGAGCCCTCTCTCCTGCGTGTCTTTAGTTGTGTTGTTGTCCTGGCTGCCTTGATATCCTGCATTGATTGAAAATGTTTCCCTTTCACGGTCGTTTTGACTTTGGGGATGAGCAGGAGGGCGCACCGCGCCAGATCCCGCGAGTAAGGTGGCCGAGGGTGTGCGGACACCGCCGTGTCTTTCGAGCTTGCCTTTTCGCTGGGCACTCGGCAGCAGCAGTCTCCAGATTTTCCTCTCATGCCTCGTAAAGACACCCCCAGAGCAGGACTTCCAGGACTGCTGCAGAAGGTGACGAGAATGATGGGTGAGTGTGTTCAAAGCAAGGGGGTATTTCGTCAGGGATTCATGGCCGTGTGTCTTTTACAGTAATACATTTTAAAATAAATACATAAATAAATTTATTTGTTGAGGCAGGGTCTCACCATGTGGTTCAGGCGGCCTTTGAACTCACTCTGTAGCCCACACTAGTCTTGAACTCATGGTGATCCTCCTGCCTCGGCCGCCTTGGCTGCCTCGGCTGGGATCACGGGCGTGCGTTTCCACACCCGGCTAAATTCTTAAAATTTGAGCATTCACCATATATTTTGAATATACCTCATCAATCCAACTCAGTAACTTCCAGGCAAAGTCACCAAAGCTGCCTGTCCAATGCCCTGCAGGGTGTCCAGGCTGCCGTGGCCGTGTGTCACCTTTCTAAGGGGCTGGGTTTTGAAGAGCTCTGATTGTGATGGCCTTGAGTGTCCAACCACTCCTAGCTCTGCCCAGCAGGCAGAGGGTGGAGCTACCCTTCCTGGCCCTGTCTGGGCTGGGCTGTGGCCTGTGCTGGCAAAGGAGCTGTGAGCCGCAGAGACAAAGACCATTTTGGGGGTGCAGCCTCTGATGGCAGGTTCAAGGCTGTGTTGAGTCAGCCTCTGTTGCTGGGACAGATACTTGCAAAAATCAGTTGATAAAGAAGAAGGATAAGAGGAATATCAAATCAATTGATACTGTTTTTTTTTTTGAGTCAGGGTCTTACTAGAGGGCCCAGGCTGGCCTCAAACTCGGGGCAATCCTCCTGCCTCAGCCTCTCACATGCTGACATTACAGCGGAGACTGGGATTTCAGGGGTGCACCATCATGCCCCAAAGGGAGGCTGTTATCACAGCATAGCCTGGCCTATCCTGACTGATGTGCTAATCTACTTTTAATTTTACAAAAGAAGAAAGTAGAGTATGTATTTCTGTGCCCCGATACCTAGTTAACAAAATCTTGGCACTCTGACTTTTCTTTAGTGGGGGTTGCTGGGTCTCAGACTCAGGACCTTGTGCTTGCTAGGCAAGTGTTCTAGCACTTGAGCTAAATCCTTACCCCTGGCACTCTGTCTTCTAATCTCTTTTTTTTCTCATCAATGACTCCCTCTCTGTCTCCCTCTCCCTCTTTGTCTTCTCCCTCTCAAAATACAGGGACTTGCTAAATTGCCCAGGCTGGGCTCAAACTTGGAATCTTCCCGCCTCAGCCTCCTAGCATGCTGGGATTATAGTTGCGCGCCACCACACCTGAACAATGGCCGTGTCTTTGCCACTCGGTTCTTCTGGAACATGTGCCACATTCTTCACACATGTCATTTCCTTTCATCTTCAGGACTATTGGAGGTCACTAAGTTACTGTCCCATTCCTCCTGTGGGACCAACGTTGCACAGCAAATGTGTAGGGTTGAATTTGGGACCATCTGATTCATATTCTTCCCATCTCACTGTCTACTCCTGAGCTTCCAAAAAGATCCTTTTTTTTGAGACAGAGCCTTCAGGCTGGTCTTGAACTCACTATGTAGCTCACCTGCATTCGCTCCTGTGATCAAGGTGACCTCAGGGCGTCCGGGTCATGCCGCTCTCGGGCAGAGGCTGGAAGCTCGAGGACATGGTGGGGTGTGTGGCGTAGGTGCAGACACAGTTCTGCATGCCTCCTGAGCGCTGAGATTACAGGTGTGTGTTGCCACACCCAGCTGGAAAGATATTTTAATAATTGCAAACATGTCTGTAGTAGGTTTAAGTATTTTAACACTTAGGACAATCCTGTGAAACAGATATTTATCAGCATCAGCGTCCTGACACATAAAGACATGGACGCTTGGAGAATTTATGTAACTTGTCTGGAGCGAAACAACAAAGCATAGAACCAGGATTTAAACCCAAGCAGCTGAGGCCGTGACAAAGGTCCATGCATGTCACTGGGTGTGGTGGCACACGCCTGTAACCCTCGAATTAGAGAGGCTGAAGCAGGAGGATCACCGTGAGTTCCAGGCCAGCCTGAGCTACACAGTGAGACCCTGTCTCAATCTTCACCCCATCACCCCCTCAAAAAAACCCCAAAACACAATTCGAACCACCATATTTAATCTTTATTTGCTTATGTAGATTACAAAGTATTTTCTTTGCTACCATGAATTGTTGCAATTTCTTACCCTAACTACAAGGACCCAGATGTTTGATGCGTCCACTACAACAAGATTAAGAATTTTTGTTTTCAATATCAAGTACGGTGCTGGGGATTTAGCTCAGTGGTTAGAGTGCTTGCCTAGCAAGTGCAAGACCCTGAGTTGGATCCCTGGCACCTAAAAAAAAAAATAAAAAATCAAGTTCTTGCTGGCCGGTGCTGTCTCTCCAGCTCTCGGCCTGGCCTGCTCCAGACGCCGGTTTGGTTCTCCAGCCCTGCACCCAGCGGCCTTGTCTTTGTCCTCCTGCCTTGGTGTGCGCATCACACTCTCCCTCTGCTGGGTGTTCCAAGACCTGGTTCCTGCGTCTGTCCTGCTGGGGCCCGAAGGTACTGGGCTCCGGGCCCCTCAGGGCAGGGCCGGGGGTGCTGGCAACGTGGGCTTGTCGCTGTGGGCGCCTGCTCTCCACTGCCCGAGGTGGCTGCCACGGGCTCTTCCCCTGGATTGAGATTCCATCACAGGCGCCGTCTCTGTGGCCAGGCCTCATTCATATCTCACCCCTGACGTGCACACTCCTCATACATGCACGTGCACACACATGCACGTGTGCGCAGAGGCAAGAATCGGGAAGTGCCTCATGTTGCAGCTGCTCCAGCAGGTGACGAAGGTTCTGTTGAGGGAGGAACTGAGAGCGGGGTGCCCCAACCGCAGCCCTTCGATGAGCTCGCAGCCAGTGTCCTGTTACTACTGTAAAGATGAAGTGCCACTTTTTTATTTTTTTTTAAAAGACCTTAAAGTCTTGCCATTTTGCTTCGAGTCTGAGAGGTGGCAAGGTGTCAGGGCAGCCCTGCCTGTGCCAGTGGCTAATGGGACTGACTCTAAGAAACATTATTTCCTTCTGCCCAGGATGCCTGGGGAGCGCACTGGCCGCGGTGGCTCTGGGAGGAAGGGAGGGCTGCCGGGCTGAATGGGCTCCCGCGGGGCTGGCAACCTGGTTCTAGGCCTGAGCCTGGCAGGCCCACTTCCTGGTGGGATGTGGACTCATCATTAAACGCGGTGGCCTAGGCTGAGTTCCTGCAGAATACAGTGGAAAGTTGTATTCTGTCCCTTCCCATTTTAAAATTGGCAAAACTGAGGCCTGAGAGAATAATAAGCGAAATAACTACAAAGATGGGCATGGTGCCACACTCTGGTAATCTCAGCACTCAGGAGGCCGAGGCAGGAGGATCGCTATGAGCTTGAGGCCAGTCTGGACTACATAGTGAGTTCAGGGCCAGACTGGACTACACAGAGAGACAGTACACTGAACACTTAATTTGTTTAGAGACAGGGTCTCATTGGCTGGCCCTGAACTGACTGTGTAGCCCAGACTGGCCTCAAACTCATGGCGATCCTCCTGCCTCGGCCTCCTGAGTGCTGAGATTACCAGAGTGTGGCACCATGCCCATCTTTGTAGTTATGCAAACTTTATTTTAAGCCATCTACAGGCATGAAGGTAGAAAGTACCACGGCATGGTGGCAAGAAAGGTGAGATTTTAGATCCTGGTTTTGTCAGGCTGAAGCTGTGCAACCTGATAGAAGTAACTAACACTCTCCAGGACTCAGTTTCCTTGTTTGTAAACTATAATGATGCCACATATACAGCATTGTTGTAAAATGTAGAAATAATGAATGTTAAGTGCCTGAGTTAGTGCTTAGTACCTGCTAGGTAACAGACATGTGGTTTATTATTACTAGAGACACACTGCAGGCCAGTTATGGGATAAACAGTATTTTATTCATTTCTTTTAGTTTTTGGAGACAGGATCTTGCTGTGTAGTCCACACTAGTCTTGAACTCACTATGTAGCCCAGGCTAGCCTCAAACTCAGGGCGATCTTCCTGCCTCAGCCTCCTGAGTGCTGGGATTACAGGTGTGCACCACCACACCCAGCTAAAACTGTTTTCTGATCATGCTTGACAGCAAGAATTATTTAAAGAGTTGATTTAAAATCCAGATTCCCAGGTTCTGTCCTCTTTAGTCTAAGGAAACACATGGGTCTCTGTACTCTTAACAGCCCTGGGTGACTCCACTGGGCACATTTTGGAAAGCTTCCTGGAACCCCTACTCTGCCTTTTAGCTCTGCTCCTTGCTTCTCTAAGCATCTGGCCCCCATTCTGCACACCTTCAGTCTTCTCAGGAAGGGGCGGGATTAGGTCAGACACCATTACGACACGATGTATTCCCAATGCGAACGTGCCCTGAACTCTGCTTAGTACATTTATTCCTGAAAAGCAGTCAGTGAATGGAATTTGCTGCGTGTGAGGGAAAAGGTGTATATTTAGTACGTTAGTTTGCTGTTCAAATGAATGCAATTAATTTAACTAAATAGACATTGGGTGCTACGGACACAATGAGAAGGGAGAGTGGGGGCTGTCTGCAAGGGGCTGACTTAGAATCCACTGAGACCAGCAGTGAAATAAACAGGAACTTACACAGATGCTTACATAGCAGCGGTAAGGTTAGGCGGGGGGCTGCGGGTGTATGGGCGGTTGGTACACGCGGCATAGATGGGAAGTTCCAGGACAGTGACATCGGAGGAGACCGTACAGTGGAATCTACTCGCAAATCCTTTGGCGAAGGGAAGGATCCTCTCCCAGGCTGGTTTGGTGGAAGAGTCACCCCTGACACCTTGGTAACCTGGATACATTTATAAAACAAAGACTAAGTTAGTTCTGTTGTGAGCTGCCAGGGGGAACCAGGCCCAGCCCTGTCCTTAGGGGGTTTTCCTTTCTCCCACGGGTCAGCCATCCGCGTGATCTGGTTCCTATCTGGAGAGTAGTTTATTATTCAGGGCTTACAACTCCCTGACTGAAAAGCCCGTTTACTCTGGTGAAGCCTGGTCCAGTCACGAATGCAGTGTGGGCAGGAGGAACCCAGGTGCAGCGGGAGGTCTCTGGGCCTCCACAGATCCAAGCCCCACACCCTTGGGGTCCTACCTGAGCCTCTCCATCTGTGTCTAGGGTGTGGACTGCAGGCCTGGCAGCATCAGGCTTCTCTTTTCTCCATGCATCACATCTTTTAAGCCGCATCCCTCTGTGGGATGTGGTTTAAGAAGCCAGGGAGGAACAGAATTCCTCGTGAACCGAGCACACCGCGACGTGTGAACAAAAGAGAACAAGGTGTGTTCTGTGGCGGCAAGGAGCCCTTACTCGATGTGCCCCCGCGCCAGCTGCTGGAACTCTAAGGCGCGGTCCCACCTCACCATGGGGGCTCTGAGGCCCAGGGGCACCCGGAGGCAGGCTGGGCACCCCACAGTCAACCCAGACGCATTCCTCCGGCCTTGACGCCTCCCCAGAACTGAACCACGAACCCCCATTCCCGCTTCTAGAAGGCCAGGCCCGAGCCTCTGCCATCTGGTTTCTGCCAAGTCGTTCCCACTTCCTGCCACGCTGCTCCGGCCAGCCCCCGTGAAATCCCAGGCAGCCTCCAAGGCCCAGTTCAGGTGTCACCTCCGCCTGGAAGGACCGGATCTCTCCCTCCCTGGCCCTCCTTGCCTCGGTGGCTTGGCCAGACGGAAACTGACACCCCGCAGGAATTTGTCACTCTTCTCGGCCGGCTCTTCTTTGACAGTGTCACCACGGCCGACCGCACCGAGGGCCCCGCCGGGCCAGGCAGCCGCTCAGGACCTTCCCCGCCACCCCTCCCCCAGCCGCTGCTTCTCGGGAGGGTGCGGGGGGCGGGACCCGGGGCCTCTGCGCGCCGGGCCAGCGCTGCACCGCGCGGCCGCCTCCCGCCCTCCTCTGCACAGGTACCCCGAAAGCCGGGCGCCCCGACGGCTGCCGCGGCCTCCCGCTGCGCCGGCTCCGTCGCCGCCCAGCCGGTTTGCCCGGGCCGCTGCTGCCGCGGTCCGCAGTCCCCGGCCGGCGCTGGGCGGCTCTGGCTTCCCCGGTCCGGGGACACGTGCCGCGCCCTCCTACAGTACCGGGGTCCCCGCCGCGGGCCGTCCGCAGTGCCGGGCCAGCCTGCTGCCCGGCGGCGGCCCGGCCGCGACCCCGGCCGACATCAGCGCCCCAAAGCCGGGTCCCGGGTCGCCGGTCCCGGGACGGCGGGAGGGCTCGGCGCCCCCCGCCCGCGTCCCCTCCCCCAGCCG
>QZML01002119.1:1586333-1619066 GCA_016801275.1 Hystrix brachyura
AATAATGATAGAAGAAAAAAAAAAAAAAAAAAAAAAAAAAAAGGCTGGGAGTGTAGGTTAGCGTGAAGGCCGTGGGTTCAGTCCCCAGTTACCCGCCTTGCCCCACCCCTAGAAAAGTGTTTTATAAACCATAAAGCACTTTGGAAATGTAAATTTATTCTTGCCCTGACAGAAACAAAAACAAAGTGCTAAAAATTGATGATCCACTGGACTGGGCTGGGGAGATGAATGCATATGCTGGTCTGAATTCCATTTATTCCAGATTGTAAAAGTAGTTTGTGCTTCTTTATGTGAAACTTGGAAAATAAGGAAAAGCATAAAATTGAGCATAAAAACCATCTGCAATCCTACTACGGGGCTGCATCATCTAACAGATGTACATACAACCGTGCAGCCTTCTTCATGAGAAGGCTTTGGCCCTTTATGCTTTGGGCAGCCATTTGTTGAGGTTCGACACACTCAGGGTGCCACCGAGCGGAGGTGGGCCGGGCAGCTCAGTGGGGCGAGGACTAGGGCGGCTGGCCGGGCATCCTTTGTGGCCGAGGCGGGCAGAGTCTGCAACGTGAAGCCCCGCGGAGAGGCTGGACCTCAGAGGTCTGAGCAGGAGAGAGACTTCTCCCTTTCCTTGTCCAGTTAGGCCTTTTATTAATCATGTACAAGGAGCAATCATATTTATTAAAAGTGACTGTAAGAGGCAGCAGGTGAAGACTAAATGCAGTGCAGCTAGGAACAGGTGCAGAAGAACAGGTTAGGTGAGAACTTGATCCTTGGCATCCAGCCGGTCCCTCCTCCTGCGCATGGGGACAGGGCGGGGGCAGGGTGCTCCCTCATTGCCGCTTACTGGATTGGAGTGAGCAGCCGCCCTTTTCTGTCCTGCTTTGTTCTTGGCCGGGTACAAATTGGTCACAGTCTTCGTTCATGCAGACAGCAGCTACCACCTGCCTAGGGGCTTAGATCCTCCACGGACCCAGGAGAGGGCTCGCTCCTTCCTTCCTTCCCTCCTTCTGCCTGGCCCTGGGAGGGGGCTGAGGAGCATGAGGAGTACGTGTGTGCATGCACGTGTGTGTGTGTGTGGTGAGGCCGGGTCAGGCGTGAAAGGCCTTGGGTCTGCTCCTCCCCACCACCAGGAATTTACTTGGCTGCCTCCTGGCTGCTGTCTCTGGCTCCCCACCCCCATTACAGCACAGTATCGGGCGGGAGGATGCTCGGCTTGGGGGGCAGCAGGGATGGGTTCGCTGTGGAGAGGAGATGCCCGTTGAGCCCACACACAGGTGCCCGGGACACTCTGGCCAAGACCACCCGGTCACTGGGCCATGGTCCAGCTCTCAACTTCTCCTGCACGACCCGCTTCCGGAAGGCGCCCTGCCCCGTCCTGATGGTTCTGCAAGCTCACTGGCCAAGTCTACAAGGTGAAAGACAGCGATGCAGGCCACGGCTGGGACAGGGTTGCGATGGGCTTTTTTTTTTTCTTTGAGATAGAGTCTCACTTTGTAGTTCAGGCTGTCCTTGAACTCATGGGGTTCCTCCTGTCTCAGCCTCCTGAGTGCTGGAATTACAGGGTGTTTTCCCCCTCTGGTGCTGCCTCCCCCACTGTTTCTTAATAATTTGAGAAAAGTTGATGTATTTACTTTTAAAAGCATGAAGGCAACCTACTCGGGACCCCTCCTGTCTCAGGAGCTATTCCAAGTCCCCAGTAAACCCTTCCTACTCTTGAAAAAAAGAAAAAAGAAAAAAGAAAAGAAAAAAGAAATCAGCATTTATTAGAGCAGGTCCCGTCCGTGCACATGGCAGCACAGCCTGAGTTGTGTGCAGGGCGACAGACCTGGGTGGTGGCTCTGTGTGCAGCGGGGACAGAAAAGGAACCATAAATTCTGCAGGAAAGATTTGTTTTGGTGCCTGTGATATTTGCTTTGTGTTACATATTGTTTAAAAAAGGGATTTTTTTTTTTTTTTTTTTTTTTTTGGGGGAAACTAGCTGTACAGTTCAGGCTATCTTTGAATTGAAGTGAAATAAATAATTGGTTCTTGTCATGTGGCTATCAAAGTGGCATGATTTCTGAGATCGCTGTGTTTCTTGACTGTTCCAGTATTTATACAGAAATCAGAAAATGCCGAGTGTCCTGAGAGCCTGTGGGATTGTGAGCTAATGTTTCTCAGTGCCGTTGGGTCACATTTCAGGCTCTGGCCAGTCGTAGTCCAAAGACAATAAATACCGTTCTGTTGGGAGGTCTCCACCCTGCATTTTACTTGGTGACTGTTAAGTGGCAGCCAGATGTCACAACCCCATATACAAATGTGGACGTAGACAGCCGGCGGTGGCTCTCAAAGTCTGTGGCGCGAGGCACCGTGGTTTTGGGTTCCGGCGGTGGAGGGCGTCGGCATGATGGTCCTTGTTCCTTGCTACGTCTCTTGTCACTGCGTCACCGCATGTGGTGTGGCCCCCTTGCCCTGGGCTTAGGAGGGCCCTGTGCACTGTGCCAGTTGCGATGCCAGCACTTGGGAGGCTGAGGCAGGAGGATCACCCAGAATTTGAGGCCAGCCTGGGCTACATAGTGAGAAAGACAGGTCTGCAGGAGGTGCCCCCTGGACTGAATGGCCATAGTCCGTACAAGATGTAGACCAGAGGGTGCCTGGCAGGAATTAATTCTGCTGCGTCCTCCTCCACCTTCCCTTCCTTGCTTTTCCATTCTGATAATCACGAGGAATTTCCCCGACACCAGCACCCATTCATTCCTTTGCATTATCGCTGGGGGAAGAGGGGTAGCCTGGCCAAGTGGAAAAACCATTCACAGGCTAAATCCATGCTGTCTGAGTCACAGCGGGCCCTGGGATGCAGACCTCTGCCCCTGATAAAGTGGAATTTAAGGACTCTTACCATCTCCTTGGTCCTTGTTTTATTAAATCCAGATATTTTTTGGGCACAACAGGACTTTTGATTATTGGTACCCTCCTAAGACCTTGCATTTCCAAAAATCCTCTTCACAATCCAGCTCTGAACCAGGCCTAGTGGTGCGCCTGTCTGTAATCCCAGCACGCTAGAGGCTGAGGCAGGAGGATCACAAATTCAAGCCCAGCCTGGGGAATGTAGTGATTTAGTGAGACCCTGTCTCAAAATAAAAAAATTAAAAAGTGCAGAGGATGGAGGTCAGTGTGAAGGCCTTGGGTTCGATTTCCAGTATCATAAACAAGCAAGAAAACAGAAACCCCACCCTGGCAGATCACCCCACAGGCCTCCCCCCTGCCCCGCCCGGGTCACCTCCACCTTGGCAGACACCTCTGGGGTTCAGTCACCTCTGGAGTCCGTGTCTGTTTCCCAGCTTGACACCTGCTCCCTGCAGACAGGAACCACCGTCGCGTAGCTTTTCTGCTTCTCTGTGATTAAAGGCGAGAAATAAATGTACTGGACACAGCGGCCCGTGCTGATGGCATCAGTGTGCCCCCCCGCCCGGGCCCCACCTGCTTGCTTGCTGCACGGCGGGCGCCACACACTGTTGTCCGCCACCTTTGGACTGCTGGTTTCACGCGTGAGCTGGGCTGTCGCTGCCCGAGCTCGGAGCGGCATCTAACCCAGGGCTGCCTGGAGTTCCTCTGGGCCCGCCAGACCGAGGGCGGCAGGGATCCCGGCGCAGTGACAGCAGGTGCTTGTTCTCTTCCGCGTGGCCGCCCAGGCCAGGGGGCTTCTGAGGTCCCGCCTGGCAGCAGGGCCGGGCTCAGGGGCCAGGGAGGTTCTGGAACTGTAGGTGGCCGCGGGCTCTGAGTGAGAGGTCAGTGTGGATCTGGAAGGACCACAGATCCAGGGGTCCGTCAGCCCAGCTCAGCGTGGCTGGGCCTTGCAAATGCAGAGGTGCCTGCTGAAAGACGGCGAGGGGCCAGCAACGTTTTTCTCAGCCTTGGGGATTAGAAGAGGGCCTGGAAGGGAAGCTGGAGGGCCATCGCTTGTCTGCTTCTTTGTTACTACATAAAACTGCAGCCCCAGAAATTCTAGGAGCTTAATAGCAATGTCTTTTTTACCTCCTTGGTTTTGGTTTTATTGAGGCAGGGTCTTGCTATTGTAGTTTAGGCCTTGAACTCACTCTGTAGTCCAGGCTGGACTCTAACTCACAGTGATCCTCCTGCCTCAGCCTCCCCAGTGCTGGGATTATGGACATGAGCCATTACGCCCAGCTTAAAGTGGCATCTTCTAATTTTTAAATGTTGGCAACTGATTCAACTCCAGAATCCTGCCTGCCGGCCTCAGGGCAGGGCAGGGCTGGTGAATGCCAGAGGCTGACAGAGACACACACATACATCCCACACAGAGACACGCAGACACACACACACATGCAGGTGCGCACACACACACACACACACACACGCACACACACACACAGGCTCAGACTAGAGGGCCGTTAGTCACTGTCCAGATGGCCAGACACCAGGATGGCCGCAGAAAGGGACACGGCATGTGGAGTGGGCACGGAGGAGACATCGATGGCCGAGTTCCATGCCCACCAGAAAACTCTCTGTCCTTTGTCCCTGCAGCGTTGCCCGCATGTTCACCTTCCGTGTAAGTGGGCTCAGCCTTGTGCCCTTGTATGTTTGGCTGGAGGTCACTGTGAGGGATGTTTGTTGGCTGGGACACTTGAGGCGCCTCCTCAGCCTGGGGCGGTGCCAGCCCCACCCGTCCCTCCTGCCTGGGAGACCGGGTCCCTTCTGCCATTTCCTCGCTGTGCTGCGAGCCTCGTGGGGGCCTGACCCACGTGCTGGGCTCCAGCTGTGTCCTGGTGCCTGAGATTGCACAGAGCCAGGGCGAGGGTGTGGAGGAGTGGAAAGGCTTGGGTTTGAAAAGCCCTTTTCATGGTTTGCAGCAGGGTTCTGTGATCGTGGGTGGCTGTGGGTGAAACAGCATCTCCGGGGAGGGCAGAGAACGGGCCAGGTCCTGGGACAGAGTCTTCTCTACCAAGAAGGGCCGCCAGGCAAAGTGACAGCTTGGTCCTGGTGTGGAGAGGTTGGGGTGTCCACGTGTTCTTAATAATGTGGAAATGAACCCGTAAAAATGACACAACAAAGCAGGACAAACCGTTAAGAGATGGGGAGCTAAGCTTGGTGGCGCATGCCTAGGCTGAGGCAGGAAGATCACAAGTTTGAGCCCAGCCTGGACTACATGGTGAGCTGAAGGACAGCCTGAACTACATAGTGAGACCCTGTGTCAAAACAAAACAAAACAAAACTGGGCTGCAGGCTTTGAGCTGCTGTAGAAGGACTAAGGAAGACCTTTCCCTCGTGGCTCTTTCTGACAGGCTTTGTGCACAGGGACTTCAGCAGGTCTATTTTGGTAAGAAGGAAGATGTGACAGGGACCATTTTTATCTTTTTCAGACCTGTTTGAGCCTCCACATTTGGCTTTGAAATCTGTAGGTTGTGGCCGCGTTTCTGTGTGTAAACGAGGTCTGCTGCAGGAGGCCTGGTGTTGTCGGACTAGCCTGCAAAAGCTGGAGAATTCAGGCCAAATGAAAGTGCTTTCTTGGTTGGCCAGCAGGACCCGAGGTGGCCACCATGTGCTGAAGTCAGGAGTGGACTTGAACTCACGGCGACCCTCCTGCCTCAGCCTCTGCCACCACATCCAGTGGAACCTGGATTTTGACTGTGAAGTCTCTTCCTTGCTAAGGAGCCTTGGGTTTGTTGCAGAACATGGTGTGGGTGACTGAAAGTCATCTGCCAGCCTGATGCAGCCCGTGGGACGCTACTTCTTGGTCTTGGCAGAGAGGAAAGTTAAAGCCACACTCAGGCGCCTCTGAAAATTAAAAGTGGTTCGGGAGTGGATCTGAAGCAGAATTTTAGGTTATGAATGTGGGACTTCGTACTTCATGCCTCTCTCTGGCAGCGGACGGCGCAAACTGTCCATGTGTTGGGTGGTGGTGTTGAGCATGGAGCTGGCGGTGGGCCTGCTGCGTGTGGGCTGGGCGCTGTGCCCAGAGCGCTGGAGGCTGGGGACAGTGGTGGCAGCCTCGGTGAGACCTACTCGTGCCTGCAGGGCCTTGGCCCCATGTGCCTGTCACCCCTGAGTTCGTAGCTACTGTGACCTCGTGCATATTGGTCCAGTTGCTTCTCAGAGCCATGGAAAAGAACTATTATTTTTTTAGTATCTGTGCTGCCAAGGCGAGCACAGAACTATTATTTTTTAAAGGAAAAAAAAAAGAAATGAACAAACTAATGCACGAACTTGATTCTGTAAAATTCAGATTATACTGCAAGATAGAAGGAAAAGAGGAAAACCACTCTTTCCTTTCTTCCCTCTTCCCCTCCCAATTTTATTTCTTTATAACAAGAAGGGACCTCCAGCCAATTCTTTGACCTTTCCAAATCCCAGTTTCTGTGTATTTATGCATCACAATGAAAACTAACCGACATTATTACCACTAATTATTCTTTAATGTGGATTGAGGTGATAAGAAATTCCCCAAATCCTATGTACACACGAGGGCGCGTGTGAAAATCTTTTATCATTTTTGTCATTTTCAGAAGTTCTTTAGCAACCTCTTTTGTAAAGTAAGAAAAGCGCGGAGGCCTATTTATTTATTTATTGGTTTTTTGAGACAAGGCCTTGCTATGTAGTTCAGGCTGGCCTTGAACTTGTGGTGGTCCTCCTGCCTCAGCCTCTTGAGTGCTGAGATCACAGGCGTTCCACACCACGCCCAGCCAGAATTGTGGGATTTTTGAGACTGAAGGGTGTAGCTGGTCAGCAGAGTTTGCTAAACATGTCTTTCACTTCATAAGAGAAAGAATCAAATCAGTGAAGATAAGCACTGCTGTTTTCACCGTGAAGTCCAGCTCTCTCCTTTCCCCTTGGTGTTGGAGCTAAAATTGCTTTCGGTGCCTGCCCGGCCCGAAGCCCTGCAGGCCCCACGAGCGCCTCCCTGTGAGCCTGGGGGACATTCCTGCCTTAATTAGCAAAGGGCCTGGGTCTTGGTTGCCTGTTCCTCGGAGGCTGCGATAGAGACGATAGTATACAAAGTCCTGCACATCCAAATGTAAAACAGATTAATCTGAGGAATGTTGGATTTTTATCTGGACAGATGTTTCGCTTTTTATGGAAGGAAGAGAAGGGGCAGGGCTGGGGGCCGTCTTGTTCTTGCTGTGTTATTAGGGTTAGCTGTAGGGACACCTAACGGCAAAGCAGGTCGACAGTTGTTTCACAGAGCAGCCATGTAAAATTTTATTTCTCTCTCACCTAAATAAATCCAGGACTCTTAGGAGGTTGGCGGGGGGGGGGAAGGCGCAGGCCACGAAGAGGCCGAGCCGGTTCCCCAGAAGTTCCACGCAGCTCTTCGGCTTGTGTTTCGCCATCCGGACTGAATCACATGCCCGCGCCTCGCTGCGAGGGAAGCTGGCCACCGCGGGCTGCGAACACTGTAAAATGAGGGTCCAGGGTCCTTTCACTAAGGGGAGAAGACAGCGGGTGTCATGGGAATGGGCGTCGTGGGTGGTGCTGGTGGTCTTTCCGGACAGCGGGCCTCTGTCGCTGCGAGAAGCCTCAGGGGCCGGGCCCCGCGTGCCCAGCTCTGCCCCCCCAGCCGTGAGCACAGATTTGTCATCCTCCTGCTGGTTTGCTGGTGCCTTTTGTCACGCGGATCTGGGCTCGGGGATCACAGATGGGTAGTTGGTGCAGCGTGGCCCCTGCCTGCGGCCAGCCGTGTCCAGCACTCGGGGACTGCTGGTGCTACGCTTGGGGTGCGTCCAGCTTCGAGGTCCCTCCCTCCCTCCTTCCCTCCTGCGTGCCCAGCTCTGCCCCCCCAGCCGTGAGCACAGATTCGTCATCCTCCTGCTGGTTTCCTGGTGCCTTTTGTCACGCGGATCTGGGCTCGGGGATCACAGATGGCTAGTTGGTGCAGCGTGGCCCCTGCCTGCGGCCAGCCGTGTCCAGCACTTGGGGACTGCTGGTGCTACGCCTGGGGTGCATCCAGCTTCGAGGTCCCTCCCTCCCTCCTTCCCTCCTTCCCTTTCCCCCTTCCCCTCTCTCTGTCTCATCTCGTCCTTCGGCACCAACCTCGAGGCGCCCTTGCTCCACAGCGGGAAGGAGCCCAAGCTGCCCCTTGAGCAGCAGCTCCTGGGACCTTGCCCGGGCCGGGCACCAGCGCTTCTTCCCCTCCTAATCCTTTAATCGGCCCCAGATGCGACTTTGTTTCCTGGTCTTTGTGTCTCTTGGCCTTGAAGTAATTAACCAATTACCTGACTCATTCAGCAAAGTTTGCTTAACACCAGCTCTGCAGTGGACACTGCATCTGAGCTGGGAATAGTCATTCAACTGAGAGAGACCAAGTCCCTACGACAGGGTGGGAGGGAGAGAGACAAATAATACAAGCAGGGGCACAGCTCCTGCAGGGCTGCGGAGAGACGTGAACTAGGGTGAGGGGGTTTGGTGTGAAGGGGGTGGGTGGGTGGTGCTCTACTTCTGAAGGTCAAGGAAGTACAGAAGCTGCAGGTGCAAAGGCCCTGGGGCAGGGCTGATGGTTTGTGCTGTAGCAAGAAGCAGCTCACAGTGGGCTGGCCTGCACTTTGGAGCTTGCAGTGCCTATCAGGCATTGGTGTGGAACCGCTGGCCAGGCTGTTGGGGCCGGGAATCTGGAGCTCAGGACAACATTGAGGCTGGAAGTAGAAACATGAGGGCCATCAGCTGTGTGACACTGTGGGGTGGGAGGGAGGCGGCACTGGTCCAGTCCCTGGCTTCCGGGACTTCTGCTCCCATCCCCGGCCCCGGGCGCCGCTGAGTGCCGGCCAGGGGAGCCGCCTCGCTTGGCTGAAAAGAAACCTATGAGCAGGGCCCGAGTGTCCGTTTTCTGCCCTTCAGCCCACCCAAGCCTGGTGGGGACATTGCTTCTGACCTCACTGGCGCCCTTTCAAGATGGCCTGGGAGGAGAATGCGCCTGCGCCCAAGAACTTGGCTGTCCAGGCGGAGGCTTGAGCTAGAAAAAGAACAAGTGGTTATTCATTCAGCAGTTTCCACAACCAGACCTTTCCTCCCCACCCCCCTTTTTTTTTTTGAGACAGGGTCTCACTTTGCAGCGCAGGTTGGCCTTGAACTCATTATGTAACCCAGGCTGGCCTGGAACTCATGGCGATCCTCCTGCCTCAGCCTCCTGAGTGCTGGGATTACAGGTGTGCACCACCATGCCCGGCTTTGCTTTCACAGCTCTTAACCCACCCAGCAGCTCCATGTTCTTTGCTCTGGTCAGCCGTCACTCAGGTTTGCCCGGAGTGCTGCCATGTCCTAGTCTGGCACAGGGGGACCCAGCAGGTGTCCACTTGCCAGGTATCCACTTGCAGTCATGTACCAGTGGCTTCTCTCTGGTCTGCACCAGGATGTGCCGGGCCTGGAAGCCGCGGCAAGGGTGGGGATGTCTGTCCTCCCCTGTGAGGGAAATTGTGGCGTCTTTCTCTTTTCTTTCTTTCTTCCTTTTTTTTTTTTTTTTTTTTTTTATTGGAAGGGGAACCCCGGGAAAGGGAACCCCGGTCTCAATTGAGCCTTTGTGGTGTTGTCTGAGAGTCCCAGAAATGTTCTGTGTAAATGACTGCGTCCCGGCCGGGGCCTCAAGGGCGGCATTGTGACATATCGCTATTATTGGCCATCGAGGGACACTGGATGATATTCTCATCGGGCTGAAACAGTTCAGTGTTTGCAGCGCGGCTCGGGGTTAATTACACCGCTGTGAATGGGGCACAGAGTCGGGCCGCGGGGGGTGCAGCCGGCCCTGTCCTGGGGTTTGACGGGTGAGGCTCTAAATTTGTCCGGCTGGCATTTCGCTGTCTGTGAGCTGTCCCCTCGGTGCTGGGAACACAGGGCCGATTTACAGGCCACTCGGAGAGGGGACGCGTCCACTTAATGCTGCATTCTTCTCAGTCAATAGCTGGGGAGAAAATAGCCTGGCGATGGAAGTGCCGGGGGCCGGGCCCCCCAGCACTCAGCTCTGTTCCTGCCTTTGAGTGCCGCTCTCCTGATCCAACTCACCTCTTTGAAGAAGTGACACACTGACCCACATCTCCGTTGGCACCGAGGGCCGAATCTGTCTTGGAACTGCCGTTCTCGGTGCTGGCGCAGCTGAGCCTCGCAGGTTTCAAGGTTTTGAGACAGGGTCTCGCTGTGTAGCCCCGGCTGGCCTCGAACTCACAGGGATCCTTCTGCCTCAGCCTCCTGAGTGCTGGCATTACAGGTGTGTGCCACTGCGCCTGGTTCTACTGTGACAGTATTTTAAACAATTTTAGGTGCTAGTCTGCGTTCACGTAAAGTCCAGGTGACATTTGTTCACTGAATCACCGAGACCTGATTTCTCCAGCGCCTTCAGAATTAGATGTCCCCGTTTCCCTGAGCTCACCCCTGATGAGGGACGCAGCTGGGGACGGGTGCTGTGGCAGCCGAGTTGCGTGAGGGGGGTCTCCTGGGTCCCACGAGTTTGATCTGCCCACTTGCTCGCGGCCGGGGCCGTGGTCGAGGCCAGCATCTCTGAGCTCGTGCTGGTGAGCCCGACGCGCTGGGCTGCTCTGCCGTCCAGCAGGCCGGCGCGTGTGTCTTCCTCGCCGTCAGGACCAGTGTGCTCGGTGCTTTGGGGCCACCCGGGTGGCAGTTTTCTGGTGCTCCTGTGTGGCAAGGAAGGTTTGGCCTCTCCCTCTTGCTTCGCCACCTGTCTCGGTGTGGGAAAGTGCGTTTTGCATTATGAGGCGGGTGGGAAACCCTTCTCCTCCGGCTCCGCCCAAGCCGGCTGCAATGCTGCTGCCTCCTGGGGCTCCAGGTGTTCGGTGCCGGGGGCGGCGGGGGCAGATGAGAACACCAGGAACATTTACCAGGTGGGATCTGGGTACCGGGGCTGTGACTGTCCCCTGCCTGTTGGGGGTGGAGGGTAGAGGAAGAGACTGATTAAGATGTTGCCCAAAATAGATAGAACTCGGCATGGTGGTACAGGCCTGTAACCGCAGTACTCGGGAAGCTGAGGCAGGAGGATCACTGTGAGTTTGAGGCCGCCTGGGCTACAGAGTGAGTTCAAAGCCAGCCTGAACAATGAATTGAGACCTGTCTCAAAAAAAAAAAAGAAGAAAATAATAAAAATATAAGACCCACAGAGGCATCGTAGAGGACCGTGATTTCCAGGCTTGCAGTCTGGTAGAAGGTTTTCTTAGGGTTTGCAGTCTTGTTAGTACGAAAGTCTGTGTAAAGGTTGTACACGCAGCTGGCAGCGGCCCGTGAAGGACCTACTCCGGTGCACACGGGCTTCGCCGCCCTGGATCATCTTGCTTTGAGGAGGAACTTTTCCTTCTCGCCCCGTATTTGTGATGGAGGTCACGTGTCATCGGATCTTCCCCCTTCCCCGCAGAAGGGAACCCCACTTCACACAGGAGGAACCTGCAGGGTGGCGGAGACCAGCGTGTCCTGGCCCGAGGGTGGTGGGAACTGAGAACTGGCCGGTGCAGGAAGGAAAAAGAGGTTTTTATTTTTAGAAATAATTCAGTGTTCAGTTAACTTGAACAAGTGCCACCTGTATGAGATGGTGAGTGGTGAGAATGAGGAAGGAAATGGTTGAATAAGTCTTCTTTTCCCCTTTCTTGAATTATTTTCCTTTTCTCCATTAAGAGGGAGATTTCTTTTCTTTTCTTTCTCTTTTTGGTTTTCTGAGACAGGGTCTTGATATGTATTTCAGGGCTCGGGCTGGCTTTGAACTGGAGACAACCCTCCTACCCCAACCTCCTGAGTGCTGAGATTACAGGCGTGTGGCACCACGCCTGGCTTTTAATTTTTATATTTATCGTCTTTGTTCGCAGTAGATGATGACATTCCTTGTGAGGAGCTGATGCATGTACATTACACATCTTAATTCTTTTTACGTCCCTTTCTCCTCCCTCCTCAACCCTTTCCTCTATCTCTCGGTCCTCTTCCCTTTTGCAAAAGGTCTATCTCCTTGTCTCCCATTATCTGTCTTTTATTTTGCAATTTATTTATACTTTAGTTGTCTCATGGAAGAGAAACCATGTGTCTGATTTATTTAAGCTTGTGTGTCTGATTTATTTCACTAAATATTAGGGTCTCAAGGGATATCCATTTTCCTACAGTGACTCAAATTTATCCTTCTTTATGGCAGTGTAATATTCCATTGTATGTAACACTACATTTTCAGAGGCTCAGTTTGTCCCAAGGCTCCTGTCGTACTGGGTCTATGTCCTCTGCAGGAGGGACAGGGCCAGAGCCATGTCCTGTGCTCGGGACACTACATTTTCAGAGGCTCAGTTTGTCCCAAGACTCCTGTCGTACTGGGTCTATGCCCTCTGCAGGAGGGACAGGGCCAGAGCCATGTCCTGTGCTCGGGGCTGTGAGTTTCTTGGCCTCTGCCCTCTGGCCTTCTCTGGGTGGTATGGTTCCCTCAGGCTTTCCAGTTGGGCTCATTTGGGTGTCTGCCTGTTGCCTGCCTGGGTGGGGTTGAACTAGGCCTTTGGCCAGCTGGACGTAGGCTTGACTGCTTCTGTGGGTCCTCCCGGGCGGGTGTGTGGTGGGGGGGCAGATTTGCAGGTGCTCAAGCCTAGTGGTGGTGTCAGAGTGCTGGGGTCCAGGCGGCAACTGGGATTTTTTTTTTTTAAATTTGAGACAAGATCTCACTGTGCACCCCAGGCTGGCCTTGAACTCACAATAATCCTCCTGCTCCAGCCTCCCCAGTGCTGGGAGTACAGGTGTGCGCCACCACGCCTTGCCAAAAAGATTTTTAAAATAAACTGCTGGGCACGGTGGCGCACGCCTGTAATCTCAGCCCTTGGAGACTGAGGCAGGGAGGTTGCCATGAGAGCGGTCCTCGGCCTCAGATCTCTGCCTGGCTGCTGGGAGCCGCCTCTCTGCCTGATGTCCCTGGGGGGTGGGGCGTGACGGCAGGTGTGGTCAGCACACAGGCAGCTTGCCGGATGCTCTGTGGACGTGGCTTGTACATGATCGTCCCAGAAATCCGGGACACCTGTATTTTTCTTGTCATATTGACAAGAGCGGGAGGCCTGGTGCTGGCCCCGAGGCCCGGAGGAGCCCTTCTGGGTCCTGAGCTTCACTGTGGCTCCCACTGGAGCTGTGTTCGGAGCCTCACAGCCCCGCACACCCGTGACAGCCAGAAGGTCTTGGGGCGCTGACCAGCATCCTTGCGGGGGGCTAGTTTCAGGGTCACTGTATCAGGGCAACCGTTTCCCACCCTCGCAGGGGTGTAGGCGAGCGGAGACGGGACTGCCTTAGAAAACCTAGTCCAGTGTGTGGGGCACGCTTGTCCTCCAGCACTGGGGAGGCTGATGCAGGAGGACCGTGTGAGTCTGAGGCCAGCCTGGGCTACCTAGAGAGACCCTGCCCTCCCCTCCAAATTAAAGCAACAGGGTGTTAACAGCTTTTTTTTTTTTTGAAAACCATTTTGCTTTAACAACAGCCCTCTCTGCAGGAAGACAAACTGATCATGACTGTGAGTGGGGGTGACTTTCCTAATGCAAAGGAAATGGCCCAAATAAATGCCTCTTGCGGGCTCCGTAGATAGTGCTCACTTAAAAAACACTGCCGACTCTCCACGCGCTGTTGTTGCCCAGAGGCGCGGTTCACTTCAGGGCTTGTTGCTGGTGCTGTGCCTTCTCGGGGGTGTGGACGCGTGTGGAACGATTCTTTTTCCTCTGTCCGGTGCCCGCTCCCTGTGTGTCTGGGTGTGTGGGTGTTGCACTGGCGATGTCCCAACGCTTATTTGGAGAATCTGAACACTGGCGAGTTCCTTGGGAGAGTTCATTAAACATAAGATCACGAGAGTTGTTGAGTTGCCCTGTGCTGAGAAAATCTAGTCTGTAAACTCCTCAGAGGGCCGGGGATTTAGCTTGGTGGTTAGAGTACTTGCCTGGCAAGTGCAAGGCCCTGAGTTCGATCCCCGGCACAAAACAAAAACCAAAAACCTCAGATAGGCTGGGCGTGGTAGTGCATGCCCATAATGCCAGCACTCGGGAGGCTGAGGCAGGAGGATCAAAAGTTTGAGCCCAGACTGGGCAACCTAGCAATTTAGCGAGACCCTGTCCCAAAATAAAAAAATAAAGAAAGGGCTGGGGCTGTAGCTCAGTGCAAAGGTCCTGGGTTCAATCTCTAGCGCCTCGAAACAAAGCCAAAACGCCTCAGATACTATAGGGAATCTGCCATCCCCCTCGCCAGCTGGAGCCCGACTTTCCTGGTGGCCGTGTCCATTGCTCACCCATGAGCACCGCAGGTTTCCCGAACTGGTTTGTGTCACGGTGGTGACTTTTGTAAAAGTGTCGGATGAACAGATCTGCCTTCTTGTCAGTGTGATTTAGCTCCCTCAGGATGACAGCAATTAGCGGGTGACATCTTTTTATCCCATATAACCCATTATTTTTATTCCCAGAGCGAAACCCCTCCTACTTTACAATGATAATAAGAAGAGCTACTGTTGGGGCCCTCGCTATTCCTAAAAGTGATATTAACTCTGAGAAGTGGAGTACGCAGTACACGGTCACCGGCAGGTGGGTGACAGAACTCGCGTCGCAGCCCACACTCACCCGCAGGCTGTCCTCCCTCTGCACTTTGTTGCAGATAAAGAAGGCAGAGTGAAGGCAAGAGTAACAAAGAAAGAAAACTCCCTTAATCTACTATCTAATGATCGGCATTGTTAACATGTTACTCTGTTTCCTTATGACTTTATCCCCCAGTTACAAAACTGATCATATCAAATCGAATTATAAACCAGGTGTGGTGCCGCGTAGCTGGAATCCCAGCGCTCTGGGAGGCTGAGACAGGAGGGTCACAGATTCCAGGCCAGCCTGGGGTGTTAATGACCCTGCCTCAAAGTAAACATAGAAAGGGCTTGGTTCAATCCCCAGCCCTGCAAAACAAGCCCGATAAACTGAAGCCCCCAAACAAATCACATTGTATATATGTATGACAATGTCATAATGAGGGGAGTTGGGGATTTAGCTCCAGTGGTAGAGCACTTGCCTAGCAAGCGCAAGACCATGAATTTGATCCCCAGTACCCCCCAAAGAAGAAAATATCAAAAAGAAACACATTTTAATATTAACATGTGCTAATGAATATTTAAAAACCCTAAGGTGATCACATTACATAAGCATTTGTACAATTGTCTCACTATGTGTACTTTCTCGTATTGATAATTGTTCTTTTATTTATTCGTTTTTGCTTTTTTGAGACAGAGTCTTGCTATGTAGTACAGGCTGGCCTTGATCCTCCTGCCTCAGCCTCCTGAGTGCTGGGATTACAGGCGTGCTCACCACGCCTGGTTCAGAGGGTTTTTGGGAGGACCACATGCAGGCAGGTCTGTGAAGCTCAACTGGTGCCTGGCACATAATGGGCACTCAGCAGAACTGCCCCCCACTGGAATAATACAGCCTCTCCTGGTGGCAGCAGACAGCACTTCTGCCTGCAAACATGGCCCTTTTCCTGGGACAGTGATTCTGGTGTCTGTCCTTGTGGCCCCGGATCGCCCATCTCTGGGGTTGATCGATGGTCAGACTCCCTGATTTGTTTCCCTGTCTCTGTTTTCTCTCTGTCCGGTCCCCCAGGGTGACAGCCATGTCCTCTCTGGACGCTTCTTGTGTATGAGGGCCGGGCTGGCAATGGCTGGGCCTCCCCGGGGTGGTGCGGGGTGGAGCAACCGAGGCGAGCGAGGTTCGGCGCAGAGCACTCTGGTCCTCTCCAGCCCGAGACTGTTTTCCCAGCCTGGGTCTTGCGGCTCCCGGGGAAGCGGAGCTGAATGTTGACTCTCGCTGGCCGGGCTGTGTCCCAGGAGGAAGTGGGTTTTCAGGTTGTGGTGGGGATAGGATGTGGTCTGGGCGATGAGTGTTACACTGAGGATCAAGTTGACCAGGTTTGTGAGCTTTTTTTCCTTTTGTATTTTTGGACTCGGGCTTCTGAAAAGAAGCTTTGTGTGTATGGGAGGTGCCCTGGTTTTTTATTTTTTTATTTTTTGAGACAGGGTCTCCCTATGTAGCCCAGGATGGCCTTGAATTTGTGGCAATGTTCCTGCCTCGGCCTCCTGAATCCTGGGATTACTGGTGTGCGCCACCATGCCAGGTGGATGCCCTTGATTTTGCATGTAATTTAAACATTTCAATACAAGTTAGAAGTGCACACGCTGCTTTATTTCCTGCAGTAAATATGTTTCTGCCATATACTTTATGAGACTCGAGTTCAAATCTTGACTTTGACGCTTGCAGCAGGGTGGGCTGCAGCCAATATACTTGACCTTGCTCTCTGGTCTTCAGATTCCTGTGTGGAAAATGAGACAAAAATCCTAGATTGCTCCAAGGTTGCAGGGAGCTTCCATGTGTAAGGCACTTAGAACGAAGTTCGCAGTTCGGGCTGCTGAGCACTGGATCCTGGTGGCTTTTACCCTGATGATCAGAGAGGCAGCTGGTGTGGGGTGAATCTGCATCAGGATGACACTGAGATTCCACCCCACCCCTTACAACGGCTCCTCAGAAACTAGAGAAAGTAAAGTCAGGGCGCCCGTGTGTGTTGGGGCACAACTCACATAGCTGAGATGTGGGATTAGCTTACATGCCCCGCAGTGGTTTAGTGGATAAAGAGCTTTCTTTCCTTTTTTCTCTTTTTTGTTTTTTGAAATGGGGTGTCGCTGTGTAGCCCAGGCTGGCCTCGAACTCATGGCGACCCTCCTGCCTCAGCCTCTCAAGTGATGGGATCACTGATGTGCACCACCGTGCCTGGCTGATAAAGAGCCTTCCAAAGTGAAGGTACACCTGTTTTCCCTCACTCTAAATCTGCGAAGTAGACTTTTGCTGTTACTAAAGTTGAGATGCTTGGACCCTGTGGTTACTGAGAAACTTACCCAGGAAATATCTAACCACAGGTTTGTCCTTTGAGAACCATCTCAGGAGTGCTTGCCAGGGCAGGGAGCGAGCTCTGTATAAACTCCCTGCCACGGGCATGCGCTGTGTGCTGTGCGCCAAAACCGAACTCCCTCCAGCTTCTCCCGGATTTCCAGAAGCAGGAGCTGTGTTTTCACTTAATAAAAAATCCGAACTCGTGTTGCCACACAAACAGCAGAGCACGGTGTGTTCCGGAGCTGGCGTTTGCTTTGCCCACCCACAAGCTTGGAACGAAGCAGAAGTCACAACCAGCAAGGCAACGGAGGCAACACTGGAGCCTTTTGGGGTGCCTGCTAATTTTACTCCTGGGCTATTGCATGTTTTTATTAGAACCAAACACCTCAACAGATTGATTAATGTTGGGTGTGGTGGCGCATGCCTGTAATCCCAGCACTCAGGAGGCCGAGGCAGGAGGATCACTGAGATTTTGAGGCCAGCCTTAGTTGGTAGTTTAAGGACTACCTAGAAGGACTCTGTCTCAAAAAAAATCCACTTTTGGGGAAGTGGGCCCAGCAGGAGAGTGGTTTGGGGCTATACTGCGTTCCACTCTAACATGGTGACCAGCATGTAGTAGGCGCTCGGTTTTTTGGCTGGGTGAAGGGAAAGATGTCGGCTGCTCCCTCTCTGTTCTATTGGCAATTCTTGTTTTCACTGGCAGGGTCCCAGTGCCCCAGAGGGTGGCTCTTAGTGACCCCCCCCAGTTTCCCCCAAAGGGAAGGGCACATTTTTGGGCTACTTTCGCTCTGACTGATACACTTGGCCGCCTAACAAGCAGCCAGGGCAGGAACGAAGCTTTCCAGCGTCATCCCAGATGCTTGCCATTCCTGCCGCTCTGCTTTGCAGAATCCTGAGCTGGACTTCGGGTTCACGGCGAGGTCGGCATCCAATCGGCGGGTGGTGGTTCCCCTGGGTTGGGAGAAGGGAACTCCCCCGCTGTTTACTTTACCCAGAGGCTTCTGTTTGGCTTCCCAACTGGGATCTGGCATTTGTTGGAGAAAGTTCTCAGCGTATGTGTGTTTTGTAAAAAGAAAGCTCATGTTTTGGCTTTAGTTTTGATTCTCCGGGAATTTTTGCTGCCCGTTTGGGCTGCGTTCGCTGCTCCGTGAGAGGCCAGCTCTTAAGTGGGCGCTTAACGTTCGGTTTGAGTCTGAGAGGCGAGTTCAAAACCATTTCTCTGGCCTCCTGAGTCCGCCCGGCTTGCTTCTGTCCCGTTTCAGTCCCCGCGTGGCACGGGTCCCCCCCTCTGCTCCCCAGCCCTGTCTTTAATGACTGGGACAGGGCATCCTCTTTCCTTCCTGTGCGGGTTTTCAGGAGGTGGCGAGGAGCCCTGGCCCTGGCACGGTCACCGCTGTCCCTGGAGCTGGGGTCTCTCCCCCAGGGCCGTGTCCTTTTGGGGAGAACACAGCACGGGCGGTGCCGTCTGACCCCTAGAGGGTGGTGGTCGCCTGCCCCGTCCCAGCCCAGGTGCCAGCTGGGCGTCGCCTGGAAAGCCGAGGCTGCCCAGCGCCCGGACCCTCAGGGACCCTCACAGTGGCTCCCTGGGTATCGAACAGGCTGCGAGGACATGTCCCCCTGGTACTGAGCTGCTGCGGTATGAGGGAGCCCAGATTCTGCCCCCTGCTCCTCCCAGCTGCTTTGGGCACTTGGTGGCCCCTACTCCTCCATGCCCCGGATGTGGGTCCCCCGGAGGAGATGTCCCTGCCCAGACCCCGTGTCCCACTGTGCACACTTCGGTCTCTGCTGCCTCTTGGCGGGGCCCCTTCGGCTTTGCCCCCATGACACAGATTGGCATTTCTGTGTTCTGGAGACACCTGCGAATCTTTTTCCTGTTGGTAAATCGTGGATCTTCTGTTAGATTTTAAAGCCTTTTAAGTAAGTGGCTTTCTGTGTTGCCTGCGATGTGGCCGTGTGACGCGTTATAGACGACAGAGCCCTCGCGGACGCTGTCCCGCTTAGAAACAAGCCAGGCTGTGTTCTGGGCCCAGCAAGCTGTGAGGGGACACCGAGGCCCAGTGAGGTCAGGTGAGGCCGGGTCCTGCATCCGCCCAGCGGAAGGCTGGGATACAAAGCTGTGCAGCTGAGGCCTGGACTCCTGGTATTTAACGCCGCCCTGTACCAGCCTTCGTGTTAGCAGGATTAGGAATCGAGACTTCTATTTTTCAAAAAGGAAAAACTTTCTCTTCAGAAATTCAAAACTAATATGCACTGTGGAGAAGACTGGAAGAATGTTACATGCATAAAAGCCGGAAGTGAGAGTCTCTCGCTCTGGGCTCGCTCTGGGCAGTGAGCTGGGCCACACTGTCGACAAGGGATGCATTTGGGGACTGTCATTCGGGGGCACTCGAGTGGCTTGCACACTATTATCAGGACAAAGGGGCCCCCCCTCGGCCTGCAGGTGGGATCGACAGGTGCACGGACTGGGCCTGGACTGGAACCCAGACTTCATCTCTCTTCACCTCACCTGCCTCCTGGGGACAGGAGCTGGTTTTACAGGAATTCCTCTGCACTTTTGGGAATCGATGGCCTTCCCGCCAGTTTCAGGCACCTTCCAGGGTGACAGTTCAACGGCCACAGGAATGGCAGATGCACGGTCTTGGGGGGCACCTTCCAGGGCCACAGTGGAAAGGGGAATTGGCTTGGGGCAGAGACGGAATCATGCAAATGTTCAGTTTCGGTTCAGAAAATTTGAAACCTGCGGTGGGGAGAGAGAAGGAAGTGGGGGCTCTCTCTTTCTGCCCTTTTCTCTCTCCTCTAGAGAGGAGGTGCAGGAGGCCTCCAGGAAGAAAAGGAGCCCCTTTCTTGTGACACAACCAGCCCTTTCTCTCCCTGGATCCTCTGGCCTGGACCGCTCCTCCCCGGCCCGGAGGGGACACTGGGGACACCGTTCTGCCATCGGAGGGGAGGAAAGGACAGCGCTGCATTTGCTCAGGGTGCAGTGACTTCTGCCCAGGAGTTTCTGACTGCGGGAAGGACTGCATTGATATGGAAATTGGAAAGAGGCGGGAACTAACCCTCCAAGCTGCAGCCCTGCTCTGCAGTTGGCCGGCCAGGCTGGAGTGAGGAGCCAAATCCTGGGCACAGCGGGGAGGGGCTCCCCTGGAGCACGCCTGCTTTTTCTCTGGGGTGAGGCTTTTGATTTTTAAAGATGGGCCAGAGCAGCGCAGTTCTAGCTTCCTGTCTGGGCAAGCAGGACATGAGGAGGAACCAGAAGGGCCTGTGGAATCGGAACGGGTAGCCGGGAGTGGGGGCTGGGGTGGGGACAAGAGGAACCCCAGAAAGGAGAAGCCCTGAGATACCTCGGGGCCCTGGGGAGGTTTGCAGACTCAGTTTCCAGTGAGTGCAGGAGTCCTGACCCAGCCGGTGTGGACACTATTAACGCCGCCCCGTATGAGCGGCCTGCGATGCATCCAGGCGTTCTTGAGACCAGGTCAGCAGGGGGAAACCCAGAGCGCTCGGCCTGGGTGCCGAGCGTCATTCCTGCAAATCTCCGTCACCTAGCGAAGAAATGTTGGCCGTGGCTGGGTTGGTTGGTTATTTATTTTTTGGTTTTTCTCACTATGTAGTCCTGGCTGGCCTCCAACTCACAGCCATCTTTCTGCCTCGGCCTTCCAAGTGCTGGCATTACAGGTGTGCGCCACCACAACTGGCTTGGATTGGCTGATTTTTGATTAAATGAATGAGACGGAGAGCTGCCAACCCCATCGGCCCTGCAGCCAGCCAGGTGTCCACAGGAAGAAATCTGAGCCGGAGTGCGATAGCCCTACCTAAAGGTGTCCCTGTCACGGTGCTCAGGCAGCTAGCGATTAAGCCAGAGAATACACGAGAAGGTGCTTCAGAAACAAAGCTGTTGAAGGATGAACCAGCCTGTTGTCCAGGGCTTCTCTTCCCGGGCAGCAACAGCAGTAGTGGCAAGAACAGCGAATAACATTTTAAAAATCCGCTGGTGTGGGGCAGCCACGGGGAACAGGTCTGTGAGAAGGCGAAGGAGGGCGCGGCCCCCAGGGGTGTGGACGCCGGGGCGGGCAGCCACGTGCCCCACGGCCAGAGTGGGACAGAGGGACAGAGGGGCCCAGAGCCGGGATGGGCCCTGCTGCAAGGTGGCCCTGCCAGTCCTCCTCAAGAGGTGCCGGCTGCGTCCCTGTCATCCTCTTCGTCGCCGGCTCTTGTGTGAAATGAAGATGGAGAAAGTCCTGTGCACTCTGCTCTCTCCTGCAGATCAGACAAGAAAGGGCCCCGGGGTGTGCCTGACTCAGGCTGGCATATCCTGGGTGCTGCTGCTCTTCTGTTCGCTTTTGCCTTCCACGTCCGCCCTGGAGAGAATCCAGGAGAGAGAGGGGCCTTTGCACCCAATCCCCAATCCGAAGGATGGGACATCCATGGAGAGCGAGCTTGTGCATCCACTTTCCACTCTTGGCAGTTCTGGCACAGTGCGATAAACGGCTCGCTGCCAGTCGGCGCCTTCCTGCCGATGTCAGTGGTGACACAGGCACCCTGAGGGTTTGGAGCAGCCTTACTTCAGTTTTAGAGCGAGGCCGCCCTTCACATTTGCCAAGTTGGTGTCCAAGGACACAGCTCGCGGAGGGGAAATGAATCTCATTTGTGGCATATTCTTGCACAAATCAGTGCAGTGGGAGAAATGAGGTTTCGTTAGATCACAAGGGAGATAATCTTTCCTCAAATCATTTTAAAATACAGTGCACACAGTGACACCCATCTGCCGCCTCGGGGAGCAGGAAGCCTCTTACTCAGCTCCCGGCCCCCCAGCTGCTCCCCCAGGGCTGGCCGAAAGGGTGCCGTATATTATTTGATGGAGCACAAGATGAAATGAATTCAAGGGCAATGTGGAATGGAAAAACCCATATCCTTAAAATGTTAGATCCCCATGAGGCCATGAGAAATGGCACGAGGGAATTAAACTCATTGCCGAGAGTAGATTTAGGTCTCTCTATCCAGGCTGCTGCAGAGTGTGGCGGAAGAGCCATCACGGTTGAAATGCTGCTGCTTTCTCGCTCTGCTCTCCTTAGCAGGTTGGGTTGAATTCACCATAGCAACGCAGACGGAGGGTGGGAGCCCCACCGTGGACTTTCTGATTTGTCTGTGGCTGATGACCTGATTTTAAATGTGAACGTGCCACAGCTAAGTATTTTTGTTCTGTGTGTTACTCTGCTTGGGAAATTCCTGACTGGGATAATTGGAGGAGACTTCATGAACTCCTAGTGATCTATCAACAGTAGCAGATACTGTTCATTATTATTGTTTGGAAGGGCGGAGCTGTTTTTATGCTCTTCAATTAAAAGTGGCTCTGACATTTTCCAATGCAGAGAGAAACCTGGTCACCGCGTGTTGGATGACAGGACCTTTAGCTAGTGTGAATGTCACATGACTGAGGGCTAGCGAGATTTCCTCGTCCTGGGATTGCATAATTATTGGTTCACGAGAATTGCAGGTAAGTTAAAAGAAGGGTGAGCTATCCATCTGTTTCACACAACTTCTAGTTCAGCAAACCTGCAAGATTCTGAACAGATACCACAACTCCATGACAACTTATTGAACTCTTGCTGGGCGTGGCGGGGTGCACCTGTCATCCCAGCTCTCGGGAGGCTGAGGCAGGAGGATGGCTGCCAATTCGAGGCCAGCCTGGTCTACGTAGTGAGACCCTATCTGAAAAACAATTTTTTTTTTCTTTTCCATACACCCGTAGCGTATGTTTGTTGGTAAGCAGTAGCAGATAGTTGGGCTCTGGATCTCTTTATCCACCCTAGAATCCTGCCTATGCTTAGGTGAGAAAACACGGGGTGTGGAGTTTTTGGGTGCAGTTGTGGAATTCAAAAGCCAATGATCTGAGGGCTGGGGATTTAGCTCAGTGATTAGAGTGCTTGCCTGGCAAGCACAAGGGCCTGAGTTCGAGCCCCAGCACCGGAAAAAAAAAAAAAGCCAATGATCTGTTTCTCTTGAATTTTTCCATTCTAGGTTTCTAAGTGTGTTGGGCATATCCCTGCCAGATGATTTTAGATGCAAGACAGATGAATATTTATTTTAACAGTCCTCTATTTTAATGTGTTTGGAAGAAAATCCCATCAAGCCATGAATCTCATGGTTTCTTGGGTTAGCACTGCATAGGGTGAAGCTAAATTCAACTCAGTAATAAAATACGTAGGTCAGATCAGGGAGAAAGAATAGATCCTGGTGGTGGCGTGGTGTGTGGCTGTGGTACAAGGACAATTATGGTCCTTGCGTGTCTGGAGTGGTGTCGTGGTTCTGGCTTCTCAGGTGCCATTCCACCATGACAGGTTCTCAGAGTGGGCCTGCGCCGACACCCACCAGTCCTCTTTAGTTCCTTAGTCTCTGTTCCTGCTCTCCTTCCTTTTGATCGCCTCTTTGGTTAAACTTCTCCAGCTCTCTACCTCGGCCATTCTCTGTGCCTTGAACCTTATCTGCCCCACCCTTCCCATCACCAGATCCAAGATGGCCCCAGATTCCTGTGTTTGGGAGTGATCGGATGATGGGGGCTGTAGGTGACTTGCTGTTAGGAGGTGGGGTCTGGTCAGCAGAGATGGTCGCTGGGGGCATGACTTGGAAGGGCCCATCTCCCTCCCTGCTCCTCCCTGGGCTCTCTGCTTCCTGTCTACCATGAGGTGAGCAGTTGTCCTCCGCCAGGCCCCTGCACCACGACCCTGCTGCCGAGGAGCCTGCTGACCGTGTGAGCACTGAGTCTTCTGAAACTGAGCCAAGTTGAGCCTCCTCCTCCCAGGTGCAGGTGTTGGGTATTGTGTCTCAGTCATGAGAAAGGGACTCAGGTGATGGCCCAGACTGCTCCTGGGGTGGCTGCAGACACTGCGTCTGTGACAGTGACCTTCTCCAGGGATGTGCCCACCTGCTGTCCTGCTCTCGGTGGTCCTGGCGTCCGACCCAGGGCCTTCACACTGAGCCCAACCTTTTTTATTTTTCATCTGGAGACAGGCTCTCACTCTGTAGCCCAGACTGGCCTAGAACTCTTGATCTTCCTGTCTTGGCCTCTCAAGTAGTTGGGATTATAGGCCTGTGCCATTGTACCTGGCCCGGCTCTGGAATTTTTTAAACTGCATGTCTCCGTTTTTTCATCTGTAAGATGGAGAGATACCATGTATGTAAAGTGTATAGCTCAGGGTTTACTGTACACTTTTATTTTTTTGAGGCAACATTCTGCTATGTAGCCCAGGCTGGCCTTGAGCTCTTGAAGATTCTCCTGCTTCAGCCTCCTGAGTGCTGGGATTACACACATGTGCCACCACACAGGGCTACAGGGTTGTCTTGTGTTTCCATTTGATTTGTCCGCTTGGTTGACCTTTAGGACATTCCATTTAAGATGGCTTGCAGCAGTTCCTGTATATTGCAAAATTATACCTAAAACATATTAAATTCTTTTGCAACCATAGAGGAAAAAGCTCTAAATTTTAAAAACTTGAAAAAAAAAGTTTGAGGCACTTTAAAATGTGAAGACCTTCAGTGTCTTCACGGATCCTGAGTTCCTGGTTTGTTTTGTGGCATGAATGATTTTGGCTGTCTTTAATATTTGCGTGTTGGAACATTGGACGAATTTGTTCACGGGTGTATTTAGAGTCTTTTACTTGAGAAAAGTCACATGTGCCATGTCTGAATTTGTCCTTACCCAGTGTGGGACCCGAATTTGTAGACACTGCTGAGGTTCTAGGCAACAGCCGGGTGTGGTGGTCGTGGTGGTGTACGGTAATCCTAGCCCTCGGGAGGCTGAGGCAGGAGCATCGCCGGGAGTTCCATGCCAGCCTGGGCACATAGTGACTTAGTACTTTCTATACAGCGGCATCACTTAGGCGGCGGCGAATCCTCGCTTCCTCTCTGCTCTGCGAACCTGGAGACCGTGCAGCCTTTCTGAGCCCGGGTCTGACCTTAATGAGCCCTTTCTCCTCGGGACTGAGAAGGGTGCTGGGAGAGCCGGGGTGGAAGAGATGACTCATGGTGCTTGCAGGAGGGTGCGACTGTGACGATCCGGGTCAGCGTGACTGTCAGGGAGACTTTGGACCTTCGTCCCGGGCTCGCCCTGGGCTGCTGCCTCACAGGTTGTGCTAGCTGGTATTTGTTCTCTGGGGCGCAGTGTGTCATCATCTGTGGTTTTTTTTTCTTTTTTTTTTTGGTGAGTTTGGAGGCGCTTATTGAAATACTGCTTTTATCTCGCCAGGTGGGGGCTGGGAGGTGGCGCTATCTCACGGAAGCTCCCGGGTGTGCTGTACGGGTTTTGCACAATCAGGGAAGCACAGAGGTGGGATGGTGAGGGGGCCCTGGTGGCCACCAGTCCCCTGCATGGGTTCTCCTTGCTAACAGGGAAACCAGTGAGACATTAGCTTCAGGAGAACATAAAGAATAGCTAAGAGCTGGACGCGGGGGGCATGCCTAATCCTAGCACTCTGGGAGGCTGAGGCAGGAGGATCTCGAGTTTGAATCCAGCCTGAGACCCTGTCTCAAGAAAAGGAAAAAGAACGTGTCGGGGTGTTAGGAGAGAGGAAGGGGAAAGAGGGTGAGCTCTGTTAAATCTCTGAGCCTCTTTGGTCTTGTTCACTACCAGCAGCTCTGCTCTGACCTCTTGAATCCTTCCTTGAGCCCCTGTGGCAAGATGTGACTGTGTCCCTCACCTGCTCCACAGCCCTTGCTGCTTCCTGCTGCCCCCCATCACCCTGCCCTGGGCAGGCCACCCGGTCCTGTGTCGTCCTCCAGCCTCGCTGCCTCGGCCCAGCCCGGGTTCTGGTTTCCTTCGCTGCTCCTTGTTGGCAGATGTCTCAGCTTTGCACATGGCGTCCTTCTTTGTCGTTCTGTTTGCTCACGTTTGCAGTACACATCACTGTGTGGAGTTGGCGCACAGTGGTGCGGCCTGCAATCCCAGCATTCAGGAGGCCGAGGCAGGAGAAGCACTGCAAGTTTGAGTCCAGCCTGGGCTACATAGCAGGTTCAAGGCCAGCCTGAACTGCATATGGAGACCCTGTTTCAAAACAAAAACAAAAACAAAACAAAAGAGGAATGAAGTTGGTTTGGCGTTGCTGTGGCTGAGGGATGAAATCAGAGTGCTTGTGTTCAGAAGGCCCCTCTCCCCTTTTCTTCCCGTCTTTTAGCTTCCAATTTTCCTTCCTCTCTATTGAGGAAGCGCCAGCCTACTTCAAAGCGTTGACTTCAAAGCCCCGTGGCCCAGAAATCCTCACCATCCAGGGCGGCAGCCTGCGGAAGACCCTGTGGCGTTTGCTTTAAAGGGTTTTTTCCCCCTCCAAACTTCTATTTTTACAGTGCCTTTCACGGGAAGGGAGGGTTGCTGAAACATCTGTTTCTTCAAAAAATGAAGTATAAGCCGCTGCAGTTCCAAAAAATCGATGATATTCTTTAAAAAACCTGATTTTATAATTGGTACAAAAGATCAACTTTTTCATTAAAAAAAAAAAAGTGACTTTCGCTGCTTTGTCCTGGTCCCAGGAGCTCGGGATGAAAGAGTTGCTCTTTCAACCATGCAGACCAGTGAGGCCACGAGGGAAATGCAGGGGCAGAGTTGGGACCTGTCTCGGGGTGACAGACACTTGGGCTCTCCAGAAAGGGGCCCTGAGGCCGGGGCTGAGGGCTCGTGGGGCTGGCAGCATGGGGACCTGGGCCAGTCCTGGTCTGCATGGTTGGTGTCCCTGGACAGGGTCTGAGGGGTGCCGGGGAGCCAGCGTGGCCCACGGGGACAATCCAGTCCCGCTTTGGGGCGGCGTCGCTGTGGGGTGGCCTGGGAGGCTCTGTCGTCCTGGAATCCGAGGGGATCAGAGGTTCGGGACAAGGCTGGAGATGTCCAGGCATCGCTCCGGGGGTCTGGAAGCAGGACGTTGTCAAAGCTGGCAGTTTGCTGTCCTCGCCATCCTGGAAGTGACGCTGGCCTTGCTGTCCTCAGTCTGGTGAGGGGCGCTGAGATAGACTGGATACATTTAGGGCCAATAAACCTCAGAATACAGATGGTTCTTAGCGATAGCCACACGATGGCCTCTTGTTGCAGCCTTTTTTCCTACCAATGACACGATCCTTTTCTTCTTTATGGCTGAATAATGCTCCATCGTGTGTCTACACATTTTCCTTATTCATTCATCTGTTGCTGGGCGTCTCAGCTCTTTCCATTCCTTAGCTACAATAAAACAGGGGGTGTGCAGGTAGTGCTCCGTCATACTGACTTGGAGTTTTGGGGGCTACACCGAGGCATGGCGCTGTGGATCCAAAGGCAGCTCTAATTTTAGTGTGTTTGAGAACTCTGCAGACTGAGTTCCATAATGGCTGTACTAACGTACATTCCCACCAGCAGATGAGTCTTTCCAGGATTCATCGTTTTTGTCTTCTTGGCAGCCATTCTGACTGGGGTGAGATGGACTCTCATTGTAGTTTTGATTTTCTTTTCCCTGGTGTCTGAAGAGATGGAACTTTTTTCGTGTGCTCGCTGACTGCTGACCCTTCCTGTTTTGAGTGTCCAGTTCATTGGCCCATTTAGTGACGGGGCGATGCGTTTTTTTGGTATCATTTTTTTTGTGTTCTTTATTATTCTAGGTATTAATCTTCCGCCGGAAGCATAGATAGTGAAGATTTCCTCCCACTCAGTGGGCCGTCTCTTCACTGTTGACTTTCCTCTGCCGTGCAGAAGCTTTGGCATTTGACGTCGTCCTGTTTGGTTCTTGCTGTTATTTCCTGTGCCGTGAGAGTGTTATTCAGGAAGTCTTTGCCTGTGCCTATGGCTTCAGACGTTTCCTGTATGTTTTCTTCTCGTAGTTGCAAAATTGCAGCTCTTTCACCTGGGCCTTTGATCATTCTGAATTGGTTTCCTTGGAGGGCGAGGGAGAGGGTCCACCCTCAGTCTTCTGCATGGACATGTCCCGTGTCCCCACCACTGTTCTCTGGAGAGGAAGCTTCTCGTGCGGGGGGCAGGGGTTGCACTGGCTGCTTCACATGCGGGGTTAACCTTCGCCACAACCTCAGGGAGGAGGCCTTGTCCCTCACTGCAGACCCGAGGTCGAAGGGCAGTGGTGGTCTACCCTCGTCAGCCCAGCTCCAGAGCCTGTGTCGTCAGTGCACAGAAAACTACTTAGAGCATGTGTGAGAAGTCAGCAGGGCTGGGGATTTAGCTCAATGGTTAGAGAGTTTGGGCTGGGCGAAGGCAGGCTGCACGCCACCTTGGGTTTGGCCAAGCCAAAGGGAAGGGCGTGGGGCAGCCCAGGTAGGGAGTGATTGTTCTTGGTCCCCGCATGGCTGCAGCGTCCCCAGTGGGTACAGACCCGAATTACCAACGATTCTCAAGTCTCACTCTGCCAAAGAACTGTGCAGGGAGCTTGCTAAGGATTCAGAGCCCGAGCTCTGCGCCCCAGCATTGGTTTCCAAGACGGACAGGGACCCCGGAATCTGAACGTCCCTGCCCAGGTGTTTCCAGCGGTCTGCGGGCCACACTCGCAGCAGCTCTGGTTGGCACAGGTGCCAGCCTCCTGGAATAAAGACGGGAGCTGAGCCTTAAAAATAGCTCTGTATTCATTTGCTTGTCCTGAGGCACCAAGTGCCCCTCCCGCGGGCCACAGGCCCGGATGTGGCCCGGTCTCAACCCAGGGGAAATGGGCAGTGTCTTCTCCATGCTGCCCACAGCAGCCTGAGTCAGTGGGTGAGCTGCCAGTTGGGCAGAGGGAGCTTCCTCTGCTCTTTAAACCTCGGTGGGACCCAGATTGGCCGGGCGTGAGGACTGGAGGGGAAGGAGCTAGCTCCGGGTGGGGCTTCGAGGTGGCCATGTCACGGGGCTGGCTGTACCTGGGTGGCCGCTGTGGCCACTGCCATGGTATATGTGCCCCGCTTTTTCTCCAAATAGTCACCTCCTTGGTTGACTCACGTGTTGGTTGGTCACCACCAATGTGTGGCTGCTGTTCAGGAAGGCCTCTAAAAAGACAGAATCGGGACAGGCTGCGGCCAGGGCTTCAAGGGGGACCGGAGAGCTGGCTTCGCCATGCTGCCCTGACCCCTTCCAAGACTGCAGGGAGTGGTTTGTGGGCTCTGGGCTGGCTTTCCCGTCCTGATGGCGGGTGGGAGGGGCGCTGCCTGCACGGGTGGAGCACCGAGGTTTCGGACCGGAGGGAAGGCAGCCTCCATGGCGGGCGGGCTCGTCCCTGGTCGCTGTCCTGGGCCGGGTCCCGCCCGCAAGTATTTTGGTATTGAAAAAACAGATTTTAATGTCAAACCCTTAATTTGCAAATCTTGGGCTGGCTGAGTGTAGGCCTCCCAGGCAAACCACATTCCCCATGTGCAAATGTGAGCGGTCTGGGGTATTCAGGGTTCCTGAGCTGCGTCAGAAGCCTGCAAGGTTGAGGGTGTTCTTGCGTTGGTAGGAAACTGCGATTCGCATTTTCCCTCTTGTTCTCTCAGGTGCACAAATCTTGGGAAGCGCTGTCTCCCAAGCAGCCAGTACACTGTGAGAGCCATGCAGGGAGCAAAGAGCCACCCAAGGTGCAGCAGGTACACTATACATGTATACAATTTTAATGGGGAATTAAAGAAAAATAACCGAACGAGGAAGTGCCCAAAGTGTAATGGCTGCAGAGACTGTGGGGTTCCACAGAGCAGAATGCCAAGCATTTACCGGATACTTTCAGATTCCATCTCACAGCTGACTGTCCACGGTTTGGAGCAGCATCAAGAAAAAGATTCTCCAGGTTTGGAGCAGCATCAAGAAAAAGAGCCAGGGGGTTGGGGACTTAGCTCAGTGGTGGGGTGCTTTGCTTGCCTAGCAAGCAGGGCTCTGAGTCCGACCAACACCACCCCTCCAAAAAGAAAAATAGCCAGACCAGCTGGGTGTAGTTACACAGTTACACACGCCTGTGATCCCGGCACTCGGGAGGCTGAGGCAGGAGGCTCACCATGAGTTCAAGGCCAGCCTGGAGTACATCGTGGGGCCATGTCTCAAAAAGCAAAACAAAACAACAGAAAGAAAGAAGGAAAAATCTCCGTACTTACTGCCCAGGCTGTGACCATCTACTCCTCCCGTAGTCATGAATCTGGGATATAGTCGTGGATCTGGGATTTCTCCATCTATCTCACTACCTAGAAAACCAGACTGTAGCAATGTGAATGTGGAGGCAGATGTGTGAAGCCACCTCTCTTAATTTAGCAAGACGTGGAAGAGAGCTGCAGACATTTAAAACAATATCGTCTCTCTTCTCCCTTTTTTGTATTGGAAAATATTTTTCATGACGTGGTTGGTTATGACGCATGACGGGTTTGTTATAAAAACCCATTTTACAAGCACGAATGGGTTCTGAGGTCAGAAGGCTGAGGAGGCGCAGGGCGGGGCAGAGCTGGAGTCGTGTGGGACAGAAGTGACCTGCCCATCACCCGGATTCTCTTTTGGGTGGACGATTAGTGTTTATTCTGTATTCCCATGTGTGGCTCTGTGTGTCCGGTCTGACGCAGAGGGCCATAAGCTAATGTGTTGGTTTCCTTCAGCTCTAGTATTTTATTTTTCTTTTCTTGAGGAGTGGGGTTAAGACAGTCCCTCGATGCAGTTCAGGCTGGCCTTGAACTCACAGCGATCCTTCTGCCTCAGCCTCGTAAGTGCTGGAATTACACGGGTGTGCCACCACACCCAGCATCTAGCATTTCCATCTTTAAGTCTTGGGAACTTCTCCACCCCAATGTACTCAGAAAGAGACAGGTGAGACCTCAAAGACCAGCGGGTTTCTGGGAGAAGGTGAGGACCACTGCATTGTGCTGATGGGTAAACTGAGGCTCGCTGTTTGAAATCCCGGGCAGTGACTGGTGACATTGGGTGACATTCATCCTGGGCCCCAGACTGTTTGCCACCCGCAGTGCAGGACGATAGAAGAGACTTCCTTGGAGTCTTTTCTGGGATTTACTGAGCATCTGGGTTGTTGGCTTCGGGCCCATGTCTGAGGACTGACCAGTTACTCCTCGAGGAGAGCTGCGTGTGTTTATTTTAGTCGCTTCTCTGTAACTTCCTGCTGCTCGTCTTGGAGTGACATTTGTGCTTTTAAAAAAAGGTTCTCTGTGTATGTTTGTGTGTGTGCGTGCACGTGTGGTATATGTGTGCACACGCGCACATGCGTGGTGTGTGTGTGTGTGCCTGTGTGCACGTTTCCCCACTTTGAACTATGAAATGTGTTGAAATCTGTTTCTTCTAACCTGAAAATATTTCTGGATCATTGTGCCCCGGGGAGCTGCAGACCTTTAGGAGAAAAGGGGCAAAACGGGATTGGGAGAATTAAATGAGTAATTGCTCACTGCGTACCGAGCAAGTTGCCTAATGCAGTTATAATACTATTAATAATAGTAATGATAATAGTAATTATAATAAAAAATAAATACATTATTATGGTGACTGATGTTTCATTTTAGGAGTCTTGGTAGTTGAGTTATACAATTCCCCTTCTTGGGTTTTGTTTTTTTTTTTAACAATTCCCCTTCTACCAGTTTATTCCCTAACAGATTTTTACGTCAAGGGGTGAGCGCAGTTAGGGGTGCCTGTGATGGTAGTTCTGGACGTTGTGTGCAGACTGAGGGCAGACTGGGGAGCTCCCGGGGTGCATGTTAGAGAGAGAGAGGACATAGTACCTTGCGATTCTGATGATGTTAAATATTCCTTGCTTCCGAGAGTCTGTCAATCAGAATGTGTTTTTCTTGCATTTGTAGGGGGAACACATTTCCTTTTGTGAAACAGGAATGTTAATAGGTGCTAAGTATCTTTCATTTGGAGAGGTAAAAAACTGTGACCCTTAGCCAGGCATGGTGGTGCCTGCCTGTAATCCCAGCACTTGGGAAACTAAGGCAGGAGGATCGCTGTGAGTTTGAGGCACATACATAATGAGACTCTGTGTCAAAAAACCAAAACAAACAAACAAAAAGTTGTGACCCCTGTGTTGACCCTTAACATTTTGGGGCATATAATAATTTATTTATTTTAAAATTTTATTTTGTTTTATTTTTGACTTTTTGAGACAAGGTCTTGCTGTATAGTCCAGGCTGGCCTCAAATTTGTGGCGATCCTCCTGCCTCAGCCTCCCGAGAGCTGGGACTACAGGTGTGCACCACCACACCCAGCTTGTGTATAATGCAGTAATGCCGTCACATACAGGTCCTCGGTCCGGTCGGTGAGGGATGTCGGCTGGGAGGGCCCTCCGTCCTGGTTCCCTGCCGGCCTCGTGGTCCTGGCCCCGGGCGCAGGTCTCCGGAGTCAAACCCTCCGATTCTGTAGTGGACCGCCCGTCTCTGGACCCCAGCGACAAGGGTAACCACCAGTCCTAGCACTGGCTTCTTGCCCCTGTCCAGGTGGCTGCCGCTCGCAGCTGTGACAGTGGGCGGGGCCGGAGGCTGCCTGGCGTCCTGTCGTGCCCCCGGCCGAGCCCCTCCTGCAGCCCCGGGGTGAGCGACATCAGTGATCTCAGGGCCTGGCTGCTGGTCTGCTGTGGTCTCCTGGTGACGGTGTGGTGCTCCATCTGTCGCGGATGAGGAGGCGTGGCGGCTTGGCAGATGGCCCTCTGCGCCTGGCTTGCGGCCATAGGATTGTCCCCGAGACCTGGGCGCAGGGATGTGTGAGAGACGCCCGCCTTTGTCCTTGGGGCCTGCGGGCATCACTGTGATTCCTGACTCGGGCCAGGGCCCGTCCTTTAAGGCCCTCTGTGTACTGCAGGGACACCCACGGCAGGCCCATCTGAGCCCAAAGATGTTTCCTCTGCTCCTGCCTGTCCCCCTCCCTCACGCCCCTCCCTCCTCCTCCTCAGTTTTTCTCCTTCCCTCCCCCGTCCTCTTCCCCTCTTTGTGCCCCTTCCCGCCCCTCCCCTCCCCTCCCCCTGCCTTC
>QZML01002119.1:1619211-1632830 GCA_016801275.1 Hystrix brachyura
CCCCTCCCCCTGCCTTCCCCCTCCCCTCCCCACCTCCCCCAGTGTGGCTTCTACCCCGAGCCCGTTGTGCTTGGCTCTGGGAGATATTGAGTGAATGCTTTTTACATCCTGGCCATCATATTAAGGAAATTTATGTGGTGAGGGCATCGGCCAAGTCAGCAGACACGCTTTGCTTTAGTGACTCCGCAAAGAGTTTATCATCTATTATTTATTCAGGTAACACACTTGTGTCTCTTAATTTTGATGTCACTCCATTTGTCACCACCGACCCATGTGTTGTGTGGCCAGGAAGGCTCTCTGGCGTCTCTGAGAACCGCTTTGAGCATTTTAATTTGGGCTTTCACTGGTACTGGTGCCCAGACGCCTGGCATGAGGAATGAAATAAAATCTCGGTTTGTCTTTAAATTGTAGGAGGAAGCTGTGTCAGGTGTCAGAAACATTTTAAAAAATACCTGTAACCTCATAGAGAGACTGGTTTAGTGCGTGTCTTTTCAACCTTCTTTCTTTTTCTTGTTGGTGGCACTAGGGCTTGACCTTGGGGCCTTGCACTTGTCAGACGGATGCTGTACCACTGAGCTCCATCCCTGGCTGGCACTTTTTACTTTATGTATTTCAAAATTTTTTTAGTCTATGTTTGTGATACATAATAATTACTTTCTTCTTGGGGAATTAGTATATAACATGTATCACATCCTGGTCATTTTTAAACCCCTCTTCCCCAGATCCATTTTATTCTAAGACAGGGTCTCACTAAGTTGCCCAGACTGGCTTGAAATTGTGATCCTCCTGCCTCAGCCTCCCGAGTAGTTGGGATCACAGGTGTGCACTCTGCGCGGCTCCCGTGTGACATTTTGATGGAGCCGGTGTGGCTCGCTGCAGGGCTGTTGTGAGCTGGTGTAAGGTGCTCACCCAGTGCCTGGGGCTGCATGCAGGGAGCGGCAGGGTTTTCTGCTGGTGTTGAGGGAGTGGGCTCCGAGGTGGGCCATTCTGCCCCGGACTTTGAGCCAGCCAGAGATGTGCAGTGTCGTTGGCCTGTCTGTAAAATGGGGGTAGCACGGCGGGTCCCCCAAGTGCTGTCACAAGGACATAGCCAAATAGTCACCTGATGTCTCAGCTCACCGGAAATCCTGCCTTGGTGACTGGGGAGAATTGTGTCTCGCAGACCCAGGACAAGCACCACAGTCCTGTGCCGGCCGGGAGAGGCGGACGCGGCGTTTGTCCCCCGTGTGTTCCCAGATGCAGTGCGTCTTCCCTTGTCCGTGCTGTGCTGGGTCTCCCCTGCAGCTGCCCAGGCTTCAGGGAGGAAGTGGGGAGCCCTTCTCTCCAACCCTGGCCCCCACTTTCTTGTGGCTCCCAAACCTGTCGGATGCCAAAGAGCAGGCTTGGGGTCATGTTCCCAGCCGGCGCGTGCTCTGTCCTCCAGACCCGGGTGGGTGTCAGCAGCTTCCTGGCTGCACAGCGCAGTGCTGTCAGGTCCTGACCACAGTGCAGTCCACTCCGCGCCTTTCTTGTCCTGGTGGGATCACCAGGGCTGCCCCCCAGCCCCAGCCTGGATTCCAGGGTGCAGGGCTCTGGCCGGCTGCCTGGGGCTCCTCAGGCTGCAGTCACACATTCCAGGGTGCAGGGCTCTGGCCGGCTGCCTGGGGCTCCTCAGGCTGCAGTCACACCTCTCCCTGAGCAAAGGCAGAGGCTGGGGCCCTGGGGACCTGTCCCTCCTGAGGGAGGAAGGCGGGGCTGTGCTGGGAGTGTTGGTGCTTCCAGCTGCAGGCTGGCCTGGTGGCCTCAGGCAAGTCCTTTCCAGGGTTCGCACCTGCGTTCTCCATTGGCAGCCTGGACCTAAGTCAGGTGCGGCGGCACTCAGGAGGCTGAGGCAGAAGGATCGGCACAAGCTTGAGGCCAGCCTGGGCTACATAGTGAGCTCGAGGCCAGCTTGAACTACAGAAGCCCTGCCTTAAAAAATAAACACACACAAAGCAGAATGAAGCTAAGAGGATTCTGTAGCTCCGGGAATGCTCTTGGGATCAAAGATGTGGGAAGAGGTTCCTGGCATATAGGAAGAGCTATGCACAAGGTTGCTGTCACCCTGATATCATTATTCTCGTCCCTGACATTTGCACGTTTTATTACTTCCTGGGAGGCATTATGGACGCAGCTGCAGGGATACGTGGGTTTGAAAGGTCAGGCTCCCAAGCAGAGCTCTATAAAGCCCCAGGGCGGGTGGGTCTTGTTTGGCTGGGGTGTTTGGTGGCCACTCAGCTGTTCTCTCCCCGGCTCTTCTGAAGGGTCTCCGGGCCAGCCTCCTCCGTGTGACAGGCACGTGGTCATTTCTGTGGCCACTGTCCGCCTTCTGCTCTGGGTTTGACCTTCTGTCACTGCAGGTGGTGGGAGTGTCCTCAGGTCACCTGCGCCCGCAGGGTGGTGCGGGACAGTCAGCTGAGCAGGGAAGCCGCTGGCTCGCCTGGGGCCTCTGACTTTGATCCAGCCTTGCTATTTAAGGAGGAGGTACCTCCCCCAGCTGTAAGAGCTCCAGGCTGTGTTCTGGCCCGACTGGGTCCGAGGGGTGGGGCCTGCCTCTCCGAACCCTGAATCCCAACTTCTCTGACCAGCCCCCCATGGTGCTGTTGGGAAACCCAAGTGCTTTTCTGGCTGCTGTGGGGGTGAGGGAGGGTGCTGCTGGACTGTCAAGGGTCGCCACTGATTTCTGAAAGATAACTTCCAAGATGGCCTTTGGCAGAGAGGAGAGATCTGTGTCCCACCGAAGCGTGTCTGAACTGTGCAGAGGGGCCGGCATGCGGCGTCTCTGGGTCTTGAGCGCTTCTGTGGAAGCAGGAGAGTCAGCCATTTCACAGGCCGAGTGGTGGCCTGGGCCAGGCGGGGTCCCGGGGCTGGGTGTGGAACCGGCCATCAGATCAGGGCTCAGCGCTGGTCTCTCGACACACAGCAATGTGCTGCCTTTGCCTCGGCCCCAGCTGCCTCCTGTACTGTCCCTGTCAGGCCCACGAGGCCACCTCTTGACCTAGCAGCCAGCCAGCCCTGCACCCAGCTCCTCTGTCTCTGTCTCTGCCTCCCCTAGCACTCGGGAGGCTGAGGCAGGAGGACCACTGTGAGTTTGCCGTCAGCCTGGGCTGCATAGTGAGCTCAAGGCCAGTCTGGAGTACAGAAACCCTGTCTTAAAAAGCAGGCTCCTTCCTATTCCTCCGGAGTCCAGGGTCTCAGCACCCCACCCCCACCGCCCACCAGCCTGCGGGCCTTGGCTGCTGACTGGACAAAGCAGTGGGTTCCAGGGTGTCTGGGGGCCATTTGATAGGGCTTCACACACTCAGGGGCAGATACTTCGCTTTGTGTTTTGAGACCAAGTGGAAGCGCCTTTCCACTCTGTGCAGAGTTTTCCCGTGTGAGCGTTGTTACTATCGCATCGTCTTCTGCAGCCTTTGATGTGACCTCGTGGGCTTCTCCCTTTAACTGGCACTGTGACAAATGATGGATATTTTGCGTTTCTAATCACGCCTGCATCCCTGAGACCAGCCGACTTGGCGTGCGATATATTGCTTTCGCACATTGCCAGGTTTACTCTGACTGAGATTTTGTTTGGGAATTGTGCATTCTGACCGTGCGTATGATTATCTCCAACTTTCCTTTCCCATTTTGTCCTTATCTGGCTTGGTGTCAATGTTATACTGGCTGCATAGGATGAGGATATAATGGTCTTCTTTTAGGGTTTTTTTTTTTTTTTTGAAACAGGGTCTCACTATGTAGCCCAGCCTGGCCTCAAACTCTCAGTGATCCTCCTGCCTCAGCCTCCTGAGTGCTGTCAAGTGATTTTTCTGTTCTAATATAAAAACGGGAAGCCCTAGTGGCCAGTGGCTCCTGCAGCCCTGAGCTGTGTGATGAAGCACTCCTTGATTACGTGTCGGGTGAGTGGCGAGGGGCATACGACGTGACAGACACACTGCGTGACTGAGGGAGCAACGCTGGCCACTGCCCTTCTATCCCCGTGAGCAGGTGTGGACTGAGCTCAGCCCTTCCGGTCGCTGGCGGGTCGTTTGCTACCGAGCGTGACAGACGTGTGCAACAGAAGAGCCGTTGACAGCATTTACGTGTCTCAATCCTTTTTAATCCCATTCATATTTCAGCATCTGAAGCTTGGCAGGATGTCAGAAGCCGCAGTGTGACTGGGGAAATTTTTCTTTGAACAGCGGGGAACAAGTACAAAAAAAAAAAGTCCCTGATATTTAATTTGTTAAAACACAGAAGAACAGAAAATTCCCTCTTAGATTCCGAATACAGTGTCACCAAGAGCTCTCGCCAGCCTGACCTCACCGGAACTTGTTATCTTTAATAAACGGCAGGCGGCACTGCGGAGCCCAGCGGGGGCCCTGGGGAGATACTAGTGGCCTCGAGACGGACCGAGGGGCCGAGCTGCGACAGAGAGGTTGGGATCTGAAGCCAGTCCCTGAGTGTCTGTTGTCCGCTGGGACCCTGCAGTTGCTCCCTTTGAACTGGAATCAGTCGTGTCTTGTAAAAAACGTACCCATTTTGCACTCGTCTGTGGGAGCAATTAGGGAGATCACAGGACTGTTCCTGATCGCCTTTTCTGTCCAGTGTCTATTGAGAAATCTCCAAAACAGTCGGCTGGAACAGGGGACGGTTCAAGCATGCACAGAGTTCTGTTGTCTCCGCAGCGTGCCCTTGAACAATCTGCCTTTTAGTCAAGTTTCGGCCCATGGGAGGAAATCAAAAAGTGTTTTATTAGATGGCAAAGAAAGATGAACTGGACTTAGGCGATTTGGAGAATTTTAGCTTTTTCTTTCTTATTGCAAACTTGGGAAGAGGGTGACTTTCGCTATAATGCGATTTATTTGTACAATGTGCTAATTATTGTTGATCATTCATAATTATCTTTTTTTCCAGACAGGGTCTCACTATGTAGTTCAGGCTGGCCTTGAACTCATTATGTAGCCCAGGCTGGCCTCGAATTCATGGCGATCCTCCTGCCTCGGCCTTCTGAGTGCTGGGATTACAAGCGGGCACCACCACACCCTGCTATGTCATTTATTTTTTAAGACTTTTTTTTTTAAAGAGCAGGCTTACACTCACAGAAAAATGGAAAGGAAGTTACAGAGAAACCTCACGTATCCCCAGCCACTTCTTGTAGTGACAGAAATTACCTGCTGTGTACCAGTGTACGCCTGAATCCCCATCACTCTGGCACAGCGTTGACCAGGTGTCGCCGTCCCCCTGCTTCAGCTGGGGCCTGTTATTGGTAACTGCTAAAGGATGTTATATGGATGTCACAGTGTGTCCCTTAGCCCTGTGCCTGGTGGTTGGCAGAAGCAGGACGATGCCCTTCCACGGGCCTCTGGGCTGAGACCTGCCTTGGCCTTGGGCCGAGCGTGCACAGTGTGAGACCCCTTTGGTGGGTGCGGTCTGTTAATCCGGGACCTGGGGCCTGGTGCTCCGCCTGCACCTGGAGACGGGGACAGGAAGGGCTGCTCTGTGGGTCCCCCTAGCCGGACAGGGGCAGGAGCAGGGATCTGGCGTGAACCCGGCAGCCCCGGCCGGTTTTACCCACTCTCTGAGGCGATGGGTGTGAGCAGGGAAGCGGGAGCGTTAGGAGTGGTTGTGTTCCTCAGGTTCGAGGGCAGAAAACAGAAGCCTGCACGTGAAGGATCGGAACTCTCCGCCTGCTTTTTGCTCTTTTGGGGGATTCAGAAGAAGGCTGGGGTGGTGGCACGGTGGTGGGATAAGGAGAGAATTTAGGGGAGGCAGCACGGTCCACTTTATATTCACTTTCTTCATATCTGGCATTGGCCAGAGGTCTCTTCCTAAGAGAGAAACTGAGAAAGGAAACAATTACGAATGCGCGTCACCCATGTGCTTTGGTGGCAGGTACACTTGGATGGAAGGTCACACGCTCAGATGTTTCCAGGGCAGCCGGACCATGAATAAATGGAGTGGGCCAGTTCAGGGAAAGTCAGGCGGCCTCTCTGTGCCTCTCTGCTCACGTCTGACAGCAGTGTGGCTGCTACCTGTCCTCAGCGTTGAGGCGACAGTAACAGAAGTGGCTGTGAAGGCAAGTGCTCATCCCGCGGACAGAGAGGCTGACACTCAGATCCAACGAATGGCTTGAATACGGCTGGATAAGAAAGCCAAGTTACAAAATGTTTTTTTTGTTTGTTTGAGAATCAAAAACCAGGATTTAAAAAGTGCTAGCTTTTTCTGATTTCAAATACTTAGTCATGATTCTCACTGTGGGTCAAAGAAAGGATGCTGGGCTGGGAACTGGGTCCAGACCGTGTGGCCCCAACCTGGCACCAGGTTTGTCGTGTGCTGTGGCGGGAGGGTTCGGAGCCTCGAGGTGACGAGGTTTTGGTTCCGTCTCAGGGCTGGGCGGGTGGGTCGAGCTGCTGAACCATTCCGGGACTTACTTTCCTCCCCGCTAGGTCACTGGTTTCCAGTTTGCATTCTCTGAGGGTCACTGGAGATTCCCTAAGTGTTTGTTTTGCTTTGATTTTTCACTACCCTTAAATTTGAGCGTTGATATTGTGAAGAAGTGCTCGCCCCAGCATGTGTCACACCAGATCTAAGACAGCGGGCCCCGTCTGGGCTGCACGTCAGTCACATTCACAGCCAAGGTGGGTCGCTTGGACTCTGAAAAAGCTGCTTTTATGGAGGAAAGGTCCGTGTGTCCACGTTCACACCAGAGACAGCTTTGAAGTGTGACAGTCTAAAAACACCCAAGCGGCTTCCGGCCTGCGATTTCCAGGGTTCCCTCAGCTCCGCACTCCAGGTTCATGTGGCCTCTCTGAGGTGGCGGCTCTGGCCACCCCGCGATGCCACACCTGCCTGCCGGGGCTTCCTGGCGACGGACCGGCCCTGCGTCTGCCGGCGTTTTTTGATCCATGATTTACCTCCAGCCGTCAGGTTTTCAGGAGGGAGACAAAGGAAGTCCAGGAGAACTCTGGATCCGAAACGTGGCTCAGAGCGGCTGGCATTTCGGCTCATTCCATCAGCGAGTAGAAATAATGATGGTCACGCAGTGTGTGGGCCGGGTCCGGAAAACCCAGCTGGGAGGTCACTTTCTTGGGGTGTTTTTCCCGCCCGGGAGCACTCGGAGGGCTGGGACCCCACACGCCCCGGTCCCCAGCTCCTGGCCAGCTGGACGCCAGGACTGAGAGTGCTCGGAGTCCGGGGGGCCCCAGGGTGGCAGCTTCCGGGCCCCCGAAGGAGGAAGAAGGCACAAAGGACTCTTGTTTTGCTTGAGTCTCAGGAGAACACAGATGTGGGGTCTGTGTTGCAGACACCCTTCCGTCACTTCAAACGGGATGAGGCAGCCCTGGGGACCCTCAGAGCACTGGGGCCCAGGAAGCTGAACCTCAACTTCTTGGCTGCCCTGCCCCCCAAAGTGCTCCTGCAGAACCCTGTGCACCTCCCCCCTGCCCTGTCCTGTGCGTCCTTCACTGGGGCCCTGACCTGTGGCTTCCCGTGAGACTGGCCCGCAGGAGGCCCCAGGCAGAGCCGGGGAGAGCCGGCCCGGCGTGCTTGCTTGTTCCTGCCGCCGTGACCCCGGGATTCTTGCATGTCCCCTGTTAGTTTCCCTTAGCTCCACCTCCAGCCTGAGAACAACCCTTCACGTTCCTCCCACTCCCGGCCAAGCATGGCGTCTGTCCCCGCCAAGCTCTGCATCACAGGGTGACCCAGCTGGGCTGTTCTGTGTGTCACTGCGGAGGAAGGGAGGGACTGGGTGACAACAGCCAAGTGCGAGGCGAGGCTCCAGGGCCTGGCTCTCAGCTGCGGTGTCCAGTTCCAGCTGCAGTCTTCGATGCTCCAAAGAAGGGTTTGTAGAGCGAGTCTTGGGTAATCAGGCAGCTGGACTGAAGCAAAACTACAGGAGACAGAGCGCTATTTTGGCACCAGTTAATTCTATCGATTGACTGGTTGATTGAGACAGGGTCTCGCTCTGTAGTGCAGGCTGGCCTTGAACTCACTACGTGGTCCAGGCTGGCTTCGAACTCATGCTGATCCTCCTGCCTCAGCCTCCCGAGTGCTGGGATTACAGGCGTGCGCCACTGTGCCCGGCTTACTTTAGGCTTTTAAAGTCTGGGGAGGTCCCTGGAGGATCCTGGAGGACCCCGGAGACCTGACACTGTGAGCTGACAGCCCATCCCTGACGTCTTCCCAAAGCTGTTTGCCACGTGGTCCTTAGTTCCTGCCCCTGTGGGTGGAAGATGGCTGGCAGCCCCGTGGGGACCCTGGGGCCCTGCTGCAAAGTTTTCAGCAAAGCTTAATATATTCACTTGAAAGCACCATTCATTCCAGGACATCTTCTGTTGCTGTGGTGTCCTGCCCTGCGGCACAACCTGGAGGTGGCTCTGGGGAGGGGTGTGCGGTCCCGGCACTGACAAGCCTGACTCTGCTGCTGGGTCCTTCTGCCTTGGTTTACCCCGTGAGGCCAGGAGGGAGTGCGGGGAGCCCGTGGCCCCAGGCCCCCGCCACCCCGAGTTCAGCTGTTGCTGGTCGCGTCTCCATCTCTGTGGCTGGCTGCCGCTGCCCTGACCTCCTTTTCTTCTCTCTTGCAGCTCCTGAGCGCTGCTGAGGGTGAGTACTGACAATTCCTCTCCCTCCTTCGCTGTGCTTCTGCCCTCCAGCCACCTCAAGAGGAACAACAAACGGGGAAAAAAAAATCACAGAGAAGACCTGGGGGTGGAAATCGCCAATAAAGGGAAAAATTCAGGGAACTGTGCAATCCTAACTATGAAAATGTATGTTTCCTAAGCGTGCACCTGCAGTCTCAGCTACTTGGGATGGAATTTGGGGCCAGCCTGCGAAACACAGCGAAAACCTGGTGTCTTTAAAAATCTGTGATTTTTTTGAGCTGGATGTGGTGGCAGACGCCTGTCATTCCAGCACTCGGGAGGCTGAGGCAGGAGGATTGCTGAGAGTTCGAGGCTGGCCTGGGTTACGTACTGAGTAAAGTGCCAGCCTGAACGACACAGTGAGACTCTGTCTCAAAAAACCAAAAACCAAAACAAAAAGTGATTTTTCCTGTGATTTTTTTTTTCTGTTTGCTGACTTATACCCATGGATGATTTAACTTACTGAGATAATAATAGGCCGTGTTTATATTTTATGTGCTGTTTCCTCTGTGTGTTTTGTTGCTGTGCTGGTCGTCTCGATACCTCACTACGCTTAAAAGATGAGGTAGCGCCTGCCTTCCGTGACGGCTGAGAACCGGGAGTGGCCTCGTGTCTCGCTTCCACGTGGGGCGAGGCAGGCTTCGCTCAGTGCTGGAACCCTGCCCAGCAAGTGCCCAGTTCGGGCTTGGTCCCCGGAGCCTAAAAACGCAGGCAAGCCCCCAGTGTCACACGGAGGGCTGAGCTCCAGTTGCTGGCTGGAGCGCTTATAACAAAATGAGAAAAATAAGGCTAGAATGGTAAGTTTTCAGCAAAGCTTAATGTATTCACTTGAAAGCACCATTCATTCCAGGACTATGTCCTGACTCATTCTTTTTGGTCATAAGATGTTTCCGTAAGACATAAAGATAATGGTAGTTAGTGGTTTTTTTAAAAACATATTTTTTTGTGGAGAAGATTGACCCTCAAATTGGGGAACATTTTTTTTTTTCTACTTGGAAAAATTCCGAATTCTGTGAATGACACTGATAAAATAGATTGTTCTCGCAGCGCCCTCCAACAGGGGTGCGTCCCCCTGACACCTCCTAATAAAGTGAATTGCGGTAATCACAGTAATTTTGGGGAGCCCGCGCAGATGCGGGAAGCAGAGCAGTGCCGCTGGGGTTCCTCCTGGAGGCTGGCTTGGGAAAGAGGCCGGTGAGCTCCCCGGGCAGCCTGGAACGCTGCGGCAGGTGGAGATGGCCGTGTCCTGACGTCCCGTGTGGGCAGCTGGTGTTGGGCAGGCCTGGGCCTAGAGGTGGGAGCTGAGCTGTTTAAGCCCGCAGGGGTCCATCCCTCCAAGTGGAGTGCGCAGGACCCAGGAAGGAAGGAGGGTGCTCAATGCCGGGGGAGCCTGCACACGCACTCAGGGATCCTGCTCCTCTCGGCCTGCAGGGGGCGCTCTGCCCGCTGTGTCTTCCTGGGGTCAACCTCCATCTGTATCTGGGCACTGACCTCTTAGACGGACAGCTGTCTGGCGGGAGGACCCACCCTCCTGACTGTGTTATAACCTACCTGCCTCTAGAAAGATCGGCTGCAGACACAGTCACAGACTGAGGTGCGGGGGTTAGGACTGCCACACATGCATGTTGGGGGCATAATTCGCCCATAACACTGAGGAACAGGATTTAGCTCAGACCCCAGAACCGACTCCCAGACTAAGGCCATGGAGCTGACTCACCTGGATCATGACCCTTTTTGTCCCCATCAGCAGAGCGAGGAACTAGGAAACTTTAGCTGTCCTCATGGATCCAGGAGGCTGTGTTCCGGGCTGTCATCCTAGGATCAGGAAGCTGCCACCACCACCATGTTGATTCTGGAGCCAGGCAGCCAGATCTCCAGCCATCACAGCCACATTCCAGTTATAGGAAGGATGAAGGGCCCCAGGCAGAGCTCCGCCCTTCAGGCTCAACTTCCTAGAAGTCCTGCAGGGCTTCTGCACACATTCCTCATATTCTATTGGCTGCAGCTCAGTCACATGGCTCCCTGTAGCTGCAAGGGAGGCTGGGAAATGTAGTCTTCATTCCCCACAGCCATGTACACAGTTACGAGTCTGGGAAGGTAGGGGTGATGCATTTTGGGGGCCAACAGCAGCCTGTGCTACAGTTCTAAACAGATGCTCTGGGAGGTTTGGTAATACACAGGATAAAGCAGCCAGTGGGAGCCAGGGATCTCCTCCAGAGCCCCAGTCCTTGGCTGCAGGGGAGCCCTGGCCTCCCGTCTTGTCCTGAGAGTAGCTTTGTTGAGGTGTCTGCAATCTTGTGGCGCATGGTCTGTTTGTGGGCGGAACCACTAATTTCCAAGGTAAGGAAAAGGGGTGATGCATTTTGGGGGCCAGCAGCAGCCTGTGCTGCATCTCTGTGAACAGAAGCTCTGTGTCAGTCAGTGTGTGTGCTTCGTGATAGTTGTCACAGTCTGCTGGGATCTCAGACCCTCATCCCGCACTGTCCTCCGCAGCCCTCGGTTCAATGCCTGTTGCTCTGTTAGCCACAACGGATGTCAGTACAACAGAGATGACTTCAGTGTGGGGCAGCGACAGCCCGGTGACCTTCAACAGTGTCACAGCCCCGGAGGGAGCTGAAGAATCCGGGTGGACGGTGCCCAGGCAGAGCAGCTCATCGCTGGAACCCAGCGCTGCTTCTGCCACAGTCGCGCCAACGTCCAGCAGGCCTGAAGGGACGTTGCCAACAGCTGACAGTCCTGGTAAGCGAGGAAGCCGTGCTGTCTCCCATCTGTGGTGCTCCTTAAAGGAGAGCGGTTCACTTTATAGATGTCATGATTTCCAAGTACTGTATTGTTTTCTTTTAATTACCTAAAAAGAGCCTTAAATTTTTTCATAACCACAGTAATGCATATACATTATGTAAATTACATACCAGCAAAAAGAAATCATATGTAAGCTGTCAATGAGAAATAATCACTGTAACTTTTACCTGGGTTTGGTGGTGCATGCTTGTAATCCCAGCACTCTGGGAGGCTGAGGCAGGAGGATCTCAAATTACAGCCCAGTGGGCAATTTTACAGCTTAGTGAGGCCGTCTCAAAAAAAAAAGTAAGTTTTTATGTATGCTATTTTACAATTTTAAGGTATGGTTTTTCTTTTACAAGCACTGAGGTCATGTTGTATGTGTGTTTTTGTAATCTACTTTCTTCTTGCTACGTAATTTAATGTGGTTGTGGTTGTCCTTCTCTGTCAATATGAATATTTTTACTGCCTGATTTTAACCCCTGTCTGCCATTCTTTTGTCTGAATTATAATAGAAAGATAACAATGGTCCATGGCCCTAAACTGTCCACTGTGCATTCTGTAGATAAAGTTTTATTGGAATGTGGCCAAGCTTACTTGTCTACTGTCTGTGGCTATGTCCACACTAGAATTAAGTAGCAAGAACAGAGAATGTTTCGGCTTGTAAAACCCGAAATATTTGTTCAGAAAGAGTTTCCAGACCCCCAGGCTAGACCAGTGGTTCTCAAAGGATGGTCCAGGGATCTCTAGGGCTCCTCTATTTTCTTTGAAGGACTCTGAGAGGTATTATTATCATAATAGCATGAAAATGTTCCTTGTTTTCTCATGATTGTCACTGTAATGGCTAGTAAATAAGTATGTGCTTGTGCTTTCTTATGTCTAACAATTTTTGTTTGCTTGTAATGTAGTAAATATTGGCAAACATAATATATATATAAACAAAAATTCCTTGAAGTCCTCGATGATTGTTAAGAAGGTGAAGGAGACCCGAGACCAAAAATTTTTAAACTGTCTAGAGATCTTGTTAAATTAACTTCTCAAATATTGAGCAGGTAGCTTATTTTTATACTTTGTGATACAGTAATTTTGTTAGTTCTGCAAGAATAATATCAGCTAGCCTGATAGAATAATCGCTGAAATATTCCTAGGGTAAAACAAGAAAATTGTCAGAGTTCCTAGGCAGGTAAATGTTATAGATATTATACAAAAGGAAGATAATATACAAAGGAGAGGAGTACTAGAAAGAAAGACGGGGAAAAGCAGAAAGGCAACAAAGGAAAGAAAAGGGAAAGGGAAAATATGGAAAATTATGAATGAAGCCGCTGTAAATAGGGAGGGAGGGAACAGAGGGGAGGGGTGGGGAAGAGGGGGGAGAACCAAGATGCATCATGTACAGGTACAAAATAAATGTGATGAATGTGACCGTTATATGTAAAATGTACCAATACATGTTCTTGGTTTAAAATTAAAAAAAAAAAAGTTCATTGTTGGTTTTCGAATGTGTAGTGCCAGGCTGAGGGCGCCCTCTAGCGGCGGGACCGCCACGCTGGTGCTGGGCCCGGGGCTGGTGCGGCTCACAGCCTTTGGCTTCTTGGCCTTGCTCTTGAAGGCTTTTCGGGACAAAACCAGTCCCTGGAGACTGTGCGGGCCCCTGCTCCTTCAGACGCACAGACATCAATGTTCAGTTGCTAAGATCAGGAATAATCAAGGAAACAGGACGTCAGAGAGACACAAGAAAGTGCCAGGGGCTGACCCCAAAGAGACGGGGACGCGTAAGGCAGCAAATGACCGGAAATGAAAGCCTTAACAGACATTGAAATAGTAAAAGCAAAACTCATGCTGAAGTCCTGGGGCTGAGACAGTGCTAGCAGCCACCGATTTCTTCCCCATGGAGGGTCCCGGAGTCCTGGTGCTCCTATAATCTATACTCACAGCCTGTACTCTTCGGGTTCAATTCCAGGTTCCTGGAGAATAAGGACCTTATCACCATGTTTTATTCTCTTTCTGGTTGCCACTTGTCAACCTTTTTTTTCCTTTTTTTTAAATTATTATTTTTTACCAAGAACATGTATTGGTACATTGTATACATAATGATCATATTCAGCGTGGTTATTTTGTACTTGTACATAATGTATCTTGTTTTTCCCTCCTCTTCCCCTCCCCCACCTTTCCCTATTTGCAGCAGGTTTATTTACATTTTTC
>QZML01002119.1:1637370-1668686 GCA_016801275.1 Hystrix brachyura
GTTCCTTCAGTGTCTTCTATGTGGTTCTTGGCTTTTGTGTCTGTCTCAAAACCTTGGACTGTGTTTATGATTATTACCCCAGTATTGCTGTATGAGAAAGTGCAATTGATTATAACCTGTATAACACCCTTGTTGCACTACTACATTAGCAATAGCAATAGCATTAATTATGTTCATGAAATTGACTGACTGTGGTAACTATTAACTTTGTGTTTTTAACCACAGGAGTAAGGTCAACACAGTTATTAAGCAGAATCCAATATAAACCAGGAATTTGTATGTAGTGGGTGTCCTGTTAGTAAAGTGGTTTTTACCTTGTATGTAGGGGGGATTATGAGGGATAGGGAAAATTAGCAAGGTCAGTGGAGAGAGTTCTAGTTGATGCAAGGCTTAAGGATAAAAGGATGTTACTTATACTTTGAGAAACTTGTGTAGATAGTATAGGAAGAGTGAAGGGTGGGAGTACTGGGTCAAACCATATAGAATCTAGACAATATTCACTCATATGAAAAATGAAAGAGAGAAAATGAAAAGAAGAAAGAAAAATCAGAGCAGTTGGTTGAGGAAGGTGAGGGAGAGAAAAGGGAATAGAGAGAAGGAAAGATAGTAGCAAGACAGGAGTCAATAAATGTAAAAACCTAAACAACAGCAACAAGGAAGAATAGGTAGAAAAGAGAACATGTCAGACAGGTAACCGAATGAATAATAGAAAGAATAAAGAAAAGAAGAAACAAAACAAAAAATATATATATTGTTATATATACATATGTATAGTGTGATTTCTCTGATGTCCACCGTTTCGTGGGGGTGCACAGGCCAAATCCTGATTCTGTCTTTGTTAGCCCTACTGAGTCTGCAGTGATTTGTGCTGTGTACTATGCTGATCTTGACCTCCAGGAGTGGAATCTGGGGCAGCATTTTTAACCTGCAGCTTTCTAGGAGATCCTTGTTAGCTTGACCGTGTCTCTTTCCCCTTTATGACTCTAAAACTTTCCTCAGTGGTGTGGGTATTGTTAGCTCTACTAGGTAGTGTTAGCTTGGACCAGAAAAGAAGAAAAGAAGAAGGGAAAAAAAAAAAAGAGAAAGAAAGGTTGCTTGAGTTTCACCCTGCTGGTGCGTGGGCAGAGCTGGCCCATACCCGCGGCGCTGGAGTATGCAGAACCGTGGCTCAAACCTCCAAGTCCATGGGGTTGATCTCTGGGTGGCCTCTGGAGGGGGTGGAGCTGGCCCCACCACTTGTCTATCTTGAATTTAATTAGGAAGCCTCCATTTGGTAGTTTCACCGCTAATAACCATGATGGCTTCCTTTGGTTTAAAATCCTTTTTTTTAAAAATTTTATTTTAATGGTACATTTTAGATACACATAGTGATAATGTTCATCATAGGGGGATTTGTACCTGTACATGATACATCTTGCTGCTTCTTTTTTTTCCCGTTGCCCTCTCTCCTCATTTACAAAAGCTCTGTTTCCATTTTTTCCTTCTATTCCTTCTTTCTCTTGTCCCTCCATTCTTTTCCTCCTTCCTCTCCCTTGTTCCCCTTCCCACCTGGACGATTTCTTCCCTTTCCCAATATAATACATTTTAGTCTTTATTTACACTCCTCTCCCCTTTTTTTGGGCTTCTTTTTGTTTAGTTTTTGAGACAGGGTCTCACTGTGTAGTTCGGGCTGGCCTCAAACTTGCAGCTTCCTGACTCAGCCTCCTGAGTGCTAGGATTTCAGCTGCACCCCACCATGCCTGGCCAGTTTAAGATTTTACACATCTGCAGTTTTACAGATGGCAAATGGCAGTTGTGAGAGATGAGATGACTTTGAGTACTACCGCAAGGCTAGAGACTACCAGGCTTGGAGTCAGAACCTAGATTAAAAAATCTCTGGGCAATTTAGTGAGATCTTGTCTCAAAAAACGTCTGGGGTGTGGCTCAGTACAAAGGTCCTGGGTTCAATCCCCAGCACCGCCCAAAGAAGAACAAAAACCAAACCTAACCTAGTGATCTTGCTTATCACCTCATGGGGCTCCACAACATTCCTTTAGTGTAGCATGGTGTGTTAGGGGAACTTGAGACTCAGTAAAGGAAGGTGACTCTGAGCTGGTTTAAGGGACAAAGCCAGGTCGCCTGGCTCATGAGTGGAACAGACTTTTGGGCAGCCTTGGGTTTGGGGAGCGTCCTCGTCTGTGACTGTAAAGTTGTTTCTGGAAAGCAGACATACAGAGCAGTGTTCCTCTTAGTTATTTTTTTTTTTTATTGTAATTTTTCTTTTTCTCTTGAAAATGTTTGAATAGCACCTGGACTTGTGTATGACATTGAAGTGTTTTCCGTCAGTCCCACCAGCGTGGTCCTAAGCTGGAAAAATAGAACCCAAGCTGCTTCTGAGTTCTGGTACAGGATAGCAGATGAGACAGGCCGCCCCTGGGCTATTACTAAGCAAACGTGGTACAACGTTACGGGCTTACATCCGGCAACTTCGTACACATTCTCCATATCTCCAGGAAGGGACAACGAGACCTGGGAAATGTCCACTTCCAAAAATGTCACCACAGGTAAGATGATTGGCTCGCAGTTGTGGTCACAAATCATTTCTTATTATCACGTGGCCTAGAAGCTTGTCCGTCTGGTTGCCTGTTGGAAGGAAGTTGGTTTTCATATGCTAGAAGGGGAGGGAAGGTACTGTGTGTGTACAGCTCAGGAGTTTGGGAGGCCAGATTCCTCAATATTTTTGGTTTTTGAAGCAGGGTCTTGCTATGTAGTTCAGGCTGGCCTTGACCTCACTGTGTAGCCCAGTTTGGCCTCGAACTCACAGCAATCCTCCTGCCTCAGCCTCCCAAATGCTGAGATTCCAGGTGTGAGCCACTACACCCAGCTGGAAGTTTTACCTATTTCTACCTCTTTTAAAATATTTGTTTTCAGTGGCTCACACCTACTTTTCTGCAGTGTTCCTGGCGTGAGACCTCTGTAGAAGGATGCCCTGGTGACGTCTGCAGTTCCTTGTTTTCTTGGCACCTCGGGAAACTAGGAACCTGAGGCTGTGTCTGCTTTCTGCAATCCTCTGTTGGGCTGGGGAAGGTGGTGTGCTTTATAGGAAAGTGTGTGTTTTGGGAGAGGTAGGCTCCCCGGGACATTTGGACTTGAAGTGAGACCAGACAGCTTGGGTTGTGATGTAGCTTAGATGGCAGTTCCCTTAGTCACCTGTCTAGCTGCAAGTTTGGCTGTTTTTTTCTTAAACTGAAAGGATCTAAAAATTAAAAACTAGTGCCCAGCTGATGAGCTGCCCTTTTTAAGGCAAGAAGAAAATAGAGGCCCTCTGTTGGTTTTCTGGATGGTGGGGTGTGTGTGTGTGTGTGGTGTGTGTGATTTTTCTGGCTGGTGAAGGCTGCAGAAGCCCAGCCCTGGATCCTATGGTTGAAGTGAGGCAGGTCCAGCATATTGCTCCTTGTAGACCTCCGAGTTTCGACATTTGTTTTTTTGTACCAGGAAATATTTTTTTCTTTTCTTTTTTTCAGGAAATATTTCTTTAGACACAATATTGCTGAGAAACTCAACAATTAAAAGAAAAACCAGCTCAACAATAATAATGTATTGAGGCCTGGGGACATAGCCTTAGTGGTAAAGAGCTTGCCTGTCGTGTATGAGTCCCCATTAACATCAGACCAAACCAAAACCAATCCAATCAAACCAAACCACACAAGGAACACACAAGTGATTTGATTTCAAGTCTTTGCCTTGGAGACACTTGATGTGGGAACGCAAAGCACAAAGATGATTCCCCATTTCAGAACTGGAGGGGCCAGAGTTTTCCTTTTCAGCGCCCCATGGACCTCCAGCAGGGCTCTCTGTCTGTTTGTCTGTCTCTGTCTCTGATGCCCCCTGTGCTTGGGGCTGGTGCTCAGGGCTCTGGTCCCTGCAGCTGGCAGGACTGTGTGTTCCCAGCAAGCCACCGGGCCCTCTGGTCTCCATACCCTGAATGTCATTTTAGTGGAAGAGCTTTGATTTATGCCACATCAACCAAATAAGGTGCCAGCAGCCAGGGCCAGGGCGTGGCATGGTAGTGAGCTCTCCTGAAAATTGCCTTGGGCTGGAGCACAGGGATGCGCCGTGGTGGCAGAATCTCTGTCCTATAAAACGCTACTTTGGCATCATGTTGAAGGGAGCCCCTGAGACTCGGCAAACAATGATTCCTTTTACTGCTCTGCTGTGGGTGTCTAAAGCACATATAATTAAAGGCTGCTGTTTAGGGGACATTTTAAAGCCACGTTTCAGTCACTGTTGGAGCTCCTCTTGAAGAGCATTGCAGACCCCAGACGATTTTGCTCTTAGGGTTTACTCCTTCCCCTTTATTCTGCATGTTTCCCTGGCTGCGAACGACGGAAATGCGCTGCGCTCTGACATCAGGGACGTGTCGCGGGTTTAATGGAAGGTGACCGAAGTTACCGAGTCCCTGAACGTCCCTGTGTGTCTGTCAACAGAGCCCCTTCCGGCATCAGGTCTGCGCGTGGCCTTCATGGGGGGGACCCATGTGGTCCTCACCTGGGGCAACCACAACGGCACCGTGTCCTGCCGGCTGCTTCTAGAACATGTTGGAGTCCAGAAGTTGCCCAGTATTTCAGGCCTGAAGCCAGGGTTTCAGCGAGTTGATCTTCCACAGTCAAACGAGACACAGAGCGAGCCCCTGGTTACGGAAAGCGACTCGGGTGAGTTACTGAAGGGGGCTCTTTTTGGATTTCACTTCCTGTATCTTCAATAGTTTTAAAGAACATTGTTCTTCTGTTGTATAGGGTTTTAGAATTTGTAGAGGGCTTTTGCTCCAAGCTAGTTAGATCCCACGCCTGTTTCAAAAAGGAAGGAAGTGTCTCATTTTACTGGTGAGCTGGGGCTTGGGATGGCCCTGGACCTTCAAACTTGAGCAGCCCCCACCCGGGAGAGCAGATGGGTGCTGGAGCTTTTGACCTTCCAGCTAAACACACAGGAACGCACCCCATCCTGTGAGAAAAGGGGCACCCAGAAGGCAAACCAGCGGGCATTGTGCAGATTTTCTAGCGTTTCCAAAGAATTGAAGACATGGACTTAGTCCCCATTTCACGCCTGCGGAAACGGAGCTAGTGAGTAGACCTTCCGGTTCCTGATTGCCAGCGGCAGACGTGAATCAGGCTAAAAGAGCAATGTGTGGTGCCTGCTACAGGCCGCGAGGCCTCAGAGAAAGAGATGGGGCGAGTCTCAGGTCTTCCCCTGCTCTTTGCTGTATCAGCTTCCTCCATGCAACTCAAGGAGAAGTGGGCGCCAGCCTCTCCCGTGTCACCCCCTGTCACCCCCCTGCTGCCTGGGGTGTGGTCCAGGAAGATCGTTCCTTAAGCCGGCTTTGGTTAGCCAAGTGTGAGTCACGGAGCTGTCCCTGGGAAACCCTGTTGGGATGCGAGAAGATCATGTCCCAAAGAAGGGAAAATGGTCCAAGCTGGGCGTGGCGGCGCATGCCTATAATCCCAGCACTTGGGAGGCTGAGGCAGGAGGATTGCTGTGAGTTTGAGGCCAGGCTGGGCTATGTAGCAAAATCTTGTCTAAAAAAAAAAAAAAGTCCAAAACAGCAGAGTGGAGAGCAGCACAGAGTGTCCATGGTGTTCCTGGAATAACAGCACAAAGTGAAATTCCGGCACCATTTCAGGAGACCAGACTGCTCTCTGGGGGAAGCAGGGGACAGGTATTTATGGAGATATTTATGAAGTGCCAACCGTAGGCCCCGTGGGATGTGCCATCTTATGGGATGGGGGCGCTGACAGGAGAATGTGTTTTTCTTGTGGATAATGTTCATGCCTGCTGTGCTTGACACAGACGCGTGGCCGCACAGCAAGCAGCCCATCGGGGAGCCCGGCCTGGCCGTGCGGCGGCCCCTCCAACCCTGCCCATCTGATCTGGCACTGCTTTCAATGCACAGGCCCAGCCTCTGTCCTGGAGACCCGAGACACAGAAGTCCTGATCACTGGGTTGAAGTCCGACGCACAGTACAGCGCCACCGTTTACGCGCAGGCAGCGGACGGCACGGAGGGGCAGCCCCGGGACGTCGAGTTCAGGACGAGTATGTGCGCTTGGCTGAAATGGCTTCAGCCGGTTTCTGGCGCGAGATTGTGTCTCTGATTCTCTGGGTTGTCTCCCACTGAGTGGCCTGTCCCGTTGCTGGGGGAGATGTGGGACAGCGCAGCCCCGTGAGCTCCCTCCTGGCTTGGCAGCTTTTAGGGGGCTCGGGGAGGCGTCAGACGCTGCCCCTCTCTGCTGCCCGTCTCTGTGAGGAGCAGAGCGACATCTGCTGCATGTTTAATTATCTTTTTTAAAATTTTTTACCAAGAACATGTATTGGTACATTGTATACATAATGATCATATTCAACATGGTTCATTTGTACCTGTACGTGATATATCTTGGTTCTCTCCCTCTTCCCCATCCCTCCCTTCCACACCCCACCCTTCCCTGTTTACAGCAGGTTTATTTACATTTTTCCATTTTGCGGTATTTAATTATCGGCTCATTTCCCCCTTGACGTAAGAAAATGAGGCCCTCTTTGGGCCTGCCCTGGGAAGCCTGCTCATCTTTCTGCTGAACGTTTGCCAACAAGCTCAGTGCTGATTTCTAGCTGGGACGCATCAGTCTCCCCCTCTAAGAATCGGCCAATATTTGGGGGCGTCTCGGTCACAGTCCTGTTGTGGGACACGATGCCCCACACCCACAGCTTGTGAGGAGAGAGGTTTATTCTGGCTCGTAGTTGTAGTCCCTGACTGGCTAGCTCCCAGCAGAGAGCGGCAGTGGGAGGGCCTGGGCGGAGGAGGAGGTGCCCAGCCAGGGCAGCCCAGAAGGGGCGGGGACAAGAACACACCTTCCAGGTCACACCCTGCAGCCAGGCCCCTCACTCACTGGTGGATGAATCCACTGACGAGTGTGGTGTCCCCGTCGGCCTCCAAACACAGGAGCCTTCTGGGGGACACTTAGGTCTAAACCATAACCAGCAGCTTCTTGGCTTGGTACTGGCGAGAGGGACGCAGGCTGCTCCCCACTCCCCGCCCTCAGCCCTGCTCATGTCGCCCAGCAGAACCTGCTCCTGGGCCACGTGCAGGGCACAGAGTGGGTGAGAGAGGTTCAGGGCGTGGGCTGGGGGTGGACAACGGGTGGTGCGTAGAGTCCTCGTGTGACCCTGTCTTCAGGGTGGGATTGTCACCCCATTTCATGCACGAAGTTGGGCTTGAGCGATCCCCCCAGGCCGCCTGGCAGTGAAAACTGTGGCCTCAGCACCCAGGCACACCCTGTCCAGGTCTGTGGTCTTCTTCATGGAAGAATGGTGTTCGCTCTCAGGGGTGTGTGCTCTGGGACTTGTGTGGGTCACTGCAGCTGGGGCGGGGCATGCGCGGTCCATGTTTCTGTTGGCTGAGTGACCATCATTCCTCGGAAGGGCCACTCACGGAGGAGGACAGGGCTGTCTGTGTTGGGGCTCCTGGCCGGTGGTGATGCCTGACTCTGGCTGGGACCCTTTTTTGTGGCTAGTCCAAGTTCAATGTTGAAGGGAGGAGCAATTGCCGAGCGTGTTTCTTAAGCCCGGTGGCACATACTGGTGACAACTCTCAGCCGTGTCTGTCGTGGCGTCTGGTCACTACTCACTCACTGTCCTGTGTCTTCACAGACTCTGAGCAGGTGTTTGACATCAAAACCGTGAACGTCAGTGCCACAAGCCTCAGCTTGACCTGGGAAATGAGCTACAACCGGTCGTCCTCTGTCTATACCTATGAGGTCCAAGTGGCCGGGGACGCTGAGCCCTTCAACCTCACCGTCAGTGAGACTCGCGCCGACATCCGCGGCCTCAACTCAAGCACCCTGTACAGCATCACAGTGCGTCCTTTCCTGCGAGAGGTGGAGGGCACGCCGGGCGTCTTCCAGGTGTACACCCGTGAGTCCGCGCGCCGCTCCCCCTCCTGTGTGCCAGGCCTGCGGGTCCCCGGGGACTCTTGGCCCTCAGCGTGCGTGATGGAGTGATGGCTGTCACTGCTCGATCCTGACCACATGCTGAGCTACTCGTGAGCTGCTTGCTGCGGACTGTCTCATCAAACCGCGCTCTGTCTCTACTCCAGCCTGTATGTGTAACGGCTGTTTGGCTAAAGTGAATCGAGACAGGGAGAAAAACAGAACCCAGACACTCATGTCCTGGTGTCCCGGGATGCTGACATTGTAAGGAAGTGCGTGTCTCATCCTTTGATTGCTAAAATGTCCCGGAAAGATGAGACAATAGGCTAGGCAGCAAATAAAACACTTTCGGTTGCAAAGCATGTCTGACAGTGTGAATAAAGCCGTAATGGTGTGCTGGGCGCATAGCAGCATGGCAGTATGGACGCAGGCAGTGCCTCGTGCTTTACCTGTATTGCAGTGGTCTTCCTGGTGGGTGTTGGACCCCTGCTACAGATGAGGAAACTGTGGCCCAGCATAGCTCAGCAGTCGGCCCGAGTCCTTCGAGCTAGCAGGTGCCGAGGCAGAGATTGAACCCAGGAGTTCCTGGTGCGGGGCCCAGGGCTCAACCCGCAGAAATGCCGCACCCGAGAGCTGGGTCCCAGCCAACACACTCCTTACGCCTTTGTACGGGAGTCTTTTGGGCTAGGTCTTTGGAGAAAATGAAGTCTGCCTTCATTATCTTATCTTTTGCCTTCTTACACTGAGTTAGGGTTAGGTTCAGCTGTGATATTGAGCCCTACAATCAATTGCTTAAGTAAGACAGAAATTTATTTCTGTCTCAGGTAAAAACAGCCACATTCCAGTTATAGGAAGGATGAAGGGCCCCAGGCAGAGCTCCGCCCTTCAGGCTCAACTTCCTAGAAGTCCTGCAGGGCTTCTGCACACATTCCTCATATTCTATTGGCTGCAGCTCAGTCACATGGCTCCCTGTAGCTGCAAGGGAGGCTGGGAAATGTAGTCTTCATTCCCCACAGCCATGTACACAGTTACGAGTCTGGGAAGGTAGGGGTGATGCATTTTGGGGGCCAACAGCAGCCTGTGCTACAGTTCTAAACAGATGCTCTGGGAGGTTTGGTAATACACAGGATAAAGCAGCCAGTGGGAGCCAGGGATCTCCTCCAGAGCCCCAGTCCTTGGCTGCAGGGGAGCCCTGGCCTCCCGTCTTGTCCTGAGAGTAGCTTTGTTGAGGTGTCTGCAATCTTGTGGCGCATGGTCTGTTTGTGGGCGGAACCACTAATTTCCAAGGTGCTTGCATTGTAGTTGATGATTGGGAGGAGAGCAGAGAGCTCAGCATCCTCACTGGGCAGTCGTACGCGTGTCAGTGTGAGTGTTCCATTGTCATTGTCTGCTGGGGGCACAGACTCTTTGCCTCATCCTCTACTGTCTTCCACAGCCCCTCTTCCAGTCTCTGACTTTCGAGTGACGAGCGTTGGCCTGAGGGAAATTGGCCTAGCTTGGAACAGCAGTGACGCGGAGTCCTTCAGGATTGTCACAACCCAGGACGGATCTGGAGAAGGGCACAGCAGCACGACCCGCAACCAGTGGATTCTCATCAGGGGCCTGCAGCCTGCGACCAACTACTCTTTTGAAATATTTCCACAAGGACCCAACGGGACCGAAGGGGAACCCACAGCCATTCAGGGGCGGACCGGTAAGTGAGTGGGCTGTGCTGTCGCCAGACAGCGGCTGGTTTATAGATGTTGCGTCTTCCAAATGTTTTTCTTTTAATTATGAACAAATTTTAAAAATATCTTACGACTGTAGTGTTATTAAATATGGCCCAGGAAGAGCAAGAACAGAAAATAGTCAACCGTAGTTAATCTCTGATGTAATTTTGGGACACACACACACATACACACACATGCACACACATACACACATGCACCTTTTACAAACCTTGGGGTCATTTTGTATGTGCGGTTTTGGAATCGGCTTTTTCTCATATGCCAGCTTGTTCTATTTCCAGCACCAGCATTCCTACCGAATCATTCTCACACCTGCCTTTGTCCGCTGTCTAAATGTCAGGGCCGGAGGACAGTAGTGGCCTGCAGGCCCCAAGTGGCCCCCTGTGTGTTTTTGTAGCTACAGTTTTATCGACACACAGCCCTGCCGTTTTTTATATACTGCCGATGGCACCCGCTTTTGAGGCGGAATTCAGTGTAGCCGCAGAGAAGCTGTGGCTTGTGAAGCCTGCAATACTTATTTTTTGGCCCTGACTGGACCTTCGCTGACCCCTGGACTAGACCAGCGGTCTTCACAATGTTGTCCAGGGCTCCCTTGAAGGCTCCGGGGGTGTTATTAGATTGCCACACTGACGTGTTCTTTGGCTTTTTTCTACTTTCGTTTTCTCTTGAGTGTACAGTGGCATTTTCCAGATGCTGTCTGACATGGGTCAACTTTGTCACTCTGACGGCTAATGGAAAGTCCCATGTTTTTATTTTTCAGTGTAGTAAATAGTGACAAGCATGACCTATATGTGCAAAAATTCTCTGAGGTCCTTCATAACTTTGAAGAAGATAAAGGAGTCTTGAGACCAAAGTGCTTCAGAACCTCTTGTCTAGATGTGTTGTAAATTAGCTACACCTTGCGGCCGGGCAGCTGGAGTGTTCATGGGATTTAGAAACAGCTGTGTTGCGATGGGGTTTGGTAGCAGCTCCTCCTCCTCGCTTCCTAAAGATGCTGTGGACAAGAGGGTCTGGTCTGTGCTTGGCGCTCAGTACCACATGACCCTACAGCTGGGTGGAAGGCAGGGACGATGAGATGTGTCGAGGGCTGCAGGGTGCTGGGTGCTCACACTGTGTCCGAGAAGCCCCAGCTCGTCTTCCTGAGACAGATTCCGTTAGTGTCTCTGCTGGACCAGCAGGACTCGGGGGTGCAGGGAGCGTCAGTGATCGCCCACAGAGACAAGGTGGTGGACGGCCTCTCTGGCTTCCGAGACCAGGTCTCCACACCGCTGTGATGCCGTATGGCGGGCCGGGGAGGGGACTTCTCTTCCGGGGCAGGCTTGCGACTGGGCCCAGTGACCAGACATCGGGAAGGGCTGGAGCAGGACCCTAGTGCTTAGTGTCACCTTCCTATTACTGAATTGTCATTAATATTGGGAACAGTCAGTTTAATGGCATTCAAGAGAATTTTGAAAAAGGAAAAGAATAGAGTGTGATGCAACAATTCCACCTTCAGGTATATTTCTTAAATAATTAAAAGCAGTGTCTCGGATAGTTATTGGTGCCTGGTGTTCACCAGGCATCATCCACCACGGCCGAGACGAACCTGCCGTGAGCGTGGCGCCCCCATGAGCTAATCGCTACCACGCCCGGGAATTTTGGGCAACATTTGAGATCTAAACCATAATGCACACAAAGCTGATGTTGAGGGTGATGAAGAAATTTTGGTTATGATGGTGGAAAAGGTTACACAACACTGGAGGGGTCTTTAATTAATGCCACTCAAATGTATGCTGACAGGTGGTTAAAAACGGTAAGATACATGTATTTTACCATAATAAAAGGAAGAGAAACAAATATACTTTACGTTTCTAACCCCGTTGAATTCCTCTTCTTTCTGTGTTCTCGGTCCTGTGTTTCATTTATGCCACTGTAATTGTTGTACAGATCATTTTATCATGTGTGGATTTTTTTTGGTGCTGGGGATTGAAGGCCCTGAGGCCTTGAGCTTGTGAGGTGAGCGCTCTAACCACTGACCCTAATCCCAGCTCTATCATATGTTTGAATTCTGGTTTTCACCTGTCTCCTGTAACGTCTCACATAGTGTGCTGCGTGTGGTTTTGATGGGTGCCGTATGCTTCATCGCACAGCCAGTTCATAGTTCACACAGCCTTCCCTTTCTGGGAGGAGAGAAAATATTTAGATTATTTCTGCTATTTCTGTTTATAGAAAGTCTGCCTTTCACAGTCTGTGGAGTCCCTTTGACCTCAAGGAGCCTGGTGGTAGGAAAGACTCTCCAAGCTGCTTCCTTTAAGAAGAACCCACCTTACAAATAAATGAATTTTGAAGTAGACAGGACAGGACATAGTGAAAATATTCCCCTTTCTTGTCCCCTGGCCACCCGATTCCTGTCCCTGGAGGTGCCCTCAGTTACTAGGGAGAGAGGAGGGTTTTGCAGGTGAGGGTAGAGAGGATGCCTGCTTCTGCTATGTCTCCGGCCTGTGTGTCGCATCCGGTGGCCCAGGGGCAGGGTGAGAGGCACACTGGTCCCTGCTCGGGGGCTGCGTTTCCATTTCCTAATTTAGTAGTTTCCTACGAATCTAGTAGGCCAGGCTGTGTCACAGGAATGCATTTCTTTTGAGTGATTTTAAAAACTCTATCGAGATGTAAGGTCGTAGCAGCTTGGGCGAAGAAGCTGAGTGTGATTTCCACTCCTGAGACCTTTCAGGATCTTTTGATGATTACAGCAGGCGACCAGAGAACTTGTGAGCCGGCCTGGCCGAGCTCTCTAGACAGACCTGACACAGAGTTGGGTGTCCTGTGGTCGTCAGCGGGCTTCCTTCCTCCTTCCCTTCCCTCCGCAGCCTCCAGTGCAGTGGTTGACATCCGCGTGGTCAACGTCACCAGCACGGAGCTGGAACTGGAGTGGCAGAACACGGACAGCGCCTCTCAGTACGTCTACCACGTGCTGGCCCAGTCTGAGTCCGGCTCCAGCGAGAGGAACAGCTCTGAGAAGGCCATCTCGCTGTGGGGCCTCATCCCGGGCACCCGCTATAACATCTCAGTCTCCCCCGAGGCCGACCAGGTCCGGGGGGACCCCGGCACCATCACCCAGTACACGCGTGAGTCTCTCGGCACCCTGCGTGTCACCGCAGGGAGCGTGGTTAGGTGGTGGGGTCTGCTGTGTTTGGGCTCCGTGCTGGTGCTGAAGTCTCAGCCCTGGCCTGCGTCCTCATGGCATCGGGGTTGAAGCCGTGTGAACCCGAAGTTGTCCTTTGATGCCGGAAGTGAGTCAGCCTGTGAGAACGAAGAACATAAGTGTCCCATTCCCAGCTCGGCCACGCGGACTAGAGGACAGTCACTTTGTCATGGTGGCTTGCAAGACCTTGCTCTGCCTGCACCAGGGAGGGAGTTTTTTGCTAACATTTGATCTCAGTCTCCCCCGAGGCCGACCAGGTCCGGGGGGACCCCGGCACCATCACCCAGTACACGCGTGAGTCTCTCGGCACCCTGCGTGTCACCGCAGGGAGCGTGGTTAGGTGGTGGGGTCTGCTGTGTTTGGGCTCCGTGCTGGCGCTGAAGTCTCAGCCCTGGCCTGCGTCCTCATGGCATCGGGGTTGAAGCCGTGTGAACCCGAAGTTGTCCTTTGATGCCGGAAGTGAGTCAGCCCGTGAGAATGAAGAATGTGAGAACGAAGAACATAAGTGTCCCATTCCCAGCTCGGCCACGCGGACTAGAGGACAGTCACTTTGTCATGGTGGCTTGCAAGACCTTGCTCTGCCTGCACCAGGGAGGGAGTTTTTTGCTAACATTTGAGCTAGATAGGTGGTAGAGAGGTTTGTAATATGTGTTTAGCATGCTTTTCCTCTTTCATCAGTCAGATTTAAAAGAAGAGTTTGGAAATTATATCTTAAACTATAAAGATTAGGTAAATTTGACGTATTAAAAGAAGCCTGAAGCTAGTCGTGGTGAAGTGCATTTGTCATCCCAGCACCCTGGGAGGCTGAGGCGGGAGGATCACACATCGGAGGCCCTGTCTGGGCAATTACTCAATGAGACTTTGTCTCAAAAAGAAAAAGGGGGCTGAGGACGCAGCTTAGTGTGAAGGCTCTGGGTTCCCTCCCCAGTACTGGGAAAAAAGGAAAAAAAAAAAAAAGAAGAGTAAAAACCTTTAATTCTTTTCAAATTTAGTCTGTAATTATTTTCTGAATGTCTTTCTGGGAAGTTGGGAAGTCTTCTATTTTTTTGAGCCATCAAGTATTACGTATTAGCTCTATATATTCTTTCTAAAAGAACCCAGACTGATTTTTGATGTAGTAAACAAAGTCGTTTTAGGGTTCAGACTTATCCATGCTTGTTTGTTTGTTTGTGTCTATGTGGCCCAGTCCAGCCTCAAACTCACTGCAATCCTCCTGCCTCAGCCTCCCGAGTGCTGGGATCACAGGCATATACCACCACACCAGACCTTATCTCTATTACTTTGCCATCAGGGCCCAGCGATGTGTCCAACATTGAAGTGAGGGCCAACGCCACGGCGGCAAGCTTGAGCTGGCAGAACCCGGACGCGGCTTCCTCCACCTATTCCTACCGCCTCCTCATCGAGATGGCTGGAGATGCCGGCGGTGCCACACAAAACATCACGGATGTCAGAGCCACGCATGCGACCGTGTCTGAATTAGTGCCGGGCTCACCTTACACTGTGGGGATCTTTGCCGAAGCTGGTGGTGTTGAGTCTCTGGGCCCTGGCCAGGCACACTTCTGCACGGGTGAGTGGCATGGGTGTGCGGATGGGCAGGCAGTGTAGACGCTGACCTCGCGGCTCTTGGGGGGCAGATAGATGATAAAGATAAGTAAGGTGTGGGTGATGGGTCCTGCCAAGGAGACGGAAGAGTACACAGGGAAGAGGAAGTGGGATGCTCTTCTGGGAAGCCCAGTAAAGGCTCAATAAAAAGGTGACTTTGAGCAAAGATCTGAGGATGCTGAAGGAGCCAGCCATGTGCAAGCGAAGGCATTGGACATTACAGGCCGGGAGGGAGTAAAATGAGGGGAGCAGTCGACCCACAGATCAGGAGGGTGAGGGGTAGGAGGCAGGGCCGGGAGGTGACAGCCAGGGCCTGCATGGTGGCTGCCCTTGGACTTTCTGGTTTGACTTTTATTTATCCTGAAGAAGATGAAGCCGAGGTTGGTAGCAGATGCCTGTAATCCCAGCACACTGGGAGGCTGAGGCAGGAGGATTGCAAATTTGAATCCAGCCTGGATGACTGGGTGACTTAGACACCTGAGTGACCTCAGCACTCTGAGCCCCTCGCTCTCTGCCCCCCTCGCTCCCCCACCTGCCTGCCTTTGACTGTGCTGCTCAAGAGTCTCAGGCGGGGCTAGAAGCGGGGGGCTCCCTGGATCAGTCAGGGTGTTGGAGCTGATGGGAGCTGATGCTTGGCCCCGGTTCTAGTCACCGCTGCTCACCCAGACTCTGACCTCCAGCTCAAGACTCCGAGCTCCGGATCTGGGGTGTCCCTAGCTGCTGCAGTCTGGGCTGTAATTCCTGCGACCCACAGAAGGTGGCAGCACTCAGACCAGTGTCCAGGGCTGGGGGTGTGATGGGGGGCAGGCGCTGCTGGGTGGGGACCCCCTCTGTTCAGAATGTGGGAAATGCAGCACGTGACTCAATAGGGTGTCCCCTGCCCTCGTGTTCTGTGACGTTAATGATGCCATCTCTTCCAGTGTATGTGGCATGATCAAAAAATATGAACATGGAAATTAAAAATAATTACATTGAAAGACACTTTCGCATTAATCCGCCTCAGAATCCTCTGCTCACTCTGAACACACTTACCCCATCGTTCTTGCCACTTTCTGAAGCAGCTCTGGGCGTCCTCTGTCCTGGCTGCCTCAGTGTCCTGAATCGATTCAAAACATTCATCTTTTATGCTCATTTTGACTTTGGGGACGAGTCAGACGTCACATGGTGCCAGATCTGGTGAATAAGGTGGATGAGGACACAGTGTCATGTTTTTACAAGCCCGACTCTCTGTTGGATGGTGCTCAGCAGCAGCATTCACCATATTTTTGATCACACCTCCTAAAGACATTCGTGACGGAGACTTCCAGAACTGCTTCGGAAAGGCAAGAATGAAAAAGGAAAAAAAAAAAAGGGAAGCAGGAATGATGGGACAAGTGTGTTTGACGTGAGAGGGTTAGAATGTAATACATTCCTAAAAATTTAAACGTTCGTAGTATAAATTGATCACTCCTGGTATTAACAGTTTCTCATTGAGTCATTGTGGTGTTGGCCAATAAAACTATCAATAAAACTATTGCCCAACACCCCACTTTCAAGAAAAAGACACTGATACCATTTACGCTGGGTTATCCAGCATGTTGTATGCATAGATATCTCCCTGAATTTGGATTTAGAAAACCCAGATCTAGTTCTGGCTCCGTGACATCTTCCACAACACGCTTACTTCTCAAGTCTCAGTTGACGTACCTGCAAAGTGGGACAGTGTGAAAGGATCGCCGGGAGAGCCTCAGAAGGCACAGTGCAGGCAAAGAGGTGGCCCCACTCTAGGAGTGGCCCTGCTCCTGCGGCCTGGTTCCGCCTGGGCATCTCGCTCGGTGGCCGACACCCGGCGTCCCCCTGACCCCTTGCCAGGCGTGCTGGTTTGGGCTCAGTTGCAGGCTCCCCTACCCCGCCCTGCACCCATCACCCACCACGGCCAGGCCAGGGCCCTCCGGCTCCCGTCTCTGCGATCGTAAAGGCTACACCGTGGAGCCTCAGGACGGCCGTGCTTGCCTTGCAGAGTCTGCCCCCGTGGGCGCTGTCCACTGTGACGTGGTTCCCCGGGAGCCCAGCTTGATCCTGACCTGGGCCCCGCCGCCCGGCAACCACACCGGCTTCCAGCTGGGGCTCCGCAGCGAGGCCTGGGACAATGTGACGAGCCTGGAGAGCTGCTCCCCGGACAATGGCACCGTCTGCAGGACGGAAGTCACGAATTTGAACTTTTCTACCTTGTACAACATCAGCATCGCCACCATGTCCTGCGGGGCGACAGCAGCCGCCACCTACAACACCTGCCGCACCAGCATCACAGGTAGGTTTTGGGGCTGCGGACCTGGCTGGAACCCACTTCCGGCTTTAATTCCCCAGAAACATTTATCTTTGTTGGCACAGACTGGGACCCCATCCAGGCCGAGAAAGCAGACTCGTCCTTTCCATTCTGAAAGGTTCTGCTGTCATACAGACTAATTCATCACCTTTTTCCCTTTTAAATAAGGATTTCCTTTAGTGCACTGAAAAACAACAATTTTATAGAAATGTTCAAATCTACACACTAGAGATGGAATTCACGCACCCAGCCGAACACAGGTTAGCACTTGGCCAAGCTTGTTTTATTTACATCCTCTCCTCTCTCCCCTGCAAGGATTACTTTGAAACAAGTTCTGATCCTCCTCTGTTTTTATTTGTAAGCATTTCAGTATGTATTGCTTCAAGACTGGGACTCCTTTCTTTCTTTCTCTCTTCCTAACATGGGCACGTTAACATTACCATCATACTTCAAAATGGAATATATGAGCCGATGTTCCGTCCAGCTGCACATTTCCCTGGAATCTGTATTAACAAGCTGCTTTGGGAAATAGGAGATCATTTATTACTCGGAGGATCTGTTGGTTAATCTTTTCATGCTGTGTCCTTTTTAAAATTTTTTATTTGTCAAAGTTTTATTGGTACCTGTTTGCAGTACATAATGATCACATTCCTCGTGGGGTGTTGGTACATATATGTAACACATCTTAATTCTTTTTTTTTTGTTTGTTTTTTGAGACAGGGTCTTGCCGTGTGTTCCAGCCTGGCCTTGAACTCACTATGTAGCCAAGGCTGGCCTTGAAATTGTGGCGATCCTCCTGCTTCAGCCTCCCGATGGCTGGGATTATACATGTGCAACACCATGCCTGGCTTAGACTGTTTCAATTGTAGCAGCTGCGTAATCTATTTTGAAATCAAGAAGTGTGAGGGCCGCTTTCTCAAGGCCACTCACAATTCATCTGAGCTCTACGATTATTTTTTTTCTGTTTCTCTACAAAATTGGGGTTTTGATAGGAGTTGCACTGAATTGGTAGATTATTTTGAGCACTGTGGACATTTTAATAATACTAATTCTTCCAGTCTATGAACACGGGATGTCTGTCATTTGTGTCTTTGATTTCTTTTATCAGTGTCATACAGGTTTGAGTGTGCGAGTCGTTTACCTCCCTGGTTAGTATTCTAATTATACTTCAGTAGATCTGCTTAAAAATAAAAGGAAAGAGCCAGGCATGGTGGTGCACTCCTGTAATCCCAGCACTCTGGAGGCTGAGGCAGGAGGGGCACCTTGAGTTTGAGGCCAGCCTGGTCTATATAGTGAGACCTTATCTCAAAAAACCAAACGAACAAAAAAAGGAAAGAAAAACACATCCTGTTGGAAACAACAGCAACAATCAGCCCACACAGGGCTGCTGGGAGCCCACCTTGGGGTTGTGTTGCCAGCGGAGATCCCGTGTGATCTGCCCGGGAGCCACCTTCACCGCCCCGGAGTCTGGATTTGCTTGGCAGGCGCTGGTCTCGCAGCTGGGTGCTGCTTTCCTGCCTGCTTTGCGGATGTTGATCGTGTCTCGCGTGGTTTTGTTTCAGACCCGCCCGCTCCGGATGGGTCCCCGAACATCACATCTATCAGCCACAACTCAGTGCGAGTCAAGTTCAGCGGCTTCGAGGCCAGCCACGGCCCCATCAAGGCCTACGCTGTGGTGCTCACCACCAGGGAGGGTAAGGAGACGCCTGCTGGCCTCCGCTGGGGCTCAGATGGGCCGGGGCAGGCCGAGGGACTGCAGGGGGCGGGCAGGGTGCAGGTTTCAGGCTTTGCCAGCCCTGCGGTTTCTGTCCAGCCGTTTCGCTCTGTCCCTGGGGTGTGAGAACAGTCGCAAGCGGTGGGGGAGGGGTGGGTGCTGCTTGGGCCCGGTGCTGCCACAGGGGGGAAGGGTGGGGGCTGGATTCCCAGCTCTGTGCAGGGCGTTCTTCTCCTACGACGCCAGATCTTCAGGTGGCAGAATATTAGTCTCAACCAATTTTATTCTCTCTCTTTCTATGTGTGTTTTGAGTCAAGGTCTCACCATGTAGCCCAGGCCAGCCTTGAATTCATGACGATCCTCCTGCCTCAGCCTCCCGAGTGCTGGAATCACAGGCGTGTGCCATCCAGCCCGGCTCTCAACTTTGTTTCCAACACTCAGCACACGTGTGTACATGCACACACATGCACGCACACGTACACTCCTGTCCTCACACAATGACCTTTTCTTAACAACAAACAAAACGGATCTGCATTTCCTCACGGGACCCCGCAGAGGGTCCTGCTTTCTCAAGACCACTCACAATTCCTCTGAGCTGCAGCTGAGGGAGGAAGAGGAGTAAAAACTGTTTTTCCTTGAAGGGCTCTGTTACAGTCCTTGGTTGGAAGGGCAGGATTCCAGGGTGTCTCTGACAGCGTGTGGGGGTGCTTTGCGGAAGCCTGCGTTTAAAGTGCCAAGTTTTGGTGTTTTAGGTGATTCTTTAAGCTAAATATGCTCAGGCAAGGCCAGCCCTGCCGCATCTCTCGATCTGTGCTGGTGTCCCATCTCCGTGAGGAAGGGATAAACACTCTCAGTGGTGAGGAGATCTTGGAGGGCAGACTTTTGCTGATGTCATAAGCCTGTTTCAAAATTCCAAAAAGTGATGTTGAGCTGGGCATGGTGGTGCGCATCTGCAGTCCCAGCCCTCCAGAGGCTGAGGCAGGAGGATCACAAGTTTGAGGCCAGCTGGGGCTAACAGTGAGTTCAAGGCCAGTTTAACCTACATACTGAGACCTCGTCTCAAAAACAAAACAAACAGCAACAACAAAAAGAGATGTCCCGCTGTCTCTATTTTCTCTTTTTATTTTGGGTCTGTTTATTTCCTCTGGTGCTTTCCAACAAATCCTAAGTGTAGACCTTTGCCGAAGGAGGAAGGTGATGTTACAGGGTGACCAGGCTGCCCGCTACTGGCCTGTGACGAACAGGACCACAGGCCCTGCGTCACCCGGTCTGGGCTGAAAATCCAGACCATTTTTTTTTTCCTGGAGAATGGGGATAATAAGCTTATGTGGTGGGATCTGTAGTGGCGAAATGAGCTTGGGTAAGTAAAGCACTGGGAATTTAACATCGGCAAACTGGTGCCAAGCGTGCCCGAGTCAGTGTCACTCAGCTACACGGACACTCGGGTCTCTGCTGTCACTTAGGGTTTGCTTTCTGTGTGCCTCCCTCAGCCAGCCACCCTTCTGCAGATGTTCTGAGATACACGTATAATGATTTCAAGAAGGGGGCCTCTGATACCTATGTGACGTACCTCATACGGACACAGGAGCAGCAGCGGTCCCAGGCCTTGTCTGGAGTCTTGAAATATGAGATCGACGTTGGCAACGGGTCCACCACTGAGGCCTACTACAATGGGAAGCTGGAGCCGCTGGGCTCCTACCGGTGAGGCTCTGGTTCCTGCAGCCCGGGCCAAGCCGCGGGCGCAGCACTGCCTGCCGTGGTGGGGACACAGCCCAGTGGCCTCACAGTGCTCTGTGTCCCTCCAGGGCCTGCGTGGCTGGCTTCACCAACATCATCTTCACCCGTCAGCAGGAAGGTCTCATCAATGGGACTGAGAGCTACGTGTCCTTCAGCCCCTACTCAGATCCCGTTTTCTTGCCCCAGGACCCAGGTAGCGGGAAACAACAGTCCAGTTGGTGTTTCGGTGTTTTGTGCACGTGTCCCCAACTCAGCCCTGTCTGAGGTCCCCGGCAGCCAGCTGCATTTCTAATCCCCGGATTATTCAGCGCTTTGATCTCACTCGTGGGCTCGTGCGTGAGACATGCAGTGTGACTTTTCTTTTACAGAATCCTTGAACATCTGCAGCCCAAGGAGCCGTGGGGACTATCTTGTCTGACCTCCCTTTAGAAATAGGCTGGTGAGGCCCAGAGAGGGGAAGTAGCTCGCTCAGGGTGCCCCAGTGGCTTCGGTGCGGCCCTGAGAGTCTGGCCTTGGGCTCCTTGTCAAGTGCTCTTACCCACTGTTGTAGCACTAAGTACATGGGAGTGGCGGGGACCCAGGGAGGGTGCATCCCCAACCCCAGCCAGAGACTGACTGGCCATCTGCTAGTTTTCCTGGTTTGGTCGTTTTTGACCATTAGAAAGAAATTCCCAGAAGAAGTCAGCCAAGGGGACTCATGTCCCCTGAGCCCGGCGCCAGGGGCACTTCCGCTCACGTGAGGGGGCGAGGCCCAGAAGGTCCAAGGTGGCAGGACAGCCACCCATTGCCAGAGTGACAGACCTGGCCAGAAGACCGTGCTGCTAGGAGTGGCTGGAGACAGGGACCCCAGCTCCCGAATGTGCAGGCTGGTTTTAGGTTCAGCGATATCAGAAATACGTAACTCCTTTGTGCGTGCGCATGTGCCTGTGTGTGTGTGTTACACATGCATATGTACACACGCACCCCCGCCCCCCACCCTCTGCTGTGCCGGCCCCACGTGGCCCGTCCTGGACACCTCCTCAGGTGCCTGCGTTTGGACCTCCAGGTCTCATATGTGGAGCTGTGTTTGGATGCATTTTTGGTGCCCTGGTCATCGCGGCTGTGGGAGGCTTCATCTTCTGGAGAAAGAAAAGGTGATGTTGCATATGTGAATTATCATCCTCTGCTTTCCAGGGAAGCTTTTCTTGTGGGAAATCCCACATGTTCACAGCCTTGCAAGGAATGGTATGACACTCACTCATGTCCCCACCGTCTGTAGTGCTCACTGCGTGGTCATCTTCCTTCCTCGATTGCCCCCCTGCCTGCCCGTGTGAAGCCTGTGTATCAGTTGGGATTCATTTGCTACCAGCGGGGGCTCACCCTCCGCTGTGGGGCTTCTGTGTGGGCCCGGCCAGGTTCCTTGCCCTGTCGCGCATCCCTGCTGGGTTGGTGGGCAGTGCTCAGAGTGCAGCTTTGGCATCAGACTCTGATTTGCTTTTTGGGGCTAGGGGGCAATGACTGGGTCAAACACCTTATTTCTTCTTGTCAATAAAGTAATGCATATATATGATCCACTTTCCCATCATTGGGGCAAAATACTTGATATCTACAACCTCAAGGAGAAGAGGTTTAATTTGGCTCATGGTTCCAGTGGGTTCAGTGCATGGCTTGCTGGCTTTGAGGCAGGAACAGCATGGTGGGAGGGCCTGGCGGAGGAAAGCTGCTCAACCATGGCAGCCAGGAAGCAGAGAGAAGGAAGGAGCCGATGGACAAGAATGCAGCCTTCCAGGTCATGCTTCTGCATGTGACCCACCTCTTGATGAGGCCCCACCTGCTAACAACACATTCAATGATGGAATCATAAATGGAGTAATCTGCTGATGGGTACAGCACCCCCATGACCCAGTCACTTTCCAAAAGCCCACCTCCGAGCACATGAGACATTTAGGGGACACTCTAGATCTAAACCATCACATTTGGCGAAGAAAAACAAAAATTAAAAAAACGCCACAGAAAAGAACACAGAAAAAAGGTAATCTGTAATCTCAGCACCTACACAGAACTACTCATTTCCTCCCGGTTTTAAGTGACTATGAAGTATTTAACTGTGTGGGAGTCTGTCATTTGTTTAACCAGTTTACTGGATGTTTCTGCTTTTGGGGGCCACAGACCCTTGAGCCTGAATCTTTGGGCGCATCCATGATTATTCAAGCAGAACAGTCCCTGGATCTGTGGCCACGCAGGTTTTCATTCTCATATATGCTGCCTGGTTCCCTTCCAGACGGTAGTTTTTACACCCCTAGTGGAGCTGAGCCAGCAACACAAGAGATCGTAGGTGCCCCACCCACACTGGATTTGATATGATTTCTGGTTTATTGCATTCACTTATCAGACTCTCCCCCAAACAGTATGAAATAAAGAGCTGTACTTTACAGTAAAGTGGTGCCGCCGATAGATATTTTGCAAGGAAATTCCTACAGGTGTCTGCAGTCAGACTCCCCATGCTTTGCAATAGAATAAAAGAGAGCCTGACTTTGCAGCTTCGGATCGGCGCTGGCTGCTTGGACCCCACGCCGTGTCAGCAAGCAGCATTTGGCGTCCTCTGCTAGCCGTGCCTGGGCAGAGGCATTGATGGGCATACGCAAGGGGGCGGCACTAAAGGAAGCTTTTTTCTTTTTTTTTTTTGTCTAATAGGCCTTTTATTTTTTTTCATAACAGGAAAGATGCGAAGAACAGTGACGTGTCCTTTTCTCAAATTAAGTAAGTCTCTAGGGTTTGGTTTATTTTAAGACTCTCCCCGCCCTGATCTCTTCCGTGACCATATGGAGAATTTTCAGTGGACCCTGCTGTCATTTTTCTTGATTGACACATGTGGTCACCATTGCCTGGGAATTCTCCCTAGTTCTGTTTTCACTAAGGAACCTATGTTTTATTATTTTTTTCCCCTGTGTTTTATATTACTTTCCTGAAGCAAGATTCCTGGCCATGTTCTACTATTTTATATATAGCATATATCAATAAATATTTTTTGATAAATTGCTACTTTTTTTTGTTTTTTTGAGGCTAGGTCTTGCTATGTAGTTCAGGCTGGCCTTGAGCTCACTATGTAACTCAGGCTGGCCTCAAATTTGTGGTGATCCTCCTGCTTCAGCCTTCTGAGTGCTTTTTTTGTTTTTTGAGGCTAGGTCTTGCTATGTAGTTCAGGCTAGCCTTGAGCTCACTATGTAACTCAGGCTGGCCTCAAATTTGTGGTGATCCTCCTGCTTCAGCCTTCTGAGTGCTGGGATTACAGGCATTTACCACCACACTGGCTATTTTATGATTTAAAAAAGTTGAGTGAGTTATCAAGCTCTAAGGGAGAGTAGAATTTATATAAAGTCACAAGTATGACTTTATACAATAGAGTTGGATTTCTGATTCCTTTTTCAGTGTTTTATAAATAATATTATTCTAATATCAACTCCTTGTGCCCCCCCCCCATGTAGTCTGAGTTTTGTTATTTTGGGAGGCTGTTTACTTCCTAAACAAATGAGTTTTTCTAATTGGTTGTTTTTTCTTTCCTTTTCTGTGATGAAGACCTAAAAAGTGAGTAACTTCTTTGCTTTTAAAAATAACTTAGTTTTTTTTCTATTTTGGTTATGTACATCTTTGACTGTAAAAACAATCTGGATGGGTTGTTTTGTTCTCTTAGGTCCAAGTTGATCAGAGTGGAGAATTTTGAGGCCTACTTTAAGAAGCAGCAAGCCGACTCCAACTGCGGGTTTGCAGAGGAATATGAAGTATGTGGCTGTAGTATTGTTTCCCATCTCTTTGTGATTCTTCCTGAATGTTGGAAAACTGTCTGTTTGTGTCTTAGGGTGATGCTTTGGGTAAGAGGTGACTGCCTGGGGTGGGGGAGGAGTTTGTGCCTGCCCAGGACCCTACCGTGGACCACAGTGCTCCGATAGACCCTGGCTTGCAGTGGATTATGTCTGTATTTGTTTTGTCTTTCTGCTGCTGGGGATGAACCCAGGGCCTTCACACTGAGCTACATCTCCAGGCCTTTTTTTTTTTTTAAATTTTGAGATAGGATCTTGAGTTGCCCAAGCTGGGCTTGAACTTATGATCTTCCTGCCTCAGCCTCCCAGAGTGCTGGGATTACGGGCCTGGTTTTGTTCTTTGTGCTTTATTCAAATCTCTGCATTCCTTTCTCAGGTCTGCCACAAGGGCACCACAAACTGGGTGACTTAAAATACTAGTGACGGATTGTTGTGTTAGAAGATGGAAATCCCAAATCACGGTGTTAGCTGGGCCCTGCTCCTGCCCAGGCACCTTGGGGACAGTCCCTCCCTGTCACCTCCAGCTGCTGGTAGCCCCGTGTGCACTCCTGTCTCTGCCTCCATCTCCCCATGGCATCTCCCCCTGCGCCCCAGTGGTTGCCTCTTTTCCTCCTACGTAGATGCTGCCCACGTGGGATTAGGGTCACCCTTCTGTGTGACCTCATTTTAACCTGATCGTGGCTGCAAAGACCCAGGTTCCCAGGAAGACCCCATTCAGAATCTGGGGTTGGAAATTCAGCCGAACCCCCTTGTCCTGCATCCCTGTTCCGTCCCGTCTCACACGGTGCCCAGTGTGAATAGCATTTGAAGATAAATAAGTAAATGACTTCTTTATTTTGCTTTCAGGATCTGAAGCTGGTTGGAATCAGTTTACCTAAATATGCTGCCGAACTGGCCGAGAACAGAGGAAAGAATCGCTACAACAACGTCCTGCCCTGTGAGTGACCCTTCTGCCCGTCTCTGGCGTCGCATCTGTGACAGTAGACAGAGCCTTCCATTAGTCACCTGTCACGGGCTAAGTGCTGCCCCGACACCTAATTGAGTCCTGACAGCCTCCCTGTGAAGTGGGGAGCGGAATGTTTGTTTTGTAGATAAGGAAACTGAGGCAATTTCTTTTCCTGAGTTCACACAGGTAGGAATGGCAAGACCAGGTTTTGGGCCAGGTCTGTGAGTCTCATTCAGGTTGAAGGACAGAGTTGGGCTCTTGTCTGTCTGTCTGTCTGTCTAAGTCACTTTCTCATTGCTGGGACACAACACCTGACACCCACAACTCAGAGGAGGGGAGACTTATTTTGACTCACATTTTCGGTCCATAGTTGGCTGGCTCTAGCGCAGGAAGAGCATGGTGGAGGGGTCTAGTGGAGGAGGGTGGCTGTCCTCATGGTGACCAGGAAGCAGAGAGAGAAGGGCGGAGCCAGGGAGGGAGGCATACACTTCCGGGTCACGTCCTCAGACACCTGCCTTCTCTGACCAGCCCCCTCTGACATCACATTTAGCTGGAGCAGTCCCGTGATTCAGTCGCCACGCGAAAGCCCTGTCTGAGTGCCTGAGGCTGCAGGGGGTCCTCAAGGTTCGAACTATGACTCTACGTATCTGTGTATCTACCCACCTGCCTACTAGCTCTCAGCCCCTTTATTTTGATTTATCTAGTTCTAGGTAAAAGTGGGCAGAGCAGGCTGGTAGTCACTCTTTCTGCTTGTCCAGACACACCTGTGATTAGCAGTGTGCACTCCACAGTTTAATATAAGTGATGAGTAGGCCAGTTGCGGTGGTGCGTGCCTGTAATCCAGCACCCAGGAGGCTGAGGCAGGAGGGTCCACTGTCACTGTGAGTTTGAGGCCAGCCTGGGCTACACAGAGAGTTCAAGATCAGCCTGAACTACATAGTGGGATCTTGTTTCAAAATAACAAATCAGCACAAAGTATGAGTGATAAGTGAATGGTTCTCCATTTGGAGGAATCGCTGAAGTCTGCCATGCAGCCGATGTGGGCGACAGCAAGACTCACTGTATGACCATTGCACAGAAGCGTACCCCTGCTCCATGGGCAGCAGGCTGTGGCTGCTCTTCCAGGTGGGATTAGGGAGCCGACGGAAGAAGATCACAGCTGTATTCCTGTTGAGCTGAACGTGGCATCAGGCTTTGTGGAGACATTGCTTTATTCAGCGCTGTGGTTTTCTTTCCTGGACTATAATTTTTGGTTTGATTCTGCATTCTCTAGCTCCCAGCTTCTTGCTCTTCATTTTCTCCCCTTATAACAAGGGGGATAGGCCCTTGTTCTGGGGAAGACACTGAAAATAGATGGAGGGTGGGGCAGGGAGGCGCTCCGGTCTCCCTGGGTCACCCTGTTCCTGTGAACGCCTGTGATTTTTGGATCCCAAGTGGCATTTGGGAATTCGGTGTCTGAGTATTGTTTTTACTGGAAAGACATTGGGTTGAGACTCATGTGGGTGCCTGGAGTTGGCATCGTCATGTTCTTCTGCCCCAGGGAGGGTGACCGGTGTGGGGAGAGAGGGCGACACCCCGCAGGTGCCGTGTGGCTTCTCCTGTCAGTGGGCTCCCGTAGCATATTCCCTTCCTGAGTGGTATAGGTCCAAGAATGTGCTTCTGAAGCGACAGTAATGTGTGGGAAGCATGAGAATTCTGTATTTTAGACCATTCTGTTTTTAGTAGTCTTATATTCAGTTTACTGTTAAATCTAGTTCTTTTTTATAGCACCCTTTTTAAATCCAAGAATAGAGCCCAGGTGGAAAGGTGGCCCTGGGGTAATGTGTGCTAGATTTGAATTCTGTCTGCATTCACTGGGTGTCCTGAGTTTGAAATCCCTTCACATCCATATCAGTTTCCTCATCTGTAAAAAATACTTGTGGGGTGGTTTTGAGGAAAGAATAAATGTGCTTAACCTGTTCCCTGCTCATGGCAGACCAGCAAGGCAGCTGGTAGTAACAGATTTGTTTGGTCTGAGATGGACAGTGTATCAGTCAGCTTTTCCTGCTGAGTCCCAGCACCCGCCACCCACAGCCTAAAGGAGGAGAGGTTTAATTTGGCTCATGGTTTCAGGGGATTCAGTCCATGGTAGGCTGGCTCCAACACAGGAGCATCATGGCAGAAGGGCCTGGTAGAGCAAAGCTGCTCAGTTCATGGTGGCAAGGAAGCAGAGCAGGGGACAGCACCAGAGAGGAGGGAGCAGGGACCAGACATAGAGCCCAAGGCCATGACCCACCAGACACACCTGGCAGCCTGCCAAACCAGTCCTGGGTGGATCCCATCCAGTCCAGTGGTCACCCGCCCTCTCTCTCATGACTGCTGTGGGTAAGGGTGTGGGCCTGGGAGTCAGGCTTCCCCAGGTTTGAATCCTAGTTCTGCCACTTCCTCCCATACTTGGGTAATCATGGAACTTCTCAATGCCTCAGCCTTGTGGAGGAACTGAGGATAAAGGGAGTCACATATATAAAATGCCAAGCCATGCAACCTCCAAGAGGTGGGTCCCTGAGCTGCCATTTTACATTCTTTTCTCTTTCTTGTGTACAGCTTTCCTAAAACATTTGTTTCTAACGAGGTTTCCCTCCCCGTTTTTTCGTGTCACAGATGATATTTCTCGTGTCAAACTTTCAGTCCAGACCCATTCTACAGATGACTACATCAACGCCAACTACATGCCTGTAAGTGGGCACCCAGTTATTCTTATGAGCCCTCAGGGGATCTTCTTTTGTGCCCTCGACATTGAACCTGTATTTTCTGTCCTCAGGGCTACCATTCCAAGAGAGATTTTATTGCCACACAAGGACCTTTACCCAATACGTTGAAAGATTTTTGGCGTATGGTCTGGGAGAAAAATGTATATGCCATTGTTATGTTAACCAAGTGTGTTGAACAGGGAAGGGTAAGTTATTTTTTTAAAAATTCATATTAATTAATTTTTATCATGATGGAAGGTTTTTAAGTACCTTAAAAAACATTTGTCCTTTGTAAGAAAAATACTACTCTCAAACATTGGTGCCTTTATTCTTAGAAATTTGTTTTCTGTCTTTTCAATGTCCTTGCTGGGTTAGTGAACAGCAGGAGCAGGGACTGTGTCCTGGATGAGGGGACAACTGCTGCTTGGCTCGAAATCACTTCTCATGCAGAAATGATGGTCCCGCTGGACAGATCTGGGTTTTAAAGCAAACCCGAATTTCCACGAGAAAGCTTCCCATTTTAAAAGAGTTGGCAAGAATTTTAAGTTGAAAGTGAGCAAAGCATTCTAAGGGTCACAGAGAACCTGGCTAGGGGACTGACTCAGTCCCCCATGCCAGTTTTAGTACCTGCTCTTGCTTTTTGTTTTTGAGACAGGGTCTCATTATGTAGTTCAGGCTGGCCTTGAACTCACTATGTAGCCCAGACTGACCTCGAACTCACAGAGCTCTTCCTGCCTCAGCCTCTCGAGTGCTAGGACTGTAGGTGTGCGCCACCACACCTGGCTCCCCTGGTCTTTCTTCTGAGGCTTTAGTGATGGCAGATGGTGTGATCTGTGTCTTTTCATAGAAATGCACTTTTATTCTAGACCAAATGTGAGGAGTACTGGCCTTGTAAGCAGGCCCAGGACTATGGGGACATAACTGTGGCAATGACATCAGAAATTGTTCTCCCGGAATGGACCATCAGAGATTTCACGGTGAAAAATGTAAGTGACAGATCAAGGTGGCTGTCTCAGAAAACTGCCATCTATTAATTTTGGGGTGTATTTTGAGTTGATATTAAGTACTATGCTACTTTGTGCACCAGAGAAAAATTCGCTGTTCTTCCTACACAGTTGAACAATCCATCTGCGTGTACGCGCCAAGCAACGCCTCGCTTTACTGTTTTGAGGGAAATGTCACACTTCTTTCCTGAAGAAAGTGACTCTCGAGGGCGTGGCTCTGGCGGTAGCCCTGCCTTTCCTCCCACCCCCGGGCGACTTGCTCGCGGAGGCCGTGTCACCGGCCCAGACTGCTTGAATTACTTGGTTGAGGCCACAGCCTCCGGAGGTGCCATTTACTGTTAGGAGCAGTTTATAGCAGATACCTCCAGCGGGGCCTCAATTCCGTGTTTGTCACCTGATGTGGAGTTCAGGAATGGAAGCAAAATTTACCAAGTGCTTCTGTTCGTGACCCACATTGTCTGCAAACAGAAGCCTCCATGAACCAAGGTGTTGCTGTAGTAGGGTCGCTGGGCCTAAGCGCGTTGCCTTCCTTCCCCCGCTAAGTGGCCACTAAAGCGGTTAACGCATACGGGCATTTCGGGAAGTTGAGTTTGTGTCCTTTGTTTTGGTGGGGGGTGCTGGGGATCAAACTCGGGGCCTTGTGCTTGCTAGGCAAGTGCTGTGCCACTCAAGCTAGGGCCCCATTTCCTCCTTTTTCCTTTTTCTGAAAGAGGCGGTGCTGAAAAGTTACACTGGTCTGTCCTGATGGGTGTGGAGACACGTTTAACCCTTTGCAGCTTACATCTGGGGCCTAAAAGTGTGCCTCGCCTTTGATCTCACGGCTCCGGCTTTAAGTCTCTGTCCCAGATAAATAATATGAAATCCAGGAATAGAAGTATTTGTCAAAAAGACGAATGGCAGCGTTGTTTGAACTGGAGGCAAACATCGGAAACCAGGTGGATAACCAGGTCTTAGGAACGGGTTCCCAAAGCCCGGCTTAATTGCTTCTGGCATCATGGTCAGCTGTTAGCAGGGACGGGTGCATAGACTGGACAGTCACCCGCCCTCGATCTGGGGCTTCTGCATCCTTGAATTGAGCCAAGGGGGGATCAAAAATACTCCAAGAGCACAAGGCCCTGAGTTCGATCCCCGTGATCCCCGGCACTACAAAAAATAAAAAAAAACCTCCAAGAAAAAATTGTATCTGTGCTAAATACGTACAGATTTCTTTTTCCGGTCCCTGTTCCCTAAACAATACAGCATAGTAACTGTTTACATAGCATTTACATTGTATTTTAGGTATTATAAGAAATTCAGGGGTGATTTAAAGTATCGTCCTGTGTGACTTCATGGTGGGTGGGGCTACATTCTGAGACAGGCAGAAGGGGCGTGCACAAACCCAGATGGCGAAGCGTGTGACACGCCAGGACTCATGGTGTACACTGGTCACGTATGTGCCCCGTCACTCTGTCCTTGCTGACTCTGAGATAAGTGTCAGGGAATTCACTCCACTTCTCCGAATCTCCTCTCCCTCTTTTTTAGGGGGAGGAGGCACACGGGGATTGAACCCGGAAGCCTTCACACCGAGCTACATCTCCAGCTCATGTTATTTTTTTATCTTAAAATTTTGAGACAGGATCTCACTGTGTCACTAAATTGCGCAGGCGGGGCTTGAATTTGCAGTCCTCCTGCCTCAGCCTCCCAGACTGCTGGGATGACAGGCCTGCACCACCGCACCTGGTTTGCTTGCTCATCTCTCCGGGGTATTCAAGTATCCGACCCTCCTTCTTGGGTGTGTTAGGAGGCTTTAATGAGCAAGATAAAGCGTGTGTGAGCGCCCCCTGCGGGTGGCGTGCGAGCGTAAGTTTTGATTTCTAACAAACCATCCTGTTTGGCTGCCACCCGTCGCAGGCAGTCGGTTGTTCGAGCCCCCGGCGGCCCGCGTCTCTGCCTCTGACCCCTCTGTTGGCTCCTAGGCTCAGACAAGTGAGAGTCACCCGCTGAGACAGTTCCATTTCACCTCCTGGCCAGACCACGGCGTCCCCGACACCACAGACCTGCTCATCAACTTCCGCTACCTGATTCGAGACTACACGAAGCAGAGTCCTCCGGAGTCGCCGATTCTGGTGCATTGCAGGTGTGCAGGAGGCGAGCGTGTGGCCGAGCTCGAGCCACCGTGTGTCTCTGAGCACTGGGGGACTGTGCCAGGCGTTTGCGATCCAGGAAAGTTTGCGGGAGGGCTGCGTGTGGCTTATTCCCTGGGCCCAGAGACCCCAGAACCGGGCTTGGCAAGCTGCAGCCTGTGGCCAGATCTGATGAGCTGCCCGTTGTCGTCAACGAAATGTCACAGCAGTGCAGCCGCGCCCGCCGGTTTGCATGTTGTTAATGGTTCTTTTTATGCTGCGGTGGCAGAGACCACGTGCTCTGCGGAACTGAAGGTATTTGCGGTCTACAGAAAATCCTCCCTCATTGCTGCTCTAGAACAATAAGAAATTAGCTTTAAAGTTAAAGGAATTAAGGGGCTGGGGATTTAGCTCAGTGGCTAGAGTGCTTGCCTTGCAAGCGCAAGGCCCTGAGTTTGATCCCCAGCACCAAAAAAACAAAAAAAAAAGTTAAAGGAATTAAGCCGGGCGTGGGAGTGCCTGACCATCATCTCAGCACTC
>QZML01002119.1:1675735-1686663 GCA_016801275.1 Hystrix brachyura
CCCTGCCTGCCTGCCTGCCTGTCTCCCTGCCTGCCTGCCTGCCTGTCTGCCTGCTTGTCTGCCTGCCTGCCTGTCTCCCTGTCTGCCTGCCTGTCTGTCAGTGGCAGTGGTGATGTTGTGGCACATGATGGTGACAGGTACGTGGTTTGGTGCTGCATGTGTAGTTGGCTAACACAACTTTAAAATATCTCACATGTGTGTGCACGCATGCAAACACAGCTCTACACACACACACACACACACACACACACACAAGTGGTTTGACCTGTGTAAGTTTGGGTGGAGGCTGTGCGGTCACATGGGTGCCTGTGCCGAGGAAGCAGAGGCCCACAGACCCGGGCGGAGGGTGCAGAGTGTAGCCTGCCACCTTGAGCCGGCCATCGGCGGGTGCCGCTCTGTGCCTGGACTGTGGTCCCTGTTTCTCAGAGCCACTGACACAGGGTGGGGGGGTCCTTCTCACTCACAGCTCTCTCCTCCCCACCCTGTCTGTCCTTCTCCCCTGACCTCTTTGGAGACGATGGCTACAGGCCGACCTGCTCCTCAGGTGCCCAAGAACCCGCCACAATCCAGGCCCTGTGGACTCCCTGACTGTGGAAGGGCAAAACTGTGCTCTGTGCACAGCAGCCCCGCGTGTGTCCAGGTTGGCCGGGGACTCTCTTTAATCACCTTCTTGAGACAGGGTCTCGCTGTGTAGTCCAGGCTGGCCTTGAACTCACTGTGTAGCTCAGGCAGGCTGGCCTCAAAACTGTGGCAATCCTCCTGCCTCAGCCTCCCAAGTGCTGGGATTACAGGCATGCACCACCACGCCTGGCTTTAATCACTTTTCTAATTAGGCAAACACCACACATGTGAGGCATATGAGAGTTTAATTATGCTGCACATAATTGCCTTTAAAAAGATGCCCCGATGTAGTGATGCACGGGGCAGTGCCAGGTGAGAGCAGGCAGCCCAGCGCCTTCGCCCCGAAGTTCTCTGCCCGAACTCTGACCGTCGCAGACTTTCCTTCCAGTGGGCGGCATCAGGTTTGTCACGTTTGTCGCGGGCGTGGGGAACGCGGAAAGCGCCGCCTGCTGGAGCTGCAGCCCTGATCCGCCAGAGACGCGGGCCGACGTCTCGTCTAAGTCGCTGAGTTCATTCCGACGCGGGCTGCGAAGACGCCGTCCCCGACGTCGCCCGGCCGCCAGACCGTCCCGCGGGGTGTTTCTAGGCACCTGCCCTTGTATCCCAGACCCTGCTATGCACTCGAGGCCAAGTTCAGAAGGAAAAAAGATGAGAGTTGGCCGGGGTCGGGGGGGCGTAGCACAGACCAGCAATCCCAGCACTCCGGAGGCTGAGGCAGGAGGCTCACAAGCTGGACGGCAGCCTGGACTATATAATGAGGCCTGTCTCGGAAACAGACAAAAGCAAAACACAAGAAAAGAAAAAGATGACAAGTGATTTGCACGTGTATCATTGAAGTTTTAACGTGAGACACTTGGCGTATTGCCTGGAATTTAGCAATCAGTGGCAACGATTCATTTACCAACTGAGGTTTTTATGGGTCACCTGTGATACGCTGGCAATGAATTCTGCTGCCCTTGTAGAATTTAAGGGTCCACAGGAGAGACTGGGGCTGAGAAAGGAATCGGCCTGCGTCTTCCAGGCTGTCTCCAACGAGGAGCCAGCCCCGAGGGGGTGGCGGGCAGGAGATGGTGGCGTGCACCGAGGTCCTGGGCAGGGAAATTGGGTACCATTTCAAGGAAACCGTTTTCTTCTCTTTTTGTTAGTATGTGTTCATGCTGCATAACAAATACATTCACCTTGGGGAGCTGCTACACGTACACATTTTGCATCTTGAGCCCTTTTATGTTCTGTCCCTTCCTACTCCCTTTCCACCTCCACAAAGTTTACCTCCCTGTTTTCTACCATCTGTCTTTGATTTTGCTCTTTAAGTTATGTGTACTGTGGGTTTCTGGTATAAGAGAAGCCATGCCATATTTAGGATTGTGTGTCTGCTTTATTTTACTTAGCATTATGGTCTCAAGGTGCATTCATTTTCCTGCACACGACTCGTGTATGCTTCTTCACAGCAGAGTAGTACTCCATGTATGTAAACACCACATTTTGTTTATCTGTTCATCTGTTGATGGACATACAGGCTGCTTCTGAGATCTAGCTGATATGAATTGTGCTGCTATAAACATGGGTGTGCATGAATCACGGTAATATCTTTAACTCTTTAGTGAAGATACCCAGAAAGGAACGCCTGGGTCAAACGGACTTTCTAGTCTTAGTTTTCCGAGGACTCTCCACACTGATCTCCTGTTGGTGGCACCAGTTCATATTCCCACCAGCAGTGTGGAAGCTTCCTTCTCCCCCGCAGTCCGACCAAGGTTCGTTATTATTTGACCTCTTCACGAAGACCATTCTTTCTGGGGTGAGATGGAACCTCGGAGAGCGGCTGGAAGATCGAGGTCTCCGGAGTGCAGCTGGGACGGGCGGCCGGGATGGCGCTGGGCCCCTCGGCCGGCAGGAGACGGAGGCTGGCCTGCGAGCAGCCCGTGTCGCGAGGGTGCTGCCCACTGCGCGGACAGTGAGCGCGGAGGGCGGTGGGCGGCAGCTCCAGGGGACCGGGGTCCCCCGCTACGGTCTGCGCGCCCCCGTCCCCACTCGTGACCTAAAGCCCTAACTCCCAAAGGCCTTTGCAGAGTTCGGAAGCAGGCCTTTCAGGAGGCAGCCACGGCAGGAAGGTTGGCCCTTCACACACGGCCTAGAGGTGCCTTCCTCCTGCGCAGCCAGGAGGACACCGAGTCGGCCGTGCCTTGGCCGAGGCCTCTGCAGGACTGCGAGACACGAGAGTCCGTCCTTATGAAGCTACCTGGTTGGTGGCACTTTGCTGATGGACAGTGGCGGTGGCAAGGGGGACAGGGAAGGTGGGATGGGGGCGGCGGCAGTCACGCGGGGCCCGCCCTACTCTGACTGTGGACGAGGCCGCATGTGTGATTTGCTCTGGCGACTGGGTGTGTGTGAACCTGAGTCCTCGCTCTCGCCTGGGCCGTGAGAGCACGTGCGATCTGTCGCTGTCCTGCTCTTTGGTCCCTGCTGCGCCTCAGCCCGGGCCCGGGACGAATCTACACGGGGCCGGGCTGCCCGAGCCACGTCGCGCCGAACTCCACGTTGGAGCAGAGGCCCTGTCCCGCCCGGCCACACGCGCTGGACCCTCGCTGAGCTGTAGTCCAGCAATTCACTCCTTGGGGCTGTTTGTTATGTTGCATTTTTTTTGGTGGTAATGATAAACTAAACAGTTCACAGTTATTATTTGGGGGTACTGGGATTTGAATCAACCCCGAAGCTTGGTTCCGGGCCGCCTTTTATTTATTGTTTGGTTTTCTGAAGCGGGATCTTGCTGTGTAGTTCAGGCCGGCCTTGAACTCACTGTGTAGCCCAGGCTGACCTCGAACTTGTGGTGACCCTCCTGCCTCAGCCTCCCAAGTGCTGAGATTACAGGTGTGTACACCACACCTGGTTTATCTGTGTACTCTTTAAAACACTAGGCTAAGACAAATGGCACAACATGTGGGTGGCTTCTGAGAATTTGCACTTAGTTTGATAAAGGTATTAACTAGAAACAAAGCATCATGGGAAATAATCAGATGACCAACTGACGATATACTCAGATGACCAACTGGCGAGCTGACGTGAGAAGAGCAGTTTATAGAAGTAGAAAACAATCGCATTAAGATTAGGTGAGTGCCCAGGAGAGGGACCATACCAGGGTAAGGTAATATTGGGATTGTGAGTGGCTTTTATTACTTTTGCCTATCTGCTCTAATTTCTCCCAGTGAATATGGAGTACTTACTAAAGCCGGCATTTCCCCTCTTCGTTTCCAAGGTCCCGTTGGGGGCGAAGGCGGAAGATCTCTGTTTACCTGAGACGTCCCGTCAAAGTCACCCTGCAGGGCAGGGAGGTCCGCGTCCCACGGCGAGCGGCGGCCAGCAGCAGTTTTGGATGCCGCCACTAGATGGCGCCAGAGGACCAGGCCGAGCACGCAGGCCTTGGTGTGGCTGTACAGGCACAACCAGGCCTGCAGGACAGCCCGACAGCCGTCAGTGGGGGCACTTGCCTTGTCAGCGGCTGGTGGCTTTTTCTTTATAACTGAGGAAAAAATTTAGGACAATCAGTAAAGGAAAAGAAAAACCCCACGCGGTCCCCGGCTGACCATGTTCAACACAGCAGAAGTGCCTGGATTTCAGAAGGGCCCCTGTTTGTTTACAGAAGTTTTATTCCCTTTGGGCTGTGCTGGGGCTCGAACCCAGGGCCTCAAGTAGTCACTCCCTTACTGAGCTACACAGGAAGTCCGTTTGGGGATTTAAGTGGCCCGGGGGGTTCCTGGGCCGCTCCTAAATTCCCACTCCTCCTCTTGCCCCTCTCCAAGCCCGGAGAGCCCTGTCGAGCCCTGGTCGTCGGAAGCCCCCACAGAGCCAAGGAGGCGGCCCCTGGAAGCTGCGCCACCGTGTCCGGACACCAGAGTGGCAACGGCTGGCAGAACGCCTTACAAATTCACTGCTGCAGGTTTACTGCTCTTAAAGCCTAGAACTTTCACAACTTCTCTCCGGACCTTGTATGGGGGTAGAATACATAAAAAGGCTAAAAAAACACATCTTATTTCTATAGGAAGCAAGAGGGTTAGTATACGTAATTGTGAGCATCAAGAGTAACCTGGAATTAAAAAGTAGACCCATGTCCCAGAAAACTCCGCTTTATTGACACTACCAATTCCTGGAAAGAAATCACCTGTTTTGTTTTCAATGACTGAGGAGCCACGTGTTAAATTCCTGAATCTTCCTCTGAGAAAAGTATCACATTCGAGTGAAAGTGACTGTTACATTTTTTCAAGTAAAAGGACAGTCTCGCTTCCGTCTCCGCGCCCTTTTCTAGCAGCTCACTGCCGGATGGTTCTCAGTTCGCTAAAGCAGCCTCCTCCTGACATTCTGGTATTACTGCCACAAGAACAGGAATTTTCCAGCAGAAAAAAAGTCTAATTGTAAGTAAGCAGCAGTCCAGCGATGCCTGTTGCTGTGGCTGCCAATTTCCCTTTCAATCCATGCTGTAGAGATACAAGGATAAACCACCATTTTGGTTCCCAAGTTTGATTCAAGAACTCATAAAAAAAAATTCCAGACAAAGGAATTTTAATCCTCATCTTCCTCCTTCTCTTCATCCTGGTTAATCTGGAAGTAACATAATTTGTAACTTTCTTTGCTGTTAGCAACTACACACAACCAATCACGTAGACTAGTCTTCTTCAGATTTTTTTTTTGGTGACATATTTCAAATACCTTTTGGAAAAAGGCACCTCGGAAGTCACGGTGATCTTGCTCTTGTTCCTCTCAATGGAACAAAATGGTGACCTCCCCTCCACCGAGGTTCCCGGCTTTGCCGTTCACCTTGATTCTCTCCTGGAGAAACTGCTCGAAATTGGCAGCATCATGAGTCCATCTTCTGCAGGGTGTGCACAGTCAGGGGTGAACTTCGGGACCTGCTTCTTTTTTTGCCCCCCTTCGCCACAAGCGTTTTCACAGGCGCCATGGCGGCCGAGGAATCAGAAAGGTGCATAGTTTCTTTTGATGCCTACTCTACAGATAGCAAACCATACTGATTCCAGGTTAGTAGTTAGTGTCCCCATGGTCACGCCTCCATGGTCCACCCAGACACACTCAGAAGTGTGCTTTACTAATCCCCTAGGTGGCTTCCAGTGCAATTGAATTGACATTAGGTTTCACCATCACAGTCCTTATCTGAGAAATTAGGCTCTCAGACTTGCCAGTGAAAAATCTACATTTCATGCAGTGCCTAGAACATGCGAAGCACTAAAATAAGTGCTTGCTGTCTGCTGGTCACACCTCCCTCCATCGGCACATTTGCAGCACCGGATTGTGAGGGTGGCTTTTACAGGAGCCATGTTGCCCTTCCTTCGCTGAGTTGTGGAAGTGAAGCTCCTGTCCGGGTGACCCCGGAATCCCTTCTTTACCTGAAGTTTCAATCTGCCTTTTCTTGGTTTGTTTGAAAAAGGGTCTTGCTAAGCTGCCCACACTGGCTTCGAGCCTGAGCCTCCTGCCTCAGCCTCCTGAGAAGCTGGGACCATGAATGTGTGCCACAGTGCTTGGCTCCACCTGGCTTTTTATTACCTTGAGCCTCAACCCTCCTGCCTTTATGTTCTGGGGCAGATAGTGGGATGCGGGGATGCTGCATCCTCAGGGATCTGGCCTCGTCCCCTCTGTCTCTTTCTACTCCGCCTTCAACCAGAGCCCCTCAGCCTCCATCTGTGGTGCATCTGGAGTTTCTCTCTCTGTGGCTACAGCGAAATTGCATGCCAGCGTCCGGGCTTTACTCCTGAGAAGTACAGCTGGGTTTTAGAATTTAGAAATCCCTGTTATCCTTCCTCTAAATTTGCCTTCGCTTTTCTTGGGAGATTTTCAACAGTTGATTTTCACAGCCAAAGTCAAACCAGGACTTTTTATAGCTAGCATCTGCCTTCCTCAGGAAATACTGATAACTACTGATTTGCTAGGAGGGAAGCTGAGCGGAAAGACAGATTGGAGCAGCAGCAAATGAGACTGGCAGACCCTGCCGCTCAGGCCGTGGGCCATGAGATCCTCATCAGGAAATGAAGCGATCAGGGTTACCAAAGCCGCACTGCCAGGACATGGTAAGTGTGAGAACTGAGCTCCGGTTTTGTCTCAAAAGTCAGGGTCCGTCCGTGACCCCATGCCGGCTTTGTGGACTTTTTTGCCAATTCGTGCAAGCCAGCAGGTGTCCTGATTTACACCCAGATTGTTTCCCAAAGCCTCGTGTGTTCAGGGCTGTTTGGAAGGTGATTGGCTCGTGGGGTGCCATATTGAGTGTGCTAACTGTGCTGTTGGGAGGTGGGTTGGTAGGAGGAGGCCGTTGCAGGTGGAGATTGGTCTGAAAGGGTCCATCTCCCTCCCTGCCCCCCCAGCTCACTGCTTCCTGGCCTCCATGCCCCGAGCAGTTGTCCCCCTCCAGCCCACTGCTTCCTGGCCACCATGCCCCGAGCAGTTGTCCCCCCCAGCTCACTGCTTCCTGGCCACCATGCCCTGAGCAGTTGTCCCCCTCCAGCCCACTGCTTCCTGGCCACCATGTGCTGAGCAGTTGTCCTCCGCCAGGCCCCTCCACTGTGCCTTCCTGCCTTGGAGCCGGCTGACCACGCAAGGGCTGGAACTTCTGAATCCGTGAGTGAAGACGAACGTCTCCTCCTTAGGTCGTGGGTGTTGGGTATTGTGCCTGAGCCACCAAGAAAGTGACTAAGACAGCAGGGGACGGATTCACGGTGGCACGTGGGTTAGGCGAGTGGCGAAGTTGGCATTTACAGAAAAGGGCCCTGAGAAGGGACAAGGAGGGTTCCAGGAAGGAAACAGTTTGGGGAAGAGGTGCATGGTGGCTGGGCGTAGTAGTTCCAGCTACTCAGGAGGCTGATTCTGGAAGGTCATAAATTTGAATCCTACCTGGGCAATTTAGAGACACCTAAATTGAAAGAAAAAGCAGCCCAGTAGATTTGCAGGGTTAAGAGGCAGGCAGTACAGGGGATGGGCAAGATGACGCGTGGCTTCGGGTCCTCGAGACCCCCCACCCTGCTAGCTGTGATGTGGCGGGTGAGTCACCCAGCTCTTTGAGCCTCTCGTTCATCTGTAGGATCAGACTCATGATGGTGTCCGACTCGCACTTTTAAACGAGAGGATTGTGTGTGACTGGAAATTCACTGTCGTGCGGCAGGGGTGCAGCAGTCCCTGGAGAGAATGTGCCGAGTGTGGGCACCTGTCACGTCCTGGAGTAGAATGCCGTTTCCCTGAGAGCAAGTGGCTTTCAGGGAACAAAAGGATGAGACCACCGCTTTGAACTCTGAGGTTCTCGATGAAGGTGACCCGTTCGGTGGTGCAGGGTGACACTATGATCCGTCTGTAGGAACGAACCCCCCGGGGGGGTCCTACTGCAGGGAAGGGGGTACCTGTGTTGGCCGTGGAGGTTCGGTCCTGGGGCTTGTGTGGGACTTTGAGGTCTGGATTCATCTGTCCCGGAGCATTGTGTTGTGGGGATCGACAGATGAACATGGAGACTGCAAATTGAGGCCCAGTTTGCTGACCTAGCACCTTAGCGAGACCCTGTCTCATAAAGGGGAGGAGGTTGGGGTTGAAGTTCAGGGTAAAGGGCCTGGGTTCAAACCCCAGTACCAGAGAACAAACTGCTGAGCGTGTGAGAGGAACACAGAACTATGACTTTGGAGCTCAAGTGTAGCGCCTAACCAGGCCCACCGCAGCTGTGGGCAGTGGCCCTGTAACACCCCTGATTATGCAGGACCCCTGCACAGCAATGACAGAAAACGAGGACCAGTCAGATCTTCAGTTTCCTCTTTCCACGTGGCATGTGGAAGCAGGAATCCTTTCAACTGGATGTTCTATGGCATTTCATGGACATTTGGGGGTCGGGGTGGGATCAGGCATTACGTGAGAGAGAACGATGGCCTGCTAATAAAGCACGTGAGGACTCTAGCCATTTGTTGGTTAAATAGAAGATGAGATTTAATTTGTATTTTCCAGATTGTGAGTTGGGTTTAAAAATTATTATTATCATCACTATTGTGGTGCTGAGGATTGGACCTTATGCGTGCTGGGCAAGTGCTTTACCCTGGAGCTCTGTGCCCTGCCCTTAGTTGGAGCAAACTAACTTCTATTTTTACAGACAAGGCCTAGATCTGAATGGCTTACTGTCCCTGTGGCAGCTTTTTATGTATGGCAGTCATTCAAGGAAGTAATCTGGTAAGGGTTCTACGAACTTCATCCCAAACCTCCCGTGACTGCCCCGCATGTCCCCGCCCACTGGTGGATGACGAAGAGAAAGAGCAGTCTGGAGAGGGGGCTCTGGGCCGGTTTGGAGGCGACAGGAATCACTTTCATCCAATTCCACTAACAGGGAAATGGCATCGAGCTGTGTACCCAGGAAGGGGAGGAGCCTGTGGGTGTCGGTGGGCCCTGGCGTTCTCTGCCACACTGGTCACAGGATTGGGGAGGGTGCCAGGCAGGGCGTCCGTACGGGGAGTCCAGCGCGGTCTGTGCAGAGGGGAGCAGAGAGGGAGCTGACATCTCTAACCCGTGTTGGCACAGCCACCCTGCTCCTCTTGGCGTGTTGTTACGGACCCTGCCCGGGCACCCCTAAGACACAGCACGGCCCATGCTGGCCCCACAGGAGGCGCCGGGAGCCGCAGGTCGTGGCTCTTTGGTGCCTGGCGTGTTTTGTGTGCTTGCTCTCCCAGCCTCTAATTGTGCCCTTAATCACGCATCCGAGCTCCCGAGGACCTCGAGGAGGCAAAAGAAGTTCTCAGCAGCTCTGGAGTGCCTCTGAGGAATACCGCTAATTTATTTCTTGGAAAACTTTTCCTAACTCTTCGCCTCTGCTCCTCAGAGTTTAATTAGTTGCCGGAGGTGTCACTGTGTCACAAGCCTGGGCACAGGTCCAGAGGCGGAGGACCTGGGGATCATTGCACTCGCAGACCAGAGGACTAATTGGCTCTTTTCTCCCCTGATGATTGCTGCTCAACAGAGAGCAAAGCTTTCGGCGGAATTCAGAGAGGCCAACACCTGAGTTGTGGAGGGTTAAACAGTTGAATACGTGGATCCAATCAACAGCTGTTTTGTTTTCACACCTGTGAGATTACACTATACACACTGTTTTGCAACTTGCTTTTTTTTTTTTAGGATTACACTATACACACTGTTTTGCAACTTGCTTTTTTTTTTAACTAACAATGTATTTTTAGAGCTCTTTCCACGTCACTATATGTAGATGTATTCATCTTTTTTTGGTGCAGTACTAGAGACTGACCCAGGACCCTTCTCACTGAGCTACACCCCCAGGTCTTTTTAAATTTTTATATTCTGAGACAGGGGCTTACTAAATTACTAAATTGCTAAATTGCCTAGGCTGGGCTCAAACTTGCCATCCTCCTGCTTCAGCCTCCCAGAGTTTTGGGATTATCAGGGTGCACCCCACACCTGGCTCATATCCCTTCCTGTAACTGTTTCAAAGTATTTTACTTGGTACAAGGCCCAGAATGTGTGCATCAAACTCAAGATGGAGCTAATTTCACTGTTTGTCATCCCTGATCTATGTAGGGCTACTTTTACTGGTTTGCTTCTTTTAGCTTCATTCTTTTATTTTCCACCACCTCCAGAGACAGAATGTTTATCGTTTAGGTGGAAAATATTTTGGCACATTATACACAGTGCTTTAGACTCTAAGCAACAATACAACGCTTCTCTTCATGTACACCTCTCTTTGCCTGTTTCCAGTATTGCTTTAGGGGAAGTAACCCAGAGAATCGCTGGGTCCGCAGGGCTCACACTTTGGAGGAGAAAGCTGTATTGCCCTGCTGAAAGGATCAACAACTTAGTTGGTTAAGTGAGGCCAGACCACACTACTGGAGGGTCCAGAAAACTCTGGGGGCTGAAGCAATAGCAGCCACCTGCAGTTCTGGGCAGTGTCAGGTTGGAAGGTGGCTCTTCTCTACACTATGGTCATTCAGGGGCATCTACTGAGGTCACAGCAGTATCTGCATCCGACAGTGTGCAGGAGCAGCTTCTATGGTAGGAAATGGCTCACTTCACTTTGCAAATTCAATGGGAGACAACTTAATTCCCTGTAGTTCTGGCGTGCTCCACCTAGTGGAGGGGAGAGCAGGTTTTTCTGGTTGTGGTGGTCTCTGCTCCAGTTACCAACTTATGCTTCCACTAAAATAGATGAGAGTACGCTGTTCCACACTGTAATATAACAGTGATGTATATTATTGATGTTTTCCCAAACTGATGGTGAAAATGATGTATTTTACTGTATTTTATTTTATTTTATTTTTAAGAGTAGGAAATTTATTGAGAGA
>QZML01002119.1:1686795-1699422 GCA_016801275.1 Hystrix brachyura
TTTTTTTTTTGGTGGTCACTTATAGCTTCTAGGAATTGTCTTTTCATAAGCATAAGCATAAGTTGGATGTTGAACTTACTGATTTACAGGAGATCATTATACAGCACAGGCTTTTTTTGGGGGGGTGCTGGGGATTGAACTCGGGACCTTGTGCTTAGTAGGCAAGCGCTCTACCACTTGAGCTTAATCCCCAGCCCCTTACAGGCCAGGCTTTGAATCCTCGTCCTCCTTTGATGATGTGGGCCCATGCTGGCTCCACGGCCCTCAGAGTCTCAGTCATGACCTCCATATGGCCCTTGTCTTGAGCCCTGGGGAAGGGCTGTCTCACTACCGTGGTTGGCATGCTACATGCTTGTGTAAGGCTGCACGGGTGCTCACAAGAGATCAGAGAGAACCCTAGAAGGTTACTTGTCTGTGGCTGAATGTGAAATCTTGAAAATACAAAAGATGAAAGCCAGGAAGATTCGTAAACTGAATCACTCACAGATCCACTGACGGAGAACAAAGGCTTAGTGGCTCAAGATGTTTAAGTTCTTCCTCTGACCAATTATTAGCTCACCATAAAGCTCTACAGACATTGGAATGACCAATAGTAAACTAGGTTTAACATTTAAAACAAGAATAAAGGGAAAATTGAGAAGAGACCTTATTAGTCTTACACTTCTGGGAAAACAGACTCCACAAAATTAGTCCAAGGAAGTCATTAAACAAACAAACAAGCAAACAAAAATAGTAACAACACCTTTATTTCTGTACACATAAATGTTCAACAAACTCCAACTAGGAAATGCAGATATTCACATCTGCACACAACATGGTCATTTTCCTGAAAGCCAGATACAAAATCTTGAAAGCAGGAAGAAAAAACTTCAACTCACTATATACAGAAGAACCAAAATAAGATTAACAGCTGACTTCTCATCAGAAACTATTCAGGCCAGAAGACAGTGAGATAACATTTTAAATTCTGCAAAAAATTCCCAAGGACCTTATACCCAGAAAAACTATTCTTAGACATGAAGGCAAAATAAGAACATTTCCTCCAACCTTATACCCACAAAACTATTCTTAGACATGAAGGCAAAATAAGAACATTTCCTCCTAAAGTGAGAGAACTTTATTGTTCATAAACCCATCTTACAAGAAATATTAAATGAAGTGTTTCAGGAAATGACATCAGATAAAGTCACGTAAAAAATTAAGAGCACCACTAAGAGTAATTATGTAAGATATTATAAGAGATAGTATGAATTGGTGTACTTGCTTTTTTCTTAACTGACAAGCTCATATGTTAATAATTGTAAAACTGTTTTTGGGCTTATAGCTTATAAAGCTATATTTTTAAATAATAGCACAGAGAAGGGGGAGATAATTGACATATATATATATATATATATATTTTTTTTGGTGGTGCCGGGGATCGAACTATCCTTGTGGTTGCAAGGCAAGCACTTTAACCACTGAGCTAAATCCCCAGCTCACTGAGCTAAATCCCCAGCCCCAATTGATCTATATTAAAGCAAGAAGATGCCAACTTGAATCCGCAGGAACTGAGTTCTTAAAATGGGAGTTGCCTGCAAGTCTGCAGCAGCCAAATTGATGGTAACAACGGTAAGAACTTCCACGAAAGTTGCACATTACTGCTGGCAAAATGCTTTTCCCTCCACTTCCCATTTGACTCTCTGTGTCCCCCGGGAAGTGTTGGCGCAGGTGTTTTCCGTGTTTGGAGAGGGGACGATGGGGAGAAGGGCCGTATACGCAGCATCTGTACAGGGAGACTGCTCTATGTAGCCTTGACTCCCTCAGGCTATTTGAGATGCTCTCAAGATGGCTGCTCCCGGGCTGAGCCAGGGTGAGGGCTGCGCGGACTGGCCCTGGTGGAACGGCTCCCTCTTTTTAAACTATCCAGATGTTTGATTTGATCTGCATGTATCTTGTTTCAAATTAATTTTCTGTATCAGGGTTTAAGTCCCTCCCCTGCTTCCTAGCACCTGTGTTTTTAGTTGACCTTCCTTGAGTAACTCTGATGTGACTCCCCCTCTAGTCAGCCATGTTGGATTAGCCAAATCTCAGGACATTTTAACCTAACTTTTCCTTCCTGTTTGCATAGTGTAGTCTGCAAATCTGAACCTTAGGTTTATGCCTCTGGGAATCATAATTCCTCTGTTTCCCCTGTTCGTGAGGGGAGTTTTTCTTTCATTTTTTAGAGGGCACTTCCTGAATCTTTAAAAACAACCCGATTCTTAAAAAAAGATGAATCGTAATATAAATATTATAGGTACTTTAAAACATCTGAAACCACCAGTAATTGAAAATGAGCTCAACATACATTTATAATATGACTCCTAGAGATGAACACTAACAATGTTCATGAGCATTTTATTTCTTCACTTTTGAACATCTGCACTTTTGAACTTCCGAATTTTTATTTCCCTAGTCTTGTATATGTCACAACATTTTTTGGGAAGTAGAGATAGGATAGTGGTCTTTAAACACAACCATTAGGTAACAATGCATAGATAGGTAGCTCCTTTCAGACTTAGACATTGTAAACTGAAGTAATAATATTGTATTAGTCAGAACTCTTTATGAGTCATCTGATAGAAAATCTTATTTCATGTATTTTACAGATTAATGTAACTTATTATCTCATGTAACTGAAAAATCCAGAAGCGAGGTGGGCTGTAGGTGAGACTGGATGCAGGAGCTCGTATGTTACCAATAACCAGTTTACTTTTTCCTTTCCTTTCCTTTTCTTACCCTTGCATCCTTCCTTCCTTTTTCTCCCCCTCCTCTTCCTTCCTCTCCTTCCTCTCCCTGTCCCTGCCCCCTTCTTCTCCTCTTCCTCATCCTCCCCTCTCTCCTTGTCCTTCTCTTCCTCCTCCTCCTCTGAAACAAGGTCTTGCTGTGCAGTCCGGGCTGGGCTTGAACTCACGATCTTCCTGTCACAACCTTCCAAGTGCTGGGATTCCAGGCATGCACCACCATACCTGGCTAGTCTCTTTCTTTTGGACACTGTTCTGTTTGTGGTGCTAGCTGCTCCTTTAGGTCTCATGTGCAGTTTTCTGGAAGCCAATGGTTTCTCTATATTGCAAAGTGGTTGCCACTGTTCTGGGCGTCACAGTCTTTATCAACACTATTCAAAGCAGTTTCCTCACTCTCTTGGTGTGTTCTGCCTAAAAACTTCTATAAGTCTCTTAAATGCCTTCCTGCCTCCCTAAGTGGGGTCTCCATCCCTGAACCAATACTGTGGCCACTGGTGGTTTGTATTCCAATCAAGGTCCGTCAACACTATCCAAATCACATGGCTGGGATTTGGGTGGTGTGGTTTCTTCAAAGCAACATCCGGGTAGTTATGACAGGAACAAGTAAAATAGATGTTTATACTAAAAAGAGAAACTTGCTAAATGTACGAAGTAGTCAGTTTTCCTTTCGCTGGGACACAATACGTGACATCCACAATTTAAAAGGGAGAGGTTTAACTGGGCTCAGAGTTTTGGGGGATTCAGTCCATGGCCCTCTGACTCCAAGGCAGAAACGGCCTGGTGGAAGGGCATGGCGGAGGAAAGCTGCTCACCTCATGGCAGCCAGGAAACAGAGAGAGAAGGGAGGATCTGGGGAGGGGGACATGCTCTCCAAAGGCACAGCCCCGTGACACACCTCTTCCAGGCAGGCTCCACCTAACAGCACGTTCAGCTGGGGACTCATCGGTGGGTCAGTCCACTGATTCCTGTGCACCCCCATGATCCAGTCACCTTCTGAAAGCCCCGTCTCTGAACATATGAGACTTTTGGGGGACCTTCAGGATGTAAACAAAAACAATGTATTAAAAAAGAGAAACATATAGGTTTTCTGTGACTATGAGAGACAATGGTTGTGAACAGGCGCATAGTAGGCACTCAATAAATGGAAGTTACCATTGTGGTTGTCGTCATCATCATCATCATCACTCCTGGACCATTTGAGCATCACGGTTGTCGTCGTCATCATCATCATCATCACTCCTGGACCATTTGAGCATCAGCCTGGAGTCCAGGTCATCCTGGTGAGTAGAATGTTAGAGCCAGAAGAGACTCGAAGGTGATCAGCCCAAACCTGTCACCTTATGAGACTGACCTGCACCCTGAAGAGGGAAGCTACTTACCCAATGTCACCCAGCTGGCGCCCACCCCACCGTGGACCAGCCTCTTTTTCTTCTGCCTTCATCTTATCTTCCCTGGTAACTTAGCCAAGCGATAGCCAACATTCTCCTAATGCCGTGTCCTCCCTTTATTGGGTATTTGGTGCACCTTCAACCTTGTAGCGGAATTAATTTAAATACACTTTGAAATCTCCTTTAATTTAGGCAGAAATACTTTGAAAACTCTGACTCACGAAAATACTATTAGTTCTTGTTTTAGCAATTATTCTTAACAGCAAATAAATGGTTCATTTTAACTCATAAAGTATTTTAATAAATATAAATGTTACATTGACCTTTATGTAACATTATATATGATCCTACGAAGTGCTAGTAGTTTACTTTTAAGGAGATACTTTAGATGACTTCTTTTCTTTTTCTTTTTTTCCAGCTCAATATATCTAGCAAGTTATTCCAAAACTTTCAGTATTATACATGGACCAGTGCCATTGGAATAAATACATATCAGGTGTACAGAGTTAAGATTTGGTCCTGAAATCGATGAGAAGTCATTGTAGGGACTATTAGTGGGGAATGGGATAGAGCTTACAGACGCACTTCAAATTTAGACTCGCACTTTTTTCAGCAATACTTGTACAGGTCTTTTTTGTACTTCTTAATTATTTTTACTTTATCTTCTTCCTTTATGGGAAAATAAGTTGGAAAAGCATAAATTGTCTCATTGGTAACATCTCGAGGGAAGGCTAGTTATATATTGCTACCAGTGTGAGCTTCATAGATAATAGACTATCACTCTAGCAATTGGATATACTTTTAGGACTCCATAAATCATACCTCTGAATACCTTGATATGTGTGTATGTGTGTGTGTGTGTGTGTGTGCGTGACATCCAGACAATAACTAATATTGTAATAAATGTGCAAAATTTTAGTGGAGAAGTTCTAAATAACTGCTCAAACCTATTGAGGGTTTCATAGTGTTTGCAATTTTTGAGAGATTGAAGATTAATCATTCAGAACAAAATTCTGAAGTTAAACTTTTTTTTTAAAGTAATCATTCAGTACAAAGCTAAGAGATGAAATGCCCATAAATAGGAAGTATTTTGATAATATATAAATATCAATCATGAACATAGTCTTGGAATTTTGAAACTCTAGAATAAAACAATGCAAAATTAGAAATTAAAGAAGATCTTTTATAACTCTCAATTTCTTGGCAGAGCTTCACACTGGAGACAAGAAATTCCAGGGGGAGTTTGGTCTCCTGATCACAGCTCATAGCTTGATTTGTTTTAAATGGTTTCAGCATCTCAGCATGGAAAACCCATCCTCGGTCTTCTAGTGAGTGAGTGGATTTTCCAAACTAAAGTAGCAGAATCCAAAAACAATTGGGTCGCTGCGTGCTGGAGCTGCTGTGTGCTGGAGCTATTTTTCTGTTTCTCAATAGTTGATCCAAGGAATGGCTGTGGCACTTATTTCCTAAATCCCTCCTTTTTAATCCAGATCACCATAGGCTGGTCCTCTTATAAAGGATCCAGGACCCAGGGAATTTTGTGGTGTGGAAGTGAGATTTATTTGTTCCTTGGCAGTAGAAACCACAAAAACAAACGCACTAACAGGAATCCCAGTTCCGGAGATTGAGCGTCTTGGTCAATAACTAGCTGTGTGACTTTGAGAAGCCCGTCAGACACTCTAGTCCTCAGCTGTATCACCTGTAAATTAAGGAGCTTAGGTCAGTGGTCTACGTATTTGTTTGCATTCTAAACGTCTCTGGTTCAGCTGGTGCCTGAGCTGAGCTGAGGTGGCCGAGCCCACCGGGTGCCTTCGGTGGAGACACAGGAGTTGGGTGGAGAGTCTAGCTCAGCAGAGGGCCTGCCAGGTTCCAGTCTGCACCCCGCAGTCTCCTGCACCCTGGGTGTCCCCCTGAGTGAAGAGCTCCTGCAAGGGAAGGAGAGTGTTTGGGAGCCTGAGGAGAAGACGCTTCACGATAAACTCTTTATGAGTGAATGTTAGCCCAGGAAGGTAGGTGACGCTTCCTCCAGAGGGCTTTCTCAGGCTGCAGGAAGGTGGTGGGGGGCTCCAAGTGGTGCTGTGGTTTGGGGTGGGTCACTTTCCCTCCCACAGGCTGAGTGCTTGACTCTGTACAGGGCAGAGGTCTGGATGAGGCGTCCTGGTGTCACTTTCTGGGCTTCTGGGCAGCATCAGTGGGGGGTCCAAAGTGAGTGTGGGAAGGAGGCCTCTGGGCTGGGCTGAGCTCTCAGCAGGAGATAGTCCCTGCTCACTCCCGCTTATTACTTTGTCCCTGGCAGATCTCTTTCTGTGGTCCTCTATATTAGAGGGTAACATTTACCTGGATCGTCACTTACCTGCCTGGGCTCTCACCTGTGGTCCATGGATTCCATTGTAGTTCAGGGTCCCAGGAGGAGGGTTTTACCTGGGAAATGCTAGCGGGAAGAGGAGGTGATTAGGTACCACTGTCTTTCTCTTAGGCAAAGAAGAAAGAGAAAGTAGAGAGGAATGTAAACAAATCACCTTGTGAGATAATAGTAGCTTTTATTTATTAGACCTTCCTATGAGTTGGACAACTCTGTTAAGTGCTTTATATATTTTATTATACATCTCGTTCTTGGAAGAACCACGCGCAATATGAATTGTTGCCCTTTTAGGAAAATCTCTGCTCAGGGATGCATGAAATATGCGTGGTCCAGGTTAAGATCAGCCTGCCAACCGCAGGACCCTCTTTCTTTCCTTCTTTCTTCCTTTCTTTCTTTTTTCTTTTTTTCTGGGTGCTGGGGATCGAACTCAGGGCCTTGTGCTTGCTAGGAAAGTGCTCTATGGTGGAGCTAAATCCCCAACCCCGGGGTCCTCTTTCTGAACACTTTATATCAATTTTGAGGAAGGTGAAAGGGGGCTCTTCGAGGGCTCTGCTTTCCTCGACCCTTTAGAGACCTGTGAGCCTCGAACTGTCCCTCCGCTAGAGAGTCCCTGGCCCTTCTGTGGGTCATCACTTGTGTAACTCACCATACTCGCATGAGATGAGCAGATATCATTGTATGAAAGTCCCCTCGTGCATTTGAAAAGCACACAGCAGGGTCCAGCGTGGTAACCGGCTTGTCAGGCAATGGCAGGCAATGGCAGTATCTGAGCGAGCTGGGCAGAGGGAGACTCAAGAATTCCTAACTTTAGTATGAGAGTAGACTGGGGTGAAGCTGGGGGACGGCAGCAGGCAGATCAGCACATGCAGTGTCTGCAGGGCTCTTCCCAGGCGTTTCTGTCTTGTCTGCGGGCGGTGACTGCAGGAAGAGTGGGGAAGGAGCCGCTGAGACCCTGGAGTGAGGAGCTGTGTGGTTGTGAGGGGTGGAGGAGAGGCACGAGGCGGAGGTGACCGGCAAGATGGCAAGCGTGACGGATGGAGAGAATGCCCGTCTGCTGTGGGACCCAGCATGCGATGGTTCCCAAGTCACACAATCTGCTCAGGATGCCCCTGAGCTTCTTGATCTCTGATGATCCAGATGTGGGACTGAAGCACCCAAAACCTTGGCGCTGCCTATAACCTCCTATCGAGATTGGGGTGCATTTGTTCTATTCTTTTGTAATTCAAGGTAATTTCAAAAGTGGGGGCAATCTTGAGGGCTTTCTTTCCCTCACCTCTCTGCTGTGTGGTGCTCCCTTCCATTCTCTTTCCATGTCTGGAGTTGCCTGGGGACATGGTTGGTGTCTTAGAAGAGCTTTGGTTCAAAGAATTGTGTTACAAGAAATCCTCGCCTCCTGCTGACAAGAAAGTCTGCTGGGCTGGGGCAAGTGGAAGACAGCAACGAGCAAAAGGGTGGTTTCCTTACATAGTAAATATGAAATAGTATTCGAAAGTGAGTTTTTTCCTGATTAACTTCCAGTGGTGCACGTAGCCCTCATTGGTCACAAATTTCTCAGAATGTTTAAACACCCTGAAGCCACACCATGGGGCTTGGTAGAAACCAGAAACTTGTACATTCCTTCAAGGAACATGTCAAGGGCTCTTCAGCAAGGGAGAAGTTTCTGTGAGATGGGCTTTTTGGGCGTCAGGGGAAACAAAGTGTTCAGAGCACAAGATCACTGGACAATCTCAAATCCAGTGGAGTGCTGAGATAACTCTGCGAATCAGAAGTGACTTAGTGCAGCTGGGTATTAACGCATGATTATACACAAAATGCAGTGATTTTCTAGTATGAGGTATGTGACATACCCCGTGAACGCTAACGAGAATGCCATGATCTGGCTCCGGTTCTGGGACTTGGTGAACTCACAAATTCTGTGCGCTGCAGTCTTCTCACCTGTCCTGTGGGGTCCCGAGCTGCTGTGAGCAGCGTGTCCCTAGAGCGGGCTGTGAGCGCCAGCTGCATGTACACCGACTCCACGAGTGGGCCAGTCAGGAGAGCGCGTGTGAATGGCTTTCGTCCACAGGCAGGGCGAGGGACCCTGAAGGATGGGACCCATGAGTGCATTTGCTTCGTCTCAGGGCTCCTCTCCAGATCCGTCTTCTCCAAATGGAGCCCCCAACCGGCGCAAACAACGTGAGTGAGCTGGTCGTCACCGGGCTCTTCCGGGACACGAGCTGGTCGTCACCGGCCTCTTCCGGGACACGCAGGTGCAGAGAGCGTGCTTCGTGCTCTTCCTCCCCGTGTACCTGGCCACGCTGGTGGGCAACGGCCTCATCGTCCTGACGGTCAGCGCCAGTCGGAGCCTGCGCTCCCCCATGTACTTCTTCCTGGGCTACCTGTCCCTGGTGGAGATCTGTTACTCCTCCACTGTGGTCCCCAAATTCATCGCGGATCTACTCACCAAAATTAAACTTCAAGGGCTGTCTGACCCAGATATTCTTTGCCCATTTTCTTGGGGTCACCGAGATCCTCCTGCTGGTGGTGATGGCCTATGACCGGTATGTGGCCATCTGCAAGCCCCTTCACTACCTGAACATTATGAGTCCCCAACTGTGTCACATGCTGGTGGCTGGCTCCTGGCTGGGGGGCTTTCTTCACTCCTTTATTCAGATTGTCATCACCATCCCTTTGCCCTTCTGTGGTCCCAATGTGATAGACCACTACTTCTGTGACCTCCGTCCCTTATTCAAACTGGCCTGCTCGGATACCTTTGTGGAGGGGGTTATTGTGCTGGTCAATAGTGGATTAATCTCTGTTCTCTCCCTCATGATCTTGGTGTGCTCCTATGTGGTCATCCTGGTCCACTTGAGGAAGCATTCTGCAGAAGGGCGACGCAGAGCCCTCTCCACCTGTGCCTCTCACATCACGGTGGTCGTCTTGTTTTTTGGCCCTGCCACCTTCCTCTACATGCGTCCCTCCTCCACCTACACTGCGGGGGACAAACTGGTGGCTGTGTTCTACACGGTCATCACCCCCATGCTGAACCCCATCATCTACACACTCAGAAATGCGGAGGTGAAAGTCGCCATGAAGAAGTTTTGGGGCAAGATTGTGAACGTTAGGGTGAAATAGATTCAGAGTGAGGTATGGTCCAGGGATTGATTTGAGTATGTTCTGTAATTGGTTTTGACTTCAGTGTGTTATTTAAGAATGGCAGGATTTAATGCTGCTGCTGCCATAATTCCCCTCGGTCACTGGAGGCTTCCTGGGATCCTGGCATAGAGCTCCAAGAGCAGCGGTCAGGGATTCCCCCTGAATCTAAAGGAGTTGATTGGCTTCAGGACATCCCACAACATTATGGATTTGGGTGAGTGGAAGGTTCAAACAGAGAAAATGTGATGGTAACATTTTTGCAATGAAAGTTTGTCAGAAGCACGCTCTTGATTTCCCTGTAGTAATTTTATGTATTTGCGGATGTGATGTTGAGGCAGGAGATTAGAGTGTGGCCAGCCATCAGGGCACCTTTGTGTGGCCTGTTAGTCTCAGCGGTCCAGAGCACATGCACTCAAGCCCTGCACCTGGGACTGATCAGTGAATGTTATCTTCACTTCCTGTGAGAACTCGAGCAGGGTTTTAATAGGTCAGACTAGATCTGATGTCAGCCTGAGTAGTGGGATATAAAAAATATGGCTGCTGTTAAGCTGCTGGCCATAGTAAGCATCTTCATTAGCCAGCTCTCACTCAGTAGAGTATACTCCTTTTCCACTTTTAATTGGCCCACATTGACTCTGAAAAGCACGTTTCTTTTCCTACCTTTACGTCACTAACTTTTGTGCTTGTCTTTACCAGTTCTTTCTTTGGATACAAGCACCAAAAAAGAATTTCTAAAAGGAGTCCACAGTACCCAGAACCCTGTTACCAAGGTGATGTTTCAATATAAGTAAATAATGTGTAATGGTGAGGCCAGGAAACCTGCCACATCTATCATCTCATACATTTATCATCTCTTTGTGGGGAACCTTCAAAATACTCTCACTAGCTACTATAAAATATTCATTAGCTGTTGTCACTCCTAGTCTTCCTACTGTGCTGTGCAACACGAGGAGTCACCCCTCTTGTCCCCCTGAACCCTGGGACAGAGAACATTCTGACGTGCATTTGGCAGGCTAAAATCACTGCCTTCTTCCATCTCCTCTTCCTTCCTTCTTTCCTTTATTATTTCCTCCCTCCGTTCTCCCTTCTTTCCTTTTTCCTTTCTTTGTGCAGCATCCCTCATGGTGAGTCCTTGGATTTCGTTAAAAAGTAAGGCAACCAGAAGAATTATCGGGGGTTACTGGGGGATGATTGTACATATTAATCTGATTTTCTCTCCCAATGTGAACAAGTGCGTCTTTGAGATTTTCTGTTCTTCTGATTGGCATCTTGGCCTCTTGTACCTTAGAGCGTCTGATCATGGTCATCATAAAAGTCCCTGGAGTAATTTCAGGTCTTGTGACATGTTGGCACAAAGGAGGGTCTTTGTACCCTCTTACGGTGTCCAACATTGATAAAGAAAAATAGTATCAAAATGGCATAGATTTTTCCCTACTAATAGGGAAAGGTGAGATGAAATGTATTCAGGAGAAGGAAACCAATTTTAGTCTGACGTAGATGCACAAAATAACAATGTTAGGAAATACTTATTGCTCAAAGGAGGAAGAAGTGGAGAGTGATTCCGTCCACGCGTGTTTCTACTCCAGACCTGCGTCCACTGTTGTAAGCGAGCAGGCCGAGTTCACTCCTTCGGATGCCTGTTGTGTCTCTGGGAGAAGGAAGTGAGACGGGCCGTGTGTGTGTGTCAGTCCTCAGAGTTCCCACTTCATGCCCCCATCGCGTGTCGCCGTGAACACATGGGAGGCCCAGGCGGCTTTGGAAGGACTAGGTGGCACGGAGTTCACGCTGCCTCCACCCAGCTTTTCTGAGGATCAGGTGAACTCATGCCTGTATCTTCCCACGCGCTAAAGACCTGGACGATTTCCTCATTTCCTTGAGCATGTGCGCGAATAGAGTGCTAGGAAACCTTCCTCATCTTCCTGGGACTCCGCCTTACTCGTGTCCCTGGACGGCCTCATTAGTACCCGGGAAAGGCATCACCCGTTCTGACTGTTATGATCTTGCCTCCCTTTCCACCTGGCGAAATCCTGCACATCTTTAAGACCGAGGTGAAGGCCGCCTCCTCACCAAGCCCGTCCTGATTTCCCCTCCTAGGACGGAGTGGTCTTCTTCCCTCAGTCATTTCAGTTTACCGGACGGCGCCGGCCGATCACCTTGCCGGTGCTGATGGTACGTGTGTCCTCCCACTGGGCTGTGAGCTTGCGAGGGCAGGTCTGTCCACCGTGCCCCGTTTGCACACCTAGATCCGCACGTGGCTGATTCTTCATGAGTGAATGTCCAGTCAGTGATCCCCGAGCCCTCTGCCTTCTCCTTTCTGTGTCGGCTCCCACAGATTCTTCTTGAATTTGTTCCTGGTGGGTAGCACGGTCTTCGTGCTGTTCGAGAGATGTAAATCAAAACAATGCTAAGATTCCATCTCACTCCAGAAATCAACCAACCTATTTTGTCTTCCAGAAGGTTTAATGTTTCTGTCTTGATGTTTAGATCTTTGATCCATTTTGATTTTAATTTGGTGAAAGATATGGGTCCAATTTCATTCTTCTACAAACTGACAACCAATTTTCCCAACACTGTTTGTTAAATAGGCTATTTTTCCTCCAATGTATGTATTTGGATCCTTTGTCAAAGATCATATATTTGAATATATCTGGAGAAGTTTCTGTGTCCTCGATTCTGTTCCATTGGTCTAGGTGTCTATCTTTATTCCAGTACCAAGGCGTTTTTATTATTATTGCCTTGTAGGCAAAATAGGTAAAACAATTGAAGACATAGGAGTAGGAAAGGACTTCCTAAACAGAACCCCAATCGCACAGGAAATAACAACAAGAATCAACAAATGGGACTACATTAGACTAAAGAGTTTCTGTACAGCAAAAGAGTCCATTAGGAGGGTGAACAGAAAACCCACAGAATGGGAAAAAGATCTTTGCTAGCTATTCCTCAGACAGAAGACTAATATCTAAAATATACAAAGAAC
>QZML01002120.1:0-30925 GCA_016801275.1 Hystrix brachyura
CATATACAGACACATTACGCATCTACACACAGGCGTATAGATGTACAATACACACGCACAAACGTGCATATGCACACATGTATACAAGTGCATGTGTGTAGGCATACACACAACACATATAAACGCACATGTCTGCATGTGTTTGTATATGTGTCTTGTGTATGTGTGCATATGTACGTGTGCACGTATACCTGTGTGTGTGTTTTGCACACATGTGAGTGTGTATAGGATGTGGGCTGGGGATTTAGCTCAGTGGTTAGAGTGCTCGCCTTGCTGGCACAAGGCCCAGAGTTCGATCCCCAGCACCAAAAACAAAAACAAAAACAAAAAAAGATTAAAAAAAAAGAATGTGGGCTTTCCGTGTGTTGTATGTGTGTGTGCGTGTTTAGGTGTGCATGTGTATGGTGGTGTATGTGTGGCTGTGTGTGCGTGTGCCTGTCTGAATGTGTATGTATGTATGCACGTTTATATTTTAAAGTCATTATATAGATTTGTTTTTTTGAGACAAGGTTTTGCTATGTGGCCCAGGCTGGCCTCGAACTCACAGCAGTCCTCCTGCCTCAGCCTCCCGAGGGCTGGAATAAGAGGCGTGTGCCAGCCCACCTCGCACGTTCCTTTAATTGTTTCCTGACCTCTACCAAGCCACCTGAGATTTTTAGGACAAACTAAAAAAAGAAAAAAACACATGAACGTGAACCCAGGAAAGCGCTTGACGAACGGCCGCGTCCTTGGTCGTGCGTGCTCTTTACATATTGGAGGCCGGAGCCCCTTTGCCAGGACAGTTTGAGCGCCGCTGACCTGGAAAATGGAAAGCGCTTCCTAAGATGCAGACTCGCGGCGGGCTGATGCGGTGTCACCGCGGAAGACTCCACCCCTGACCCTCGGTGACAGGTTGGGGTCTAATCAGCGGCGCGCGGAGACACTGAATAAATCGCCTCCAGGCGATGCGTGCAAGGCGCAAGTGGAGACTGAGCGAGTCACGCATTAGGGCCGCGTCCCATCCCCAAGATAGCTCATTATATACATGCAAATAGTCGAAGAATGAGAAATCCAGGACGCTTCTGGTCCCCAGCATTTTGGAGAAGGCGTACTCACTGTGTAGCACATTTTGCAAATATTTTCCAGCTTCTTTTATTCTGGTTCATGTGGCGCGTGGCTTTTAGGCATAGAGGGGTTTGCATTTAAATGTCAGATTGGTGTTTCTCTGTACGGTGTCCTCTGTCGTTTTATTCCCGAGGAGGCCTTCTTAATGCAGAGCGTTAAGATGCACTCACCTTTTATAATATTTATCTTGTGATTTAGTTTTTGAGTTTAACACTTTAATATCCCGGAATTCATGATGATGTTTGGGTTGAGGGGAGATTCTAGTTCATGTTCTCACCCCTTCAAGTGATTAGGCTGGTTTACCTCATGCTAATTGGTAAGTAACCCTTTCTATTTACTTATTATTTTGTGGTATTGAGGACTGAACCTAGGACCTTTGCACTGAGCTACGTCATCACTAACCTTCTTTAAAATTTTTGATACTGGGTCTCTCTAAGGGCCTGGAACTAAGGGTCCTCCTGCCTCAGCCTCCCAGAGCACTGAGATTACCGGTGTGCACCACCGTGCTTGACTTCTGTGTTGATTTTTGAGCATTTATTTCTTGCACGTCAAGTGTTCTTAGACACTCCTGTGTATTTTAGGGCTGGCTGTTTCTTCCATCTGCAGAGTCTTATTCAACTTCCATACTGCCTTAATCGTAGTAATTTTGAATAAAATATATCTTACTCTTTGAATGTGTAACCCTTCATCATCGATCGTCTGTTACACACACACACAAAGATTTCTTAGCTACTTTCATAGATTTACTTTCCAGATGAAATTTAGACTTCTTATGGCAAAGTTAAAAGGAATCTATTTGGAGTCAATTGGAACCACATTCAATTTCAACATTAACTACCTAAGAATTGATGTCTTACGAGTAGACAGAACACGGCGTCTCTCCCCATTTATTCAAATTGTTTTCTTTTCATCGCTCCGCACAATTTGTTTTTTCTTCACATGGAATCCACACATGTCTTGAGTATTTTATATTACTAGAGTGAGTGGAGTCATTTCCTTTTACATTTTCCAAAATAGTCAAGGCTACCCTAGGAAAGCTATTGAGTTTTGAATAATTTGTTTTATGTCAAACTACCTGGCCAGATGGTACTTATGGTTCTAAGCTTTTTTTAAATTGTTGATTCTCTTGGGTTTTTCTGGCCATCTGTCATTATCATCTGGAAATAATATACTTTCTTATTCCACCGGATTCCCACGTCTTATTCCTGCTTCCCACCTGACCGTTGGTTCTGCCTTTCAGGAAGCTGTTTAATGATACTAGGAATAAATCTAAGACGTCAGCTACAAACTGGTCTCACAGTATGAAAACTGGCCTCGAGATGACATTAGACTGAACGTAGAGGCAGATGGATCCAGGATTGAACAGCAAGAAATGTACTGGGGGCTTATTGATGGAAACGTGATCCTGGGCTACAGCAGGGACCAGCAGATGCCCAAGGTTTGGGTCAGAAGGAGGGGTTTTCAATGGCAGTCATAAAATGCGACTTTCCTGAAAAATGGAAAACTTCAGGTGTAGTGCCACACTCCCACCATCAGACTCCACATACGCTGGACATGTCGACACACGCCTGTAAACACAGCATTCTTGGAGGCTGAGACAGGAGGTTCTCAAGTTTGAGCCCAGCCTCTGCAATTCAGAGACTTAGTGAGACTCTGTCTCAAAATGAAAAAGATGAAAATTTAATAAAAGGGTGGGATACAGGTCAGTGGGCTGGGATCTTAGAGATGCCACCTACAGTTCTCTGCCCTCTGGCCTCTTGACATTCGGTGGCTCACCTCTCCCATCCAGCAGCGGAAAGTTGCACTTTGACTATGTGTCTTCCTCCAACACGGCCGCTTGCTCTTTCAGCCAACTTTGGGAAGTTTCTCTTTGGCTGCTTCGGGCCTGTCGGAATGGAACATAATCTTGGGCGACGTCGCACCACTTCTGGGCCGCGCTGTCGCCAGGAAGCCAGACGGGTCCCGACGCAGCGAGGAGCCGGACACTCGCTCCCTTGGTCCCTGGTGAGAGAATCCAGAGATCCAGGCGGGATTTCTTGCCAGCAGGTGGGGTTTTGCCTTCCGGCCAAGAGGTCGGCAATGCCAAGGAGGCGTCCGCGCCAAGCCAGAGGGCGGACACGTTTTTACGGACCCAAGAGCCGCTCCCGGGCTCCGGGAACTCGGGAAGTGAGCTTGCTCATCGACGTTTGACCGAGTGCTCACTCCAGAGTTGCAGAGTGTCTTCCGCCCTCTCCGCTTCGGATGCTCGGTGAGCGTGTCCGAGGTTTCGTCGTGTAAGCAGCTCACAGAAGGGAACTCAGAGAGTTAACCCGGATCCCGGGCCCGGGACAGGACGGGCCGTGGAGACCCGGCAGGAGGGGCTGTGGAGACCCGAGTCCCCGCGTCAGCCGTACCCGGATCCTCAGGCCAGTGTGAGCGGCGGACGGAGGAGGCTGCCGCAATACGGTTGCTGATGCTTCCTCCGGGTGCCGCTCGGCGGGACCAGGCACCCTCGTCCGGAAACCCCCGATGTACCCCGATGGAAATCGCACCGGCTCATCTTAGGGTGGTAGCATGATTTTAAAAGCCTTGATGAAAATGTTACAGAAAAGGGAACTAGAGCCCAATTTCCCCGTGAATGTTGACAGGCAAATTCTCGACGAAACGCGAGCGAATGGAGCTCTGCGGTGTGCTACATTGAAGGGCTTCAAATCCAAGTGCTGTTTACTTCTGGAGTGCGAAGATGTCTCAGGATCTCTAAATCTCTTAATTAATTACATCTTCAGATTAAGGGGGAGGAATCAGGTGAATTTCTTCATAGAGGCTGCGCAGGCCTTTGATGACTTTCAGAGGGACATTTCTAAGAGAAGTTTTTAAGCAAATTAAACAGTAAACAGAGTGAAACAAAAGCAACAGCAACCACCATAAATGGCTAAGTATGGATATCACGAAATAAAGAAGAAGACGTGAAGCTGGGTGTGATGGCGCACGCCCGTCATTCCAGCACGTAGGAGGCTGAGGCAGGAGGATCCCGTGAGTTCAAAGCCGGCCCAGGCCGGCCCGAGCTACGCGGTGAGATCATGTCAGAAAAACAACAAGAAGAGGGAAAGAGGTGAATGCCCTAATCGCCACCATTTTTGATATTTTTGGAGGTTTGGGGCAATACAATATGCTAACAAAAATGAAATCATGCATGTCTGTGTTTCCGACATGGGTATTGATTATTTTTTTCTGAGATGCGCTTCTTGCCGGCTCGTGCGGCATCCTCGTTCACGGGCTGTGCATCAGGCGTGCATCCCACGTGAGCTAAAAATAGAAGAAAATCAAACATGCCGCGAGGACCCGGGAAGACAGGAGCCCTTCTGCTCGCAGGTAGGAGGAGAATTAGGCGCCACCCTGGAAATCAGTGTGCAGATTCCTCTAGAGCCTAAAAGCAGAGTGACTGATCTGGCGACGGCGCCTCCTCTGGTACCGACCGCAGGGACTCAAGTCAGCCTTCCGAGCTGGGTGCGGCAGCGCGTGCCTGGGATCCCAGCGGTGGGGAGGCTGAGGCAGGAAGGTCGCCATGCCCTCAAGGCTGGTTTCAGTTACATGGTGAGTTCAAGGCCAGCCTCAGCTACATAGTGAGACCCTGTCTGGAAACAAACAAACCAAATCAAATCAAAACAAAACAAAACACCCAAGCCAGCATCCCGGGGGACGCCAGCACAACCATGTTTATTGCAACACAATTCACAGTAGCTGAGACCTGGAGCCAGCCTGGTGCCCACCCACAGGCGGGTGTGGTGTCTCACTCGGTGGAGTATTATGCGGCCGTGAAGAAGAACACGCTGCTGCCATTCTCTAGAAAATAGATGTGACTGGAGATCCTATACATAGAAGAAGTCAGACTCCGAAAGATGAATATCACGTTTTCTCGCCTATCGGGAATCTAGGAGAGAGAGCGACAGAGACAGAGAGAAACACAATTAGAGTTGAGGAAGGGGATCGGGGAGGAGAGAAAGAAGGGGAAGAAGGAGGGTAGTGATGGGGCGAAGACGTTCAAGGCAAGGCCTGTGCATACAGGTGAGCAGAAAGGAAGCCCGCCACCCTGTGCAGCTGCTATGCACTGATAAATGGATAAAACACTCCTCCCTCTTTCCCTCCCTCCTTCCCAGCACCCCTTGCACGCCAGCCCAGCTCTGACCCCTGAGCCGCACGCCCGGCGTGCAACCCCGCGACGTGGGGTCACTGCAGGCCCAGGCGGAGCCCCGACCTGCCATCGCAGCTGCCCATGTCCCTCCTGCCCACGTGGCCCGCAGGACGCCGGCTGTGGGTGACAGCATGGCCGGGATTGGAGCTGACGCTAAGTGGCCTCTGGGGAGCTGGTGGCCGGCGCTCGTCATCGGCCCTGCAGAAATTTCTTTAAATGGAAACCGGGATTCAGGCCACGGGGGAAGCGGGTGGCGCCGCGGCCAGAGGAGGACAGAGGAGGAGGAGGGGCGGCCTCGGCCCCGGACGGCGGCGGGTGCTCTGTCCCTCGGCCCGGGGCGGCCTCGGCCGTGTCTGTGTCCACAGACGGGTGGACACGCGCTGTGGCCTGGCGGTGTGGCCAGCTGTCCAGTCCCTCGCTGTGGGGCAGCCACCTCTCACTCGTGCATGTGCAGCCGTGTGCAGCCACGGGCAGATGCACGCACATTCTCACACGTTTGCACACACATGTGCAAGCACACACCCACAGCTCCCTGCAGTCACGGGCAGATGCATTGTGCACACATTCACACAAGCCTGTACACACACACACCAAGCAGGCACACCCTACACACCCAAGCCCAGCCGTGAGCCCTCACACAGAGCCACCAAAAGCAGCACACACCTGCACAGCTGCACACACCTACAACCGCCACATATAAACAGGAGCACACACATGTGCACACACAGGGAACCATGCTTTCATTCAGATGTGCACATGTGCATGCAGTTGTACACACACACACACACACACACACACACACACACACTCACACTCACTATTCCAAGGTCACAAGTGAATGGATAAAGAATATGTGGTGTTTACACACCGTGGAGTACTACTCTGCCACGAAGAAGGATAAGCTTGAGTCATTTGTAGGAAAACAGATGCAGCTCGTGGAGTACTACTCTGCCACAAAGAAGGATAAGCTTGAGTCATTTGTAGGAAAACAGATGCAGCTTGAGACCATAATGTTAAGTGACATAAATGACACACATGAGCTTTAATATCAAGTGGTTTCCTTCCTATGAGAAATCTAGAGTATAAAGAGCGAAATAAACTATAGCAGGACCCAGGGAGGGTGTCGCCCCTTCTTCCAGGCTGCGTGGGGCGGGCGCTCCCGGGACGGGGTCCGAGGGGTCCTGGCGGCAGGTGAGAGCCCGGCCCGGCTGAGCTCAGGCTTCCCGGCTCCGTCCTGGAAAAGCTGTTCTCGGCTGAGGCCGGGCGGGCTCATGGGCAGAGACCAGAGGTCCGTCCTCGGGGTCCAGGGTGGGCACTTGGAGCCACGACGCTGCCCCTGGAAACGGGGACGTCTATACATCACTCGACGGGGTGGAGACCCGGGCAAAGGTGGCCCCAACCCCCGAGAGGCGTTGGCCCATTTCACAGGTGGGAGCACAGTGTTTTGGTTTTTTGCTTTACTTTTCTGTTATTTTGAGACAAGGTCTTGCAATACGGCCCAAGCTGACCTCGAACTCAAAGAGATCCTCCTGCCTCAGCCTCCCGTGTGCTGGGATGGTGGGGTCGGGAACTTGGAAAGTAAATGTGGCACCCGAACGTGATGATGTTTGCATGTTTATTAAGCCCCACAGGCGTGTCCCGGTCTGAGCAGGGCCGACTCAGCCCTTCATGCTTTCCAAATGAACCTCATCCAGGCGCTTCCGGCTGCCCCCGAGGGCTCTAATCGGCCTGCTCCCGGCGGGGGAGGTGACGAGGGCCAGATCGCTGCCGTCCGCGTCCACGTCGCAGCAGTACAAACCGGGCGGTTTTCTAACATCCCAAGTGGCCCCCGCTTTAAAGTTTTCTCTGGTGTCTGCCTCCCCGTCAGAGCCCGCAATGGGAAGCTCGTTTTCCGTCCGCTCGCCTGGACGTAAAGTGTTAGCTGACGTTTCATTCAGCTGCTCAGTGCAGACCCGGCGGGAGGCCCCGACCACGGAGCTCCCCAGGCCAGAGCGGAGGCCCGTGTGCCGCAGACCGGGCTGGGCCCCGGCGCTCGGTTCACCCCCACGGGAAGGGAGCCCAGACACGCGGGATGGGAAGGGGGTGAAGACAATGGGCTGGGGTCACGGAGGCGCATGCCCGTCACGCCCACGCCGGGGAGGCTGAGGCGGGAGGATCGCCGGGACATCCAGGCCGGTCTGGGCTGCAGGCTGAGACCCCGTCTCGGAAAAAGCCAAAACCGAACCACACCAAAGAAGAATGAGGCCAAAAAGAATATTAATAATAAAAATTAAAAAAAAAGAAGAATGAGGCTGTGCTGGGTCCATGTAGCAGCCGCCCAGGTCGAATGTAGTTATTATGTGCTGCAAACATGGAGTAACGAAAGAAGGAAGGAAGATGGAAAGACAGACAGACAGACAGACAGAAAGCAGAAAGCGGGGGAGGAAAGAAGGCCGAGAAGGAAGAACTCGGCCGCCTGGTAGCAGCAGGCAGAGGCCCAGCCCGTCCCGGCCGCCTGCGGGAGACAAAGGTGCCCATCAGGGCCTCGTTTCTCCCCGGAGCGGCCGGCTGCCTGCCGGCTCCTGCTGACACAATAAACAGGCTCTGGGGTGTCTGGGCCGCGCCTGCCGGGGACGCTTTCCTGCTAGACGGGCGCCTGTCCCCGGCCTGGGCCACCACCGTGCCGTCACCGGGTGGCAGGCCGAGCAGGAGGGCACCCTGCTCCTTGGGGACCGCGTCCCGGGCACCCACCCGGGCGGGAGGTAAAGATCAGGCGGCAGCCAGGCGAGTCCCGGCGCCCCGCGGGCGGCGGGGTGTTTATTGTCTCTTCCCACCGGCAGCGTGGCCGTCACTGCCCCATCTGAGTCAATCAACGCCGGGCCGGCTGGGGGGACCTGCAGCTGCCGGGGCGTCCTCATGTGGCCGGGACGGGACTCAGGGCGGCCAGGTGCAGGGAAGAGAGGGGCCGGCCTTCCCTTCCCTCTGTCTCTCTCTCTCTCTCTCTCTCGCTCTCTCTGCCTCTGTCTCTCTCTGTCTCTCTCTGTCTCTCTCTGTCTCTCTCTAGCCTTCCCTTCCCTCTGTCTCTGTCTCTGTCTCTCTCTGTCTCTCTCTCTGTCTCTCTGTCTCTCTCTCTCTTCCTTCCTTCCTTTCTCTCTTGCTTTCGCCCTGGCGTGGAACCCGCGGCCCCGGCCACCCGCAGCCCTTCTCACAGGCTTCATTTGGAGACTGGCTCTTGCTAAGTGACCACGTAGCCATGCTGTGCTTCGACTCGTCACCCTCCTGCCTCAGCCTCCCCGAATGCTGAGATGACCCTGCCCGGCGTACGTCTCTCTTCTCTCTGCAGATGGAGCCGTTTCCCCCTCAGCTGCGGTGATTCGTGTGCACAGATGGAGCCGTTTCCCCCCCGAGGTCGGCGGGGGAATGTGGTGTAGACACGGCGGGCGGTGGATGGGCAGTGGAAGCCGTGTCCTGTCCACCCGCTCTGGGCCCCTGCAGTCCCCGGCTGTCACCCGTGGCCTCCAGTCGGGACGCCTGCCCGGGACCAATACGGGTTTTCCTGAGTGCGCCATGAAAAGCAATTACCTCAGCAGGCAGAGCTGCCCCGTCCGTCCCTTGCGCCCGCTTGCTGAGCGGAATCTCCATAATTGGGATAATGAATGCGAGCCGGTCCTGATGTGGGCCTCGCGGGTCCTCAGTGGCCAGTGTGGGAGGGAGGAGGAGGCACGGGGCGAGCGCGAGGCACCCCCGCTGGAGCTGGGTTGGCCGTCGGCCCCTCCCCAGCCCCTTCGTTATTTTTTATTGTGACACACTGTCTCGCTAAATAAATCTCGCTAAGTCTCTAAATTGCCCAGCTTGGGCTGGAACTTGGCACCCTCCTGCCTCAGCCTCCAGAGTGCTGGAAGGACAGTGTTCACTGGATGAAGACGAATCGTTAACACCCAGAGACTTTGTGGAGATCGGTGACCAAGCACAGTTCCACATATACCGTCCGATGCAGTCACACGTGGTGGGTGCTGTGGTTGGGGGGTTGCATATGGCAGCCCAGGAGTGCTCGTGTGACTGTTTACTGAATCGTTAACACCCAGAGACTTTGTGGAGATCGGTGACCAACCACAGTTCCACATATACGGTCTGGTGCAGTCACACGTGGTGGGTGCTGTGGTTGAGGGGTTGCATATGGCAGCCCAGGAGTGCTCGTGTGACTGTTTACAGATGGGAGATCCCGGTGGCCGAGTCCTGAAGGCTGAAGCCCTTGTGCTAGTCTATCCCCATCTCAGTCCACCGGGGCCGCGATATGCAATCCCACAGCCCGGGCGGCCGGCAGACAGCAGACCTCGGTGGCCCCGTCCTGGAGGCTGGAGTCCCCTGCACTAGTCTCTCCCTGTCTCAGTCCATCACGCCCGCCATATGCAATCCCACAGCCCGGGCGGCCGGCAGACAGCAGACCTCGGTGGCCCCGTCCTGGAGGCTGGACTCTGAGGTCCAGCTTGGCAGATCTGTGTCTGGTGAGGCTGCTTCCCGGGTCACAGATGGCGCCTTCTCTCTCTGTGTTCACATGGTGGAGGGCGGGGAGCTTTCTGGGGTCTCTGTGATGAGTATTCAGATTCCATCCTTGAGGGCTGTTAATCAGTTTTTCGTCACCCTAACAAAATACCTAGAGGGGCTGACTTTGACGGCGGGAATATCGGCTCAGCTTGTGGCACGCTGCTGTGTGCATACAACACACTTCGATCACACCCACCTGGCTGTTACCTCCTCTACCTGCCCTCCCCCTTCCTCTCTGTCCCTTGGTCTTCTGAGTACTCTCCTATTTTCATGTTCTCCCCCCAGCCCAGATTCCACACATGGACTTAAACAGGAGACACTTTTCCTGCGCCTGGCCGATTTCCCTTCACACGATGATCTCCTGTTCCCTCCATTTTCCTGCAGATGACAGGATTGCATTCTTCTTCCTGGGTGTGTAGTACTCCACCGTGTCTACAGACGCCATATTTTCTTTGGCCGTTTATCCACTTATGGGCGCCGCTTGTTCTCAATCTTGGCTAGTGTGATGGGCAGCACAGTAAACGCGGGGAGCAGGTGTCTCTGTGGGACCCTGACTTTAATGTCTCAGGTGTACACCAGAGTGCTAGTGCTGGATCAAGCGGTAGCTCTGTTTTGCCTTCGTTTGAGGCACCTGCATAGTGATTTCCGGGGCAGCCGTACTAATTTACGTTCCCACCAGCCATGGAGACGGCTCGTGTGCCAATAAAACTTTACTGACAAAACAGGTCACGGTTCCCGGTTGGTGGCCCCCGAGACAGGTCGCCGTGTGTCAGAGTGGGGCTGTGGGGCCGGCACCTCCCCGCCGGCCAGGAGGAGTCCGTAGCTCAGTCCCTCCCTCCCCACACGGCCCGGGGCTGCACTCTGCCTCCGAGTGGGTCCCCGCGTGTGAAGCACCCGGGGGCTTGGCGGGCGCCGGGGACGGTGCATGGGGCCCGGTCACTGTTCCTGCCGGCAGATGCCCGTCCTTCGGGGGGCGCCGAGGCTGTGAGATGGGGGGTGTTTAGCAACCAACTGTGGGTGGCAAGACTCTCCCCGATCTCTGCCGTTGCCGGTTTCCAAGGTGTGATGTGGACTGCGGCCACCGTGTTTGGTTTCACGGCCAGCGTTCCTGGACGTGGCGGGAAGGGTGGACGTGGTGGGAAGGGGCGTGCTCTGCTCTCGGGGCCTGCCGCACGGCTGGAGCACACACCCCAGTCTCCGTACCCACGCGTTTCCTCAAACTGACAGGACTTCACCCTTCTTCGTGGCTGTGTAGTACTCCGCCACGTACGTCCGCCTCAGTGTCCTTAGCCGTTTGTGTGTTGACGGGCACCTGGGCTGGTCCTATATTTTCATTTTGCCTACTGTGAGTTGATTGCACCACAAGAAACAGGGTGCGCAGGCACCTGGCGCGCTGACTTTACTGCCTCGGGTGTGTACCCCTCCCAGGAAGAGCCCGGCGGTGTGCGCAGGACTTTCCGGGCCTTCCCGAGGCTTCGCCTTTGGCGGCCCTGGAGGAAGTGGGCACCGCGCGGGCCCCTGTGGCCGTGCGAAGTGGCTCCAGGAGGGCGCTCTAGGGAGGCGGGAACATGGCGTGGCAGGGCGTGCTGAGCTGCACGGCTCCCCTCGGTGTCCCGGCTCCGGGCCGTCCCGAGGCGGGCGGGGGGTGCAGGAAGGAGGGACCCAGCGACACGCACGGCGCTGGGGCCCGGATTTGGTCACCAATGGTCAGGATGTGTGCGGTCAGGATGTGTGACGTCCGGACGCCCGTCGGCTCGCTCGTCTGCGGTCTCGGGGAGCACGGCACGGAAGCGCTCCGGGACAGGCGCATGCGGGACGGACGGTGTTTCGGGCTGGGAGGGAGGCCGAAGGACGGCGGCCCCGTGTGGGACACGGCAGGTAACTGTGGTGCCCCTTCGAGGTGTTACATGTTGACACGATGCTCCTAAGCCAGGTGCCAACGTGCTGGACATTGCGTAGTAACACGGAGATCCCACACTGAACAGTACACATGAACACGTGTCACATAATAAGAATATATTGACATGGTGGCCCCATATTAAGTATCAACACGGGTCCCGTGTGGGGCATCACCCATCAACACGGGGTCCCAGGTGGGGCGTCACCCATCATCACGGGTCCCAGGTAGGGTGTCACCCATCATCACGGGTCCCGTGTGTGGTGTCACCTGTGAACATGGCAGTCCCATGTGGGGTGTCACCCATCGACAGGGGGTCCCATGTGGGGTGTCACCCATCGACACGGGGTCCCAGGTGGGGTGTCACCCATCATCACGGATCCCATGTGCAGTGTCACCCGTGAACATGGCAGTCCCGTGTGGGGTGTCACCCATCATCACAGGTCCCATGTGGGGCATCACCCATCATCACGGGTCCCATGCGGGGTGTCACCCATCATCGTGTGCAGTGTCACCTGTGAACATGGCAGTCCCGTGTGGGGTGTCACCCATCATCACGGGTCCCAGTTGGGGTGTCACCCATCATCACGGGTCCCGTGTGTGGTGTCACCCATCATCACGGGTCCCATGCGGGGTGTCACCCATCATCACGGGTCCCGTGTGCACTGTCACCCGTGAACGTGGCAGTCCCACGCTGGATATTCCTTCTTGCCAGGCTGTTCCCATCATTATTTTAAGCTGGTGGCTCCGTATGAACTAGTGACCTGGTGGCCCCATTTAAATGTCTCCGAGTGACCTTGCAGCCGTCCCGGTTCGCACGAGCTCGCTCTGTCGCGTCCACCGATGATGACATCCCACCCTGGTGTGTCTGTCAGAGCGTGTGTCCGTCCGCTCCCGTGGCAGGCGACGGCCTTTTCCGCGGTCGGCTTCCGGCCGGCCTGCGTCCACCCGCAGCCGTGCGGCGCCCCTTACGACTCTGGGGCCGCCGTGTGGGTGATGGGGGCGTTTCCCGGGCCCTCCGTCCTCGAAGTCGTCGGCGGTGACACGGGGGGACGCCGGCCTCAGGCCCACGCGCACACTCGGGGCCGCTGCGGAGCATGAGTCTCGGCTTAGGGGCTCGGGCGCCACCGCGGAGCAGGCGGCACTGGGGACCGGAGATGACGAGGTCCGCGCTGCGGCCTCCCTCCCCGGAGCCCGACCCCCAGAGCCTCATTATCCCGACAGCCGTAAACCCCAATTATCTCCCGGGCAGCAGATCCGCTCTGAAATATGCACGCCGAAGCAACGTCCCCAAAGCCAAAGCTGCGGTCATTCTGCTCCGCCTGCAAATCTGTCACCTCCGGACGGTGGGCCGGCAGCGTGCGACCGGCCGTCTGGGCTCCGGGGACCTCTCGGCCTCCCGGGCCCCGCAAGGCGGCAAGCGGCTCTGCCGGGGATGACAGGTGCCAACGCCGGCCCGCGGCCGCGTCTTCATCTCGGGTGGCCGCTAACGAGGGCGGCCGGGTCGCCGCTGGGCGTGTGGAGGGGCGTCCGGCGGGCTCCGGGCTGCGACGCCGAGACCCGGCGTGCCTTTGACTTCTGGGCTCTCCTCCGTGCCACGTGGCGGGTGCCGTTACCCGGCCACCGAAGTTCTGAGGGTTTCATCTTCATGCCAACGTCTTGATATTTTCGCTCTTTATGTCTGCCTGGCACTTTCTTCCGCTCGGGAGATGTAAATGAGCAGGATTTTAACAAGCAGCGCGGGAGGGAGGTGACCCTGCGTGTCTCCATCGACGCTGCACACCGCGGCCGGCCCGCCAGGGCGGGGACAGGGAGGGACCGTCTCCCGGGCGGCGGTCCTCATTTCATTGCCGCCGTGCGGGCCAGCAGGGTCCCTAATGAGGGACATCAGTGCGCCTGCCTCCGCCCCCGGGAGAGGGATAAATAAGCGGCTGCGTCCGCCGGGCCTGCCGGGCTGGCGGACGAGGGGGCCGTCGCTGGCGCGGGGCGGCGGGCGCGGGGAAGGCCGACTGCGTCCCGGCCCGTCCTGTCCTTCCAAGTCCCCTGGCTGGCGTCCTTCCCGTGTGCCTTCTACCCAGGGATATCAAAGCCGCAGTCTCAGGCGCAATTAAAGACAGAGAACGCCGCATTTGGGCACCGGGAGGGGCTGGGGTCCTTCTGGCACCAGGGCAAAGCTGAAATCTTGCGATGATTTAAATAATTAAAATGACACCTTGGTGCTTTGAATGGGAAAGGACAGAAATAAGTCCATGAATACGAAGGGCTGGGCGCAGGGAGAAGGCCCCGGCCATTTGTGCCGGGCCCCAGGAGGGCCTTTGTCATGCTAAGGGACCCTTTGTGGGCCGTCCAGGCGGAGGGAGGGGGGGCAGACCTGACTCCTTCCCTCGGCGGCGCGGTGGAAGGCGGCTCTTAATGACTTTTAATCCTCTCTAATCCCAGCAAGAATGGGCATCCGGGTGCAAATCCCGTCCCGGGAGCCTCCCGGTCGGGATACGGGATGGCGCCGAGGTTTGCACATCGAGCCGGCGCTGGGCTCAGGCCAGCTGTTTCCGTGTGTGTGTGCAAGTGTGTGAGTGTGTGCATGACTGTGTGTATGCGTGTGAGTGTGTGCCCCTTTTTATTTTTTGTTTGAGACGGGGTCTCCCTACGTAAGTGTGCCGGGCTGGGTTTGAACTTGAGATCCCCCTGCCTCAGCCTCCCTGAGGTGGGTGACGGGCGTGTGCCACCACCCTGCCCCAGTCGGGGTGGCTTTGTTAAGCACTCGGTTACCTATTGTAGAGCAGCTGCCGGGGACCAACAGGACACCGGGTAACGCCACAGAAAGCCATGGACACACAGCACACAGTAGACGGACACACAACACGCAGCAGATGGACACACACTGCCCAGTACAGAGACACACATTCCCTGCACGTCGCTGCATGGGGACGACAGGTGTGATGGCTGCCTGTCGGCAGCTGCTGAGGGCCGCGGAGGCAACCGTCGCATGGCTGGCCAGGAAGCCGAGGGAGGCCCAGGGGGGTGCCGGGAGAGCGGGCCTCAAGGACAGAGGAGAGGGAGGGATGACGGGTGGATTCTTGCTGGGGAACTTGGCAGCACGCCGGGATGCCGGCTTCCCGTGAACTCTGCTCCATCAGCGTGGTGCTGAGTTCCCAGCATGCTCGACGGTGTCCTTGCAGGGCTGCTGGACATTCGCACCGGCCGGTCAGTGGCCGGCGTCCCCCACACTGGCCCGGGAGGCTCAGCAGTCCGCGAGCCAGAATCTGGGCCCCAAGCAGAGCGGTAGAGTCTGGGCTCTGCCCGTGCGTGCCGTGGAGGGCTGGGAGCCGCATGGCCCCGGAGGGCAGGCTGCCGCTGGGAGGACACGGTGGCGGCCACGGACCTCACCAGGTCCCCGGGACCAGCTGGGGAGCCCCGAGGCGTGACCCATCCCAGCCGTGTGGCGGCTAAGCAGAAGCAGGCAGGGTGTGGGGAAGAGCACACGAGGGAGGTGACGGCTCACGGAGTCCCTCCAGGCGTCTGGCTGGCAGATACGGCCACCGAGTCACACACAGTCACGCTGAGGACAACGCGTGGGGTGACCCTCCCCGGGAAGACGTTTCACAGTGCGGCCAAGAGAGGCCACCTCGGCAGGGCATCGGCGCTCATGACCCCGAGTCGTGACCTTAGAGATGTCCACGCCCCGTCCCCGTGTGAGAAACAGAATAATGTCCCCAAGACGTCCACATTTCTGTCCCACGTGGAGACAGGATGGCGTCCCCAAGACGTCCACGTCTCTGTCCCACGTGGAGACAGGATGAAGATAATGTCCCCAAGACGTCCACGTCTCTGTCCCACGTGGAGACAGGATGACGTCCCCACAGGCCCTAACACTTGTCCCTCGTGGGCCCGCAGCGTGAGGTTTGGGGACTGAAGTTCAGGACGCTGCGTGTCTGAGAAGCCGTCCAAGTTCCCTCGTGCAAACGCTGTGACGAGGTCCCCCGCAGGGACCCCACAGCCCCGTGGGGACGAGTCGGGCCGGCACGGCTGCCCTGGCGTGGGGACTCTGGGGAAATCTGGGACAGAGACCCGCGGTCCCCGGGAGGCAGGCGAGGTCCCTCACGGGCTCTGGCCTCCGGGCCGCCCGAGGCCCCACGTGTTAGTCAGCAACGCGACCCGCCGGCCGGGTGAGGGCAGCCGCCCAGAGTTCGTGCTGAGCGCCGAGTGGCCGTCATTGGATTATCCCACGTTCCCTTCTCCCGTGCGTTGGAAATTGCTTTTTATTCCAACGATGGATTTTTTCCTGGTGCAGAATTGCTTGATAATAGAATAACATTTGCTTCTGGACGCGTGCCGAGTGAGCGGCGTGCGGGGAGGTCACTGGAGGCTCTCTGAGGGGACGCGGGATGAATTATGCAGGCGCCGTGCGGGGAGCGAGGCCAGAAATCGGTGGGCCGCGGCCCCCGCCGACGCCGGCTGCCTTCGCGCCGGGCCTGAAGTCGGTTAACGGAGTTACGCTGAGTGCTGAGAAACAAACCAGTCAGCTTTTTAGAGTTTTAATATTGGAGGCGTGAGAACCGCAAGGCTGCGGTGGGACGGGGTGCCCGACCCCCTTCCGGAGGAAATGGGGTTTTAGTCTTGCTGGTAGAGTCCGAGTGTTGGTTTGAGGGAAGTCGGTGACCCGAGGACCCCGGGACCCTCAGGGAAGGCGGCCGGGGGAGCCTCGGGTCCGGACGTCGGCCACCGGGTACGCGGGGAGGCAGCTCGCGTCCCCGACGCTCGGCTCGTCCCCACCAAGACCCCACGAGGGACCCGCGCGGCCGGCTCGGCGCGCCATCCTGGCTTGGCCGTGTGGACACCTTGGCCGTGGACACCTTGGCATGACGGCTTCGGTAGCCGGGACACGGGAAGCGCAGGTGACTCTCAACCGCGGTCCTGAACACGAGACTCCGTGAGCATTCGGGCCTTTCGTTTTTATGTCAAAGTTTTCTTTTGGGTGCTGGGGATCGAACTCACGGCCCACAGCCGCCTCTGGGCCCTAATCCGTCCATCTATAGATGTAATCTACATCTATGTGTGTATCACGGCTAAAAACACTCTGCATCTGATCTAATCTCTATCTATATCTCTTCAATATCTCTATCTAATCAGCGTCTACATCTAATCTGTGTCTACACTCTGCATCTGATCTAATCTCTATATCTCATCAATATCTCTATCTAATCAGCGTCTACATCTAATCTGTGTCTATACCTAGTTAATATCTTTACTCTATATCCGTATTCATAGCTAATCTCTGTCTGATCTATGTCTCTATCACTATCTCATCTATATCTTTAGCCAATCTGTACCAATATCTTCATCCGGATCTATATCCTTTTCTCTATCTGAATCTGTATCTTCAGATCGCTTTTCTAGACGTTTTAATAGTAACTTACTTTATTCAAGTAGGAAACGTCCGTGTTCTGGTCTATCTCTGTTCACATCAGTGTGTGTCTAATCTGTGTCTATATACGTATCAATGTCTATGTCTTCTGATCGCGTGTTCTAGACTTTTTATGTGCAATTAGCCTACAACTTACTCTACAGAAGCAGTAAACATTGACATCTATACGTCTATTCGATGTCTATATTCTGTATCTGTATGTGTATCATTCTTACATCTAACCTACATCTGTGTCTAACAGGCATCTGTATCTGCTACATGTCTACCTGTATCAGTATCTTTAAGTAGCTCCAGCTTTGGGACGCTTGTTTGGGCCTCTTATCCACACACGACATGTAAATTAGCTAAACAGGGCTGCGGATTTAGCTTGATGGTCAGCGTGCTTGCTTCACAAGCAGAAGACCCCGAACCTCCCTCCAAAAAAGTTCATTAAACAAGTAGTTAAACATCTACATGCTTTATCTGTCTCTGTGTCTGATCTACACCTATATAAAGTCTTCATATCTAATCTGTATTGATATTGTGTCTACGTAAAGTCTGTACCTATGTCTCATCTCTACCTGTATCATACCTACGTAAAGTCTCTATCAAATCTATATTATAGCTATATAAAACCTACATCTACATCTAATTTCTATCACATCTATATAAGGCTTATGTACTAATCTCTTTGTACATTACATCTATTTAAAGTCTATATTTCTAATCTACATCTACACCTACATAAACTCTGCATGTATGTCTAATCTGTACGTATAGTTTTTATAAAGTCTATACCGTCTAGTCAATCCATATTATAGCTCTATAAAATCTGTCTACATCTAACCTCTATCTATATTATACCCACATAAAAATCTAACCCACGTCTGTATTATATCTACATGAAAATCTATATTGTAGGTCTGTGAAGTGTCTATACTGGACGTACCTAATAAGCCATGTGAAGGCCGCATCTGCGTTAGATGTGCATCTACTTTTCTGGGTACGACATTCAGGGCCTCGTGCTTGCGGGCGAGCGCTCTGCCCCCAGCTGAGTCGGCGGCCCCGCGTGTGCGTAGCTCATCTCTGTTAGAGCCACGTCGCTGGCCGCACCCCGCGCCGGCGCCTCCGCCTGCCCCGCTTCCTCCGCCTCTTCCGGCCGACCTCCTCGGAGTTGTGAGCCGTCCGTGTCTCTCTCAGTCAGTTCCGGGCAGTTCGCTGGCTTCGGTGCCCGGCGTCCTTCTTTTGCAATTTGATGCCGACTTCCCGTTTCTCTCTGTCCGAGGAGACTCCCCGGGACAGCGGTCACAAGGCCGCCGGCGACCGGCCGGCCGTGTCCCTCATGGTGGACGGACAGATGGACAGACACACAGATGGACGATGGAGGGATGGAGGGAGGGATAGAGGGAAGGATGGAAGGGTGAGTGGATGGACAGACAGATGGGTGGTGGGCAGATGGACGAGTAGATGGATGAATGGATACATGGCAGGATGGATGGACAGATGGATGGACACATGGAAGGACGGATGGAAAGATGGATGGACAGATGATGGACAGATGGATGGACACATGGAAGGACGGATGGAAAGATGGATGGACAGATGATGGACAGATGGATGGACACATGGAAGGACGGATGGAAAGATGGATGGACAGATGATGGACAGATGGATGGACACATGGAAGGACGGATGGAAAGATGGATGGACAGATGATGGACAGATGGATGGACACATGGAAGGACGGATGGAAAGATGGATGGACAGATGGACAGATGATGGACAGAGGGATGGATACATGGAAGGACGGATGGACAGATGAATGGGCAGATGATGGACACATGGAAAGACGGACAGATGGACGGACAGACAGATGGACAGATGGATGGATGGATGGATGGACAGATGAATGGACAGATGGACACACGGAAGGACAGATGGATGGACAGACAGATACATGGAAAGATGGATGGACAGATGGACAGATGATGGACAGAGGGATGGACACATGGAAGGACGGATGGACAGATGAATGGGCAGATGATGGACACATGGAAAGACGGACAGATGGACGGACAGACAGATGGGCAGATGGGTGGATGGATGGATGGACAGATGAATGGACAGATGGACACACGGAAGGACAGATGGATGGACAGACAGATACATGGAAAGATGGATGGACAGATGGACAGATGATGGACAGAGGGATGGATACATGGAAGGACGGATGGAGAGATGGATGGGCAGATAGATGGACAGACAGATGGATGGACAGATGAATGGGCAGATGATGGACACATGGGAAGACGGACAGATGGACGGACAGACAGATGGACAGATGGATGGATGGATGGATGGACAGATGAATGGACAGATGGACACACGGAAGGACAGATGGATGGACAGACAGATACATGGAAAGATGGATGGACAGATGGACAGATGATGGACAGAGGGATGGATACATGGAAGGACGGATGGACAGATGAATGGGCAGATGATGGACACATGGAAAGACGGACAGATGGACGGACAGACAGATGGACAGATGGATGGATGGATGGATGGACAGATGAATGGACAGATGGACACACGGAAGGACAGATGGATGGACAGACAGATACATGGAAAGATGGATGGACAGATGGACAGATGATGGACAGAGGGATGGACACATGGAAGGATGGATGGACAGATGGATGGGCAGATAGATGGACAGATGGATGGATGGACAGATGAATGGGCAGATGATGGACACATGGGAAGACGGATGGACAGATGGACGGACAGACAGATGGACAGATGGGTGGATGGATGGATGGACAGGTGAATGGGCAGATGATGGACACACGGAAGGACAGATGGACAGATGGATGGACAGACAGATACATGGAAGGATGGATGGACACATGGATGGTCAGATTCATGGACAGATGGATAGATGGATGAATACATGGAAGGACGGATGGACAGATGGATGACAGATGGACAGACGGATGACGGACAGATGGAAGGACGGACAGTGGGTCCTGCCCTGGACCCACCACGGGGGCATCCGCAACCTCACAGTGGCCCAAATCCTCCTCCAGGACCGTCGTCCACCTCAGTCACCGGATCCGGCACCGTGCGGCTCCCGGCTCGTCCCCAAGGTGAGAGTGACGGGAAAGGTCAGCGTTTCGCGTGCGTTCGGGACACTGAGGCAGCCGGGACGTGGCAGCGGAAGCCCCTCCGGAGGGAGGACGCCAGAGCTGCCGCAGAGAGCGGCCGGGACGCGGGCCGAGTGCGCTCAAAGCCGGGAGGGCACCTCGAGGGGATTCTGGCCGTGCGGCCTCACTGTGACCAATTTTGTGAAACAAGCAGCCGTTCTGACACACGCGTACCGTGTTCACGGGTAGAATGAGCGAAGGTGGCAAGACACAGACAACGTGTCTGGCGGGATCTGTTCTCTCTCCTTACACGCGTCTCGGCTTGGCGAGCTGCCTGTGAAACGGCCGGGCAGGCGGAGGACGGAGGGCGCCGACACGGCCACGAGAGCGAGGCTGAGCGCGGGAGTGACGGGCGCCGAATCGCTGTCCGCCCGCGTGAAGACTGCGGCGTCGGTCGGACACACGCGCGCGGTTTCGTGCTTATCTCGGCACGCGGTCCGGCTGCACCGCTCACTCAAACTGGCGATCTTCCCGCCTCAGCCTCCAGCAGTGCTGGGATCGCGGAAGAGCCTCCGTGCAGGGCGAGGAGGGTGCAGGCCGAAGCCGGGACTCGGCAGCCTGGGGGAGCCGTCAGCGCCGAGGCCGGGCGGCCGGGAGGGCGGACGCCGGGCGGTTCGGGTCTGGGGTCCCGAGCTCGCTGCTTTCTTGTGTTCATTGGGCAGAAGATGCGGGTCGTCCTGGTGCATCCCGGTCCCGCACACCCTTCTGTGTGTGTGTGTGTGTGTGTGTGTGTGTGTGTGTGTGTGCGCGCAAACCCTCGAGGCTGCCGGGTCAGCCCGCCACACGCAGGCGGCTGGGTGGGCCGCGCCGGCCCGTTCTGGCGGCACCGGGACTCCCGGGTGACCCGTTTCACATACTGCAGGCCGCCCGCCCCCCTCCGCTGCTGCTTCGCGTTTTTAAAGCCGCCCGTGACCCGGGAGGGCACCCGACATTCTTCGCATTTGCAAAGCGCGGGGCGCCCAGCAGGCCCTTTCATGTGCACCTAAGTGGTATCGTATGTGCGTCTGCGGCCCTGCGGCGCTTTGTCCGGCTGCGGAGTCCGCGCGGCTTCGGGGGCACCGAGGTCGCCATCGGGGTCTCACGGGCGCCCGGCAGCTGCAGGCCCGGCCCCGTGCGCGCGAGTTTCATCGCGGCTCTTTGTTTTTATTTCCGTGTGTCTGTGTCTGCAGGGCGCAGCCATCTGCTCTCCGTGGACGTGCCGAGCGCAGCTTCGCGCCGTCGTCCAGCTCCGTCTTCTCCCCGCTGTCCGCTTCTCGGTCCCTTTTGCAAAAGCTCCGTCCCCTTACGTCCTCTTGTCTATCTTTTATTTTGCTTTTTAGTTTATGTGGACTTCGGGTTTCTCGTGGAAGAGAAGCCACATGACGTTTAAGTGTGAATGTCTGATTGTTTTATATTTTGAGGGAAGGTCTTGCTGAGCTGCCCGGGCTGGCCTGTAAATTGCAATCCTCCCGCCTCAGCCTCCCACGTCTTCGGGCGGCTTCTCCGCTGTGTCCGGGTCCCCCTGCTGTCTCTCGTGAGGACGCTGCCCCTGGATTCAGGGCCACCCCGACGCCGACTGGCCCCGTCTCCAGCTCCTCCGTGAAGTCCGCGGCAGAGACCCGGTTTCCGGTCAGGTCTCGCTCCCCCGGGGGCGTTACTGTGAGGTCCCGGCTCCGGACGCGGCTTCTGTCCCCAAGGAAGGCACCGCCCACGTTTTCTGTGTGGGCGGACAGCGATGCCAGCACCCGCCCGGATCTCAGGCAGGCTGAAGTCTCACCGTTTGCGATGAGAGCCGGCTTGGTTCGTCCCCTGGACGGGGGACTCGCTCCCTGCCTAGCGGCTGCATCCACAGACTCCTTGGTCCCCTCCCGTCCCCAAGGGCCCTGGGGCCGCCCGACCCTGCGTGTCCGTCGGTAGCCGCAGCTGTACCTCCAGTCGCCTCCCATCCGGGGTCTAGGCTGGCTTCTCGGGGGGCCCTAGCCTCACCCCGCTGCGTGCCTCGGCCGCCCACCCCCCCACAGCTCATCCCGGAAACAGGGCCGGCCCCCACTTGGGGTCTTATTTTCTGTGGTTCTCGGGTGCTGGGGACTCGTCCCTGAGTTTCCTTCTGCTGTGTTTGCGGGGTCCTCAGGTTTGGTTTGTGTTTGTGGGTCCTCAGCCGCCGCTCAGGTTTGGTTGGGACGGAAACGCTCCGGCCGGCGGAGGGTCCTTTCTAGAGGTCGGGGGCGCTGAGAGCCGGGACAGGGCGCCACACCCGCCTAGACTCGGAGCAGACGGGGACACTGCGCTCCCGCCCCCCGGCTGGAGGTGGGGCTGCGTTGACTTTCCGTCTCTCACGTCTCTGCATTTTCCAGATTTGTTCCCAGGGAAATGCCCCCAGTGGAACCGGAAAATTGGTACATCAATAAACAGTCAGTAGAGAGAAAAAGAAGCCAGGAGGGGAGCGATCTTGCGAAGCTCAGACGAGCTTGCCCTGGAATTCCACTCCCAGGCAGCCGCCCCGGAGAACTGGAAATGGGGGCGAGACAGAAGCTGCGGGTGCCTGTTGATGGTGTTACTCGCAACGGGCAAAGGAAAGGAGCCACCCGAGTGTCATCTGCGGGTGAATGGACGGAGAGAATGTGGTCTGTCTGCAGGGTGGAATACTACACAGCCGCGAAAAAGGAGCGAGCTCTGACATCTGCTACAATGTGAATGGACACGAGGACAGGATGGTCGCGCGTGGGAGGCGGACCTGCTGCCCCGGCCCAGCTCTCTGCTCCCCTCGAGCTGGCTCCCTGCTGGACCCGAGGAAGACGCTAGTTCCCGACACACAAGGTGGCCGCGTGGACGGGCGGCCGGCGTCTCTGGGTCTTACAGACAAGCCCCAGAACAACACAGCACGTTGGTGTCCTCGTTTCTGCGCTCCACGTGTGCATGGTGACTGCAGGGGGCTGTAGCTCTGCTGTGGGCTGAGGCAGGAGGGTCTCAAGTTCCAGCCCAGCCCGAGCAACTTAGAGATTTAAGCCGACCCGAGTCTAAGTAAAATGGGGCCAGGGACGGAGCACCGTGTGAAGGGCCCGCTGTCTTCAACCTGCTGGTCTGAGGGCTTCACGCACCCTGGTCTGCTCCGAATCCCGCCAGGCCCGGGGGTGGGGACGCCGCCCTGGCTGCCGCGTCTTCATCGGAGCAATGGCGGCTGGCGCTCAGCGTCCCGGGCCGGGCAGAGTGGGGCTCTGTGGCCTTGGCTTCGGGGGGCGGGGTCCTCCTGCAGAGTCTGTGGGCTTCATTTGTCCCCCGATGTTCCGGAGGGCAGCGGGGGTGCTTCTGTGTGTGTGCGGAACTCTGGGAGATTCCTTAGCCGGGCGTGATGACGCAGGCCTGCGACCCCAGCACTTGGGAGGCTGAGGCAGGAGGATCGCTAAGAGTTCCAGGCCAGCCCGTGCTTCATAGCGAGACCCTGTCTCGAAGAAACAAAACAGAAAAGACTTACTCACAGTATTTGCTGATCAAATCTCATCTATCCCAAGAAATAAAGGGACCCGGGCTGGGGGTGCTGTGGGGTGGGGCGCCGTGTGCCGGGCGTCTGTGCTGGGCCCAGGGACCCCGGAGCCCGCGTCTCCACCGGGTCTTGACGTCGTAGCTGTGCGGCCTGGAGAGCAGGGCGGCAGCTGAAGGGAAATTTAATCAGTGTCCTCGGGGGGCTCAGGGCAGAGAGTGGCGGGCCCAGCTGCTGCCGGGGCCCTGGGGCAGAGCGAAAATTAAATTAAATTAGGCAAGATAATGGGGACATTAATCAGGGCCGGAAGGACGGAGGCGCTACCCGGGAGAAGAGAGATCGGTCGCCAGACACGGAGAGGGAGGTGCAGGCGCGTCCCGCGGTCCCCACGCCCAGGGCGTCCCCCAAGGCCTCGGGGCTGTGTGGCCGCAGGCGTCCGGGGAGGGACAAGCCCTGCGAGTCTTTGTTTTTTTCCTTCAGTGCTGGGGATTGAATTTAAAGCCTTGACACTGAGCTCCACCCGAAGCCCCTTTTAAATGTTTTATTGTGACATAGTTCTCTCCAAGTCACCAAGTTGCCCAAGCTGGGTTTGAACTTGGAATCCTCCTGACTCAGCCTCCCAGAGTGCTGAGATGACAGGCGTGGACCGTGCTGCAGCATGGCTGAACACTGGAATTTTCTGTGGTCATTTTAACTTCGCGTTTCTTTAATGAAAAGGAAAATCAGGTATGTATTTAAATTATATAGATAACACGTATTTATTCATTTAAATTATATAAAAGCATCTATTTGCTCATTTAAATTATATAAATAACGTATGGATTTACTCAATTAAATTCTGAAAATAACATTACATGCACTTATCTACATTTATAAGCTAGGATAGATAAATACACTTAACTATATTTCTAGTTCTATATAAATATTTATATTTGTAGTTGATCATTTAAATTACATTAAATACACTTAATTTTGTAAATATTTACATGAATCATTTTTATTGCATCCAAGAATAATTTTTGTAATTAATATTTGCATTATTTTTATAAATGATTTTTATACACAGTTTGTATAGTTTATATTCTATTATTTATATAAAATTCATATTTGTACTGTCTGATATGATGATTATAGAATATACTTATTATAAATAATGTGATTGTTTATATAATTACATATTTATACGAGAAATAACTTTAAACACAGGTTTGTGGGCTGGGGACTTAGCTCAGTGGTAGAGCGCTCGCCCAGAAGCACGAGGCCCCGAGTTCGATTCCCAGCACGCCACCCCCAAAAAAGAAAAGAAAAAAGAGAAACAGGTTTGCAGGTGCCCGGCACATGTGTCGCTTTCTCTCCCAAGCAGCCGGGAAGGGATTTTCTCTTTTTTCAGCACTGGGGATTGGACCCGGGACCGTCTCATTGAGCTCTGTGCCCAGCCTCCTCTTTTTTTTTTTTTTTAGAGACAGGGTTTTGCCATTTAGTTCAGGCTGGTCTTTTGAGAGACAGTCTCTCTAAAATGTGCAGTTTTCCAGGCCGATCTGGAACTTGGGAGCCTCCTGCCTCAGCCTCCCGGAGTGTGGGGATCAAGGCTCAGGACACTGAAACTCTGGGCCTTACTGGGGCGATGTGAGGCCTCCGGGACTCGGGAGGCAGGAAGGGCCACAGCGTCTGTTCGCGGCTCCCGCTCCGCGGGGCGACGATGGGGGACGCGTGGCGGGTGGACGGAGATGGCAGAGAGATGCGTGGATGACGGATGACCCCTCTCCCGCGGGGGACGTCTGGGGCGCGTGGGCCTCGGCGGGGCGGCACCATCACTGGGGAACAGAGTCCTGGTTCCGGGCTGGGGGGGAGCAGGAGGGACGGCGGAGCGGGACGGGGCCTCCTCCCTGGGTGATGGGCAGAGAGGTGCTGGGTGCTCAGCACGGCACCCCGCTCAGCACCCCAAGTGCCCGGCGGCCTGCTCAGATCCGCCTGACGTGCGTCCACCTCCAAACAGCTCCAGTTACGCAGGGAGAAGTGCAGGCGTCACCCGGCTGCGTCGCAGCCCGAGCGGGGCCGGGATGCCGCTCGTAGCATCGAGTTGCGGAGACCGCGAGTTGTGGAGACCGCGCCGAGGCGGGCAGACGAAGGAAGCTACCGACCTCAAAACACGGGCAGCTCGGACCAAGGACACCAGCCACCCAGAGTCCATGCAGAAGGTGGAGGCGGGGGGAGGACCGGGGAGGCGGCAATGCCCAGGGACTCAGTACCTCACCCAGGACAACTCGGATGCGTGACCCAGGAGGACTCAGCGCATTGCCTGGGAGGACTCAGTATATCACCCGGGAGGACTCAGCGCATTACTGGGAGGATTCAGTACATCATCCAGGACAACTCAGATACAGCCCAGGAGGACTCAGCTCCATTACTCAGGAGGGTTCAGTAGCTCACCCAGCATAACTGAGATGCACAAACCAGGAGGTCTCAGCCCCATTACCTGGGAAGACTCAGCTCATCACCTAGGAGGACTCAGCTCATCACCAGGAGGACTCAGCACATCATCCGGAAGACCCAGCATGGCTGTTCGTACAGGAGGCTGCGAGTGGGCCTGGGCCTCTGGCAGGGAAACCCCGTGGCTGACACGGGTGCCTGGGACAGCAGGATGCCGCGGCTGCCCCGCACAAGGGTGGGGCCCAGTCTGTGGACGGAGCCAGCAGGAGGAGCCGGGTCATCAGGGCTGCTGGGGAGCGGCGTTGGCAGGCCGGGTAGGGTTGGGGACGTGGACGGATCTGCTCCTGCGCCCGCGATGTGGTCAGGAGGGCCGGCAGCCGCGGTGGGCTCCCGCGTACTGACGAGGACTCCGTCGAGACGGACGTGGCTTTGGAGACGCAGTCGATTCAGGGCTTAGATCGCCCTCACTCACGTGCTTCATGTAGAAAGCGTTTCACTTAAAATCACTTATGCTTTGAAATGGGCTCCCTCAGGCTGCTGTCAGATTGCAGCCACCCTCCTGCCTCAGCCTCCCGCCAGCCCGGATTAGAAGGCATGCACCTCCATGCCCGGCAGGTCTGGGTTTCAAAATGAGCTTCAGTTCACTTGATAACAGGGTTGGATGGCAGTGGAATGGCGCGGTTTTGTTTGCTTCTCCCTCCTCGCCCGGATCTCACGGACCTAGGAGTGGACAGAGTCCTGCAGGATTTGGGGAGGATGCTCATCGGCCTCCTCCTGGCCGAGTCGGACTGACGAGGACTCCGTCGAGACGGACGTGGCTTTGGAGACGCAGTCGATTCAGGGCTTAGATCGCCCTCACTCACGTGCTTCATGTAGAAAGCGTTTCACTTAAAATCACTTATGCTTTGAAATGGGCTCCCTCAGGCTGCTGTCAGATTGCAGCCACCCTCCTGCCTCAGCCTCCCGCCAGCCCGGATTAGAAGGCATGCACCTCCATGCCCGGCAGGTCTGGGTTTCAAAATGAGCTTCAATTCACTTGATAACAGGGTTGGATGGCAGTGGAATGGCACAGTTTTGTTTGCTTCTCCCTCCCCGCCCGGATCTCACGGACCTGGGAGTGGACAGAGTCCTGCAGGATTTGGAGAGAATGCTCATCGGCCTCCTCCTGGCCGAGTCGGGTCTGAGAGGCCTCTATTCCTGGGCTTCAGGCATCAGCACTGGTCCCCCCTCACCCACCTGAATTATGATTTAGGACGCCCGGCTCTCCTTGGAGGTTTGGGTCTTGGGGACCCTTCGTGGGTGTCAGGGCTCAGACCTAGATGTCCCCCCAAGTCTCCTGCGTGTGGGATGGTGGGCACTGGGCCCATCACTGGAGTTATCATGGACGAGTTACTGGCTGAGTGATGGCTGCAAAATGAGCAATAGTTATTTTGATGTGATGGAAGAAACCAAACATGGAGTGTTACGGGATTTGGAGAGAATGCTCATCGGCCTCCTCCCGGCCGAGTCTGGTCTGGGAGGCCTCTATTCCTGGGCTTCAGGCATCAGCACTGGTCCCCCCTCACCCACCTGAATTATGATTTAGGACGCCCGGCTCTCCTTGGAGGTTTGGGTCTTGGGGACCCTTCGTGGGTGTCAGGGCTCAGACCTAGATGTCCCCCCAAGTCTCCTGCGTGTGGGATGGTGGGCGCTGGGCCCATCACTGGAGTTATCATGGACGAGTTACTGGCTGAGTGATGGCTGCGAAATGAGCAATAGTTATTTTGATGTGATGGAAGAAACCAAACATGGAGTGTTAGATACTTATTTTTAGTACGGCGGTAGCATTGTTAACTGATTCTTGGATCTGTATTTACTCGACTCTTTCTCTGCTTATTTTTAGTACGGCGGTAGCAATGTTAACTGATTCTTGGATCTGTATTTACTCGACTCTTTCTCTGTTTTTATCTCACCCACCTGAATTATGATTTAGGATGCCCGGCTCTCCTTGGAGGTTTGGGTCTTGGGGACCCTTCGTGGGTGTCAGGGCTCAGACCTAGATGTCCCCCCAAGTCTCCTGCGTGTGGAAGGTGACTGGATCATGGGGTGCTGTGGTGTTCGGTGGTGTCATCATGGACGAGTTCCTGGCTGACTGTGCGGCAGGAGCTGGGCCTGGTTGGAAGAGGTCACTGGGCTGTGACCTGGGAGGGCACATTCTTGGCCTGGCTCCTCCCTCCTCTCTCTGCTTCCCGGGCACCATAATGTGAGCATCTTTCCTCCTCCATGCCCATCCACCATGGTTTTTATTTTTTTATTCTGAGACAGGGTCTTGCGAAGTCACTAAGTTGCTCGGGCTGGGCTGGAACTTGGCATCCTCCTGCCTCAGCCCCCCAGAGTGTTGGCACGAGAGGCGAGTACTGTGCCACCCAGCCCGGTGCATTTTCTTCTTTTCTCTGGACCCAGAAGGGGAAGAAGCGCTTCAGATACACACACTTTACTTGTATAAATTGGGCTCTGGGGGAAAAGAGGCAAAAGAGAGAAGCAAAAGGAACCAGACGGGCTGAAGAAAGACACTGTGCACACCCAGCGTGCGCACCGGGGAGTATTACTCAGCCAGGAAAAAGAATGCAGGAGTCAGTTGTAGGGCAAACACGCTTGTTGTCCCAGCACTCAGGGAGGCTGAAGCAAGACGGTGGCAAGTCAGAGCTCAGATTGGACATCTTAGTGGCTTAGCAAGATCCTGCCTCGAAATAAAAGATGAGAAAAGGGGCCTGAGATGGGGCTTGGTGGGAAGGTCCTCGATTCAATCCGTATTTTTTTTTAATCTTTATTGAATCTTCAGTTTTTGTCAACCAGGTTTTAGGAGAGTGGCGATGAGGGTCATTATGTTACACACAAACGCTGGTCAGTGGGACGGGACCCTTCTTGGGTTTGTTTTTTGAGACGGGGTCTCGCTGTATAGCACAGACCGGCCTTGAAGTCAGAAATCTTCCTGCTTCAGTCTCCCAAGTGCCGCCATCGCGGGTGCGCATCACCACGCCGGGCTCACAATAAAATCTTAACGGTGTGTGTCTGCAGTACGTAATTACTACGGTCACTGCGGGGAGTCGGCGCTTAGACAGAACACATCTCAGCTTAGGTTTGCTTCCCCTTCTACTCCTCGCCCGCCATCTCTGGTCCCCTTCCCATCTGAGAAAGATTTCCCTCCCGTGTCCCGTTATCCATCTTTTATTTTGCCCTTTATTAATGCTTCGGGGTTTCTCATATAAGACAAAGCGTGAGATATTGAAGCTTGTGTGTCTGACTGATTTCACTTCACATTACGGCCTCAAGGTGCATCCGTTTTCCTACAAATGTGTTAAGTTTATCCTTCTTCATGGCACAGTAGTACTCCACCGTGTGTAAACTCCACACTTTCTTTATTCATTCATCTGCCGGTGGACGTCCAGGCCACTTCCAAGATTTAGCTCTTGTGAGTTGCGCCGCTGTGAACACGGTGTGCGCTGTTGCCTGTAACAGGACGACTTTATGTCCGGAGAGGAAGCCTTGTTACAGCAAGACGGGCCTTGAACGCCGAGGTTTAGGCGTGAGCTGTAGAGCTGCAGGTGAGGAAACGGCGGAAGGTGAGCCAGCGGGCGGCACCGGCCTGCTCGTCAGGCAGCGTTGCAGGCTGCGATAGTTTTCGTTTTCTGGCCGGCTCTGTCCCTGCCCCCGATTCCCCTCAGCTCCCTCCGGGGTGACGGGGGCAGCCGGGCGTAAATACGGCATCTCTGCTCGCGTCCCGGCTTGGGGTGCAGGGCTGCTCCGGACGCGTGTGCCGCTGGGAGCGAGCGGGGTGCACACAGGTTCCCGCCTGCACGTGCGGGAGGGCAGCAGCACGCGGTGCCGGTCGGATCGTGGGAGTCACCTTGTCGGGCGGGACACACTCGCCTCCGAGTGCACCCACTTGGATGACACCGCTGCGCCCCACAGTCGTCCGCAGCCCCGAGCGCCAGTCTGCAGTGCCGAAGGGCCGTGAGAAGAGCAGGGCGGCACGCGACCAGCCGAGACCTCCTGCCTGCAGAGGGACAGACGGACAGACGGCCGCCTCCCGGCCCACAGAGGGACAGACGGACAGACGGCCGCCTCCCGGCCTGCTCAGCAGCAAGCAGCCGCCTGGCGGAGGGACCCTGGCAGGCCGCGCGGCCGTCTCGGCTCTAATCACACGCGGCGTTTGCTGTCAGCGGGCGGCTCCGGCCATTAGGGACGAAGCGGTCACGATGGGGACAAATAGGGTCTTGATGCCCCCCGAGCGGCTGTCACTCCGCGGGAGCTGCGTCTGCGGGAGGCCAGCGGAAAGGCAGATTCCAGCGTGTGAGAGGGAGGGAGGGAGGGAGGGTGAGAGACAGAGAGACAGACAGAGAGACACACAGGGAGCTAGACAGAGACAGACAGACAGACAGACACACAGAGAGATAGACAGAGACAGACAGAGACAGACAGAGACAGACAGATAGAAACACAGACAGAGACACAGAGAGACTATGAAGCAGTCTTATGAAGCGTGATGCTGCACAAGTGTTATCCCAGCACTCCGGGAGGCTGAGGCAGGAGGATCCCCAGCTTGAACCCAGCTGGGGCTCTGTGAATGAGCGAGATCCTCTCAAGTAAGAAATGAAACAGGCTGAGGGTGTAGCTGAGTGTACAGGCCTCGGGGGTGAATCCCCAGGACTGCACACACACACACACACACACACACACACACACACAC
>QZML01002120.1:56322-66464 GCA_016801275.1 Hystrix brachyura
ACTGTGCTGGGCCGGGCTGTGCTGGGCCAGGCTGGGCCGGGCTGTGCTGTGCTGGACTGTGCTGGGCTGCGCCGGGCTGTGCTGGGCTGCGCTGGGCCGGGCTGGGCTGCGCTGGACTGTGCTGGGCCGGGCTGGGCAGGGCTATGGCACAGAGCTGCAGCCCCAGCTTTGTTTTTGTTTGTGAAGCGTTTTGTTTTGAGAGGAGGTCTGGCTAAGTGGCTAAGTTGTGCGGGGTAGGGATCCTCCTGCCTCAGCCTCCCGCAGGGCTGGGATGGCAGGCGTGGTTGCCACGCTGGGCCGTGCTCTGTTTTTGTGTTTGTTTCGATGTGAGTGTGTGTTTTAAAGCAGATTTGCCCGCAGTGCTGGGACCGGAGGCGCCGGCCGGCCGGCCGTGTGGGGTTCACCGTGCACCCAGCCGCCCCGTCCTCATGGGCAGGAAGAAGTTCATCTAGAGCGGATGCGGACGCCCCGCTGAGGCCTGAATTCCCGAGCAAGACACATCATCGCCCTGGGAGCACATCAAGCCGCCGACCGCCGGCCTCTCGCGCTCTCTCATGCTGTGCCAATTTCCGGGACAAGGATGGTAACCAGGGTCAGAAGCTCGATTTGTACGGCCGACAGCTTGGCATCGTCGCTTGGTGATCACAAGGCGCAGCTTCCGAGGACTGGCAGGCAGCTGTACTCGATGTCCCGGGCCGCGTGTGTCTCCAAGACTCCGCGTCCCTTCACGCCAGCCACCCAGGACCTTGGGCACCGGCTGCCTCGTCCCCCGGCCCGCCTCGTCCCCCGGCCCGCCTGGTCCCCTGGCCACCGGGTCAGCGTGTGTGCCCGGGACGAGGCGTGCGGGAGGGCGCAGGACACGTCCTAGCCGCGGACGGGGCGTGCGTGTCCCCGCTGGTCTGTCCCGCAGAGCCGGGCCGGACGCCGCGCTGGCCGCCGCCTGCAGACTCCGGGAGCGGGCACCCTGACAGGCGGGTGTGCGAAGCGCCCGGTGGAAGACCCAGTTTCGAGAGAGTCTAGCAATTAAAAATAATTGGGAAGCCGGCTTTGCTCAGTCCTGGCGAGAATGCCAAGTGTCGTATAATGATCTTTCATTAGCCATGCTGCAACCCGCGCGGGCCTTATGGCGGTAGCAATTAAAGGGGATCATAAAGGGGGGAGAAGAAGAGCAACGTTAGAAATACCCCGGCCGGGCGAGCGTCGCGCGTAATGGCCACTTCATTAGCTAATTGATTTCTTATTAGTTACGGGGGAGAAGGCCCGGCGAGGGGGGGGCGCACCCTGCACGCGTAATTAGCAGCATTTACACAATTAACCAGTTGCTCATTTTGCGGCTGAGCACACTTGGAATCGACCGCGGCTGTCTCGCTCGGGGCCAAGAGACTCGATTTTATTTTTCCTGCTAATATTGGCTTAACCTTCAAATCAGAAATTCTCTCCCCCCGGGGCTTTCCTGGATTTAATCACGATGTTAAACGCGCAGAAATGCGCCACGTCATCCGGCCGGAGCGGGTGGGGGGCTGGGTCCTCCTCGCCAGTCTTGATTTTCAATTTCGTTTATGGGTTTGGTGAGATGGTCTTCCCGTGACTGGGGCTTTTTATTCTCTGTCTCTCTGCCATCAGATGTTACGCTGATGCTGTGTGGCAACTTGCAAATATTTAACCCGCGCACTTTTCAGTTTTTTGCTAGGCACCGGAGCAAAGGCTTTGGGGACTCTGAAATGTGGGTGCATTTCCCAAATTTTTCTTTCTGTGGTGCAGAAGGGTACGTGGCAGGAGATGGGGCTGTGCCACGCGGCTCACACGTGCCGAAGGGGAAGGTCGGGCTGGCTTTTTAGGGGCCGCCCAGCAGCACCAGGGTCCCCACGCAGGGAGCTGCCATCCCTGCAGGGGACGCGGGCTTGAGGGTCCTCGCTCTGGGCAGGACACGTGCACAGAAGATACTCGGACACCGTGTATTGGGGTGAGCCAGTTCACTGACTGCACTTATGGGCTGATTTATGTGCACCCCAAAGTCCTGTGTCCCGTGTCTCCAAGCTCAAAATGGGGCCTGACAGAGACAAGGAACGTAAAGCGTGGTCACAGGGCGGCCTGATCGAACAGGACTTCCTGGTCGCTGAGATCACGGTGGACGCTCACCATGTTTGGGACGAGCCCCAGAACTGCCGGCCAGTGTTCTCATGGGGGACCAGCCGAGGCAGGGAACGGGGTCTCCCTCACGGGGGCTTCAGGAGACAGAACCGGGACACTGCTGTTCTGAGGGCAAGTAGCTCCCAGAAGGCCAGGAAACAGGGCGGGCTGAACATGCGTGTCGCCTTGACCCAAAGTTCCCATGTCACAATCCTCACCCCCAAGATGATGGTGTCAGGAGGTGGGAGCATGAAGGTCTGCTGTCTGTCACCCTCCCGGGCTGTGGGATTGCATATGGCGGGCGTGATGGACTGAGACAGGGAGAGACTAGTGCAGGGGACTCCAGCCTCCAGGACGAGGCCACTGAGGTCTGCCATCTATCAGCCTCCCGGGCTGTGGGATTGCATATGGCGGGCGTGATGGACTGAGACAGGGAGAGACTAGTGCAGGGGACTCCAGCCTCCAGGACGGGGCCACCGAGGTCTGCTGTCTGCCGGCCGCCCAGGCTGTGGGATTGCGTATGGCGGGCGTGATGGGCTGAGACAGGGAGAGACTAGTGCAGGGGACTCCAGCCTCCAGGACGGGGCCACCGAGGTCTGCTGTCTGCCGGCCGCCCAGGCTGTGGGATTGCATATGGTCTTGATGAGATGTGATCAAAAACAGTGTGACTGCTGTTGCCGAGCGCCGTCCAGCAGAAAGGCGACTTGTAAAGATGCACCGCTGTGTCCTCACCCACCTGAGTCACCGGATCTGGCACCGTGCGGCTCCCGGCTCTTTCCCGAGGTCAGAATGGCCAGGAAAGGTCAATGCTTTGAGTTCATTCAGGACATTGAGGCAGCCAGGACATTGCAGCTAGAGTCCCTCAGGAGGGCAGACTCCGAGCTGCTGCAGAATATGCCCAGGATGTGGATGAGTGTGTGCAAAGCTGGGGGGCATTTTGAGGGTGATTCATGGCTATGTGTCTTTACTGTAATAAATTTTTAATTTAAACATTTACCATATGTTTGGCTACAACTTGTATGTCATTCAACCTAATACTAGTTTTAAGAAACACACTTTTGGAAAACACGTAAAATACTCCTCACCGCATGTACCACCTTTCATAAGTCTGTACTGACTAGGTAAAAAAATATTAAGAACGACAGTATAAAAGTCATTCACTCCAGCCCAGTGTGGTGGCCACGCCCATCATCCCAGCAGTCAGGAGGCTGAGGCAGGAGGGTCGCTGTGAGTTTAAAGCCAGCCCGGGCTGCAGAGTGAGACTCTGTCTCAAACAAGAAGATTGCTTGGTGCTTCTAAAGTTTTGATGAATAGGCGCCCTGATTAGTTGACAATTGCAAAAATCCCCCATTTTCAGGTGTAGAAAAAAAATGCTTCCAAATTACCCAAAGCGGCCCCCTTTCCCGAGCCCCTCCAACGTCTCCCCGCCTCCCTACGCTGTTCATCGGCGCCGCGTGTCTTCTTCAGAGTCAACACAGAGATAAATTTCAGCCTAAACTCTGAATTTATGAGATTCTAATTAATGAGGTTTTATTGAAGAGTCGTCGCCTTCCCAGCGTAATTTTAATGTCAGCGCCATCAATTATCTGGGAAGTCCGACAGCCCGAACAGAGCAACACTCAATTTATTCCTATCAAACAAAGAAAAACACAAAACACACACACACACACACACACACGATTAATGCAGAGGGCCGAAGACGGCCTCACTCCAGCATCTGTCTTGAGATGTGGAGCCACATGTGGGTCACGATGGCTCCCTTTCTGATTCCAAAGAGCAGACAGTACGGTGGTGTAACGGGGTCCTCGCCTGGGGCAGGGCCGCCGCGGGAGTCCCTGGATCTCTCTGTCCCTTATGCCTCTTCTACCCACTCACACATAATACCTACACGTGCCTCCTCCATCCACCCACCCGTCCACCAGCCGTCCATCTATGCGTCCATCCCCGTTTCTCCATCACACGTCCATCGTCTGTCCCTACGCTCCATCTGCCCACCATCCATCCCTCCATCTTTCTATCGATGTAATCTATGTATCTACCTTTCCTTCCATCTGTCATCTGTCCATACGATCCATCTGTCCACCATCAATCCATCCATCATCCATCTTTCTATCTCATCCACTCATCCATCTATCCATCTATGCAATCTATCTATCCACCCATGTTTTCATCCCTCCGTCCTTCTATCCATCCATCTTTCTACTATTTTCTGTTCATTTATCTATCTGTTCATCCATGTTTTCATCCATCCATCCATCTATGTCATCCATCCATCCTTCTATGGATGTAATCTATGTATCTACCTTTCTATCCATCCATCATCTGTCCATACGATCCATCTGTCCACCATCCAACCCTCCATCTTTCTATCTCATCCATCCATCCTTCTATCAATGTAATCTAGCTACGTATCTACCTCTCCATCCATCCATCCGTCCATCTGTCCATCCGTCCACCTGTTCTCTACAGGACTTTAGTACCCCGAGCAATGCAAATGCTGTATAAAGAGTTTTATGCTGCGTCGTTCAGGGAGTAAAGACTAGAAAAGTCCTTACGGGTTCGGCACGGACACAGACGCCTTTGCCCGTGTTTCGGTCCGTGACCGGTTGGCTTCGTGGACGCTGAGCTCACGCGGGCCGAGGCCCCACTCTGGGCTTTGGTGGCTTTCCTGACGGGCTGAGGAAATTCCCTTCGATTTCAAGTCTTCTGAGAGTTCTCGTGGGAAACGGATGTTGTGTTTTGTCAAATGCGGCATCAAGTGCTGCAGCTTTGTGACGACGCACACGATTTTTGTTTTGCGCTTTATCAACGTGATGGATTTCACTGGTGACAGCTCGTCTTGATGTATCATCTTCTTCATATAGATTTAATTTGCTAAAATCTCGTTCAGAACTTTTTCCAAGCTACACTGATCTACACTTTTCTTTCCTTTTATTATCTTCATGTGATTCTCCTGTCTGGGTAAGTTGCATCCCGTGAATGAGTCATGAAGTTTCCCTTCTCTCCATTCTCCTGAAAAAGTTTTTATAAAATTAATATTCTTTGTTTGGGGTAGAACTTACCAGGGAGGCTGCTTGGAGCTTTTGTTTTGTTTTGTTTTTCGAGACACGATCTTGCTATGTAGTTCCGGCTGCCTTGAAGTCAGTCTGCACCACAGGCTGGCCCTGAACTCATGGGGGTCCTCCTGCCTCAGCCTCCCGAGGGCTGGGATATGCCCACCACGCCCAGCCGGAGCCTGCTGTGTGAGAGTTTCAAAGTGCAGGTTCCCTCCCTTTCGTAGTGGTGGGACCGTCTGGATGACCCATTTCTCCAAGCTTCGGCTGTGACCATCTTCCGAGCGCTTGAGGGCCTCGGCGGGAGCGTGTTCTATCAGTAATCACAGACGGTTCCCTGCGTCGGCCACTGTCCCCCCGTCAGTCTGACTGGGGAGCTCTCAGTTTACAGAACACAAACACTCAGCTTTCGATTTAATTATATCCCCTCCGCTGTCTCTGGGCTTCCGCACCGTGATTTCTGCTGCGATCGCCACCATTTCTTTCCGCTTGTTTTCATCGGCGTTTTCTCTTTCTCGTCTATTTTTCAAAAATGGAATCTGATGCTGCTAAACCAAGAACTTTTGCTTCATCCGAGGCAAGTGCGGACGCTCAAATCTTCCCTCCTGGGACTCATTTGGTGGCCGCCACACGTTTCTAGCGGGCGTTTCGATGTCCAGCTGGTTCAGAGCATTTTCCGATTTCCTCTTTTGGTGCCTTCCTCAGCCGCCTGCCGTCCGGAAGCGCGTCGCAGCTGTGAACTCGGGGGTTTGGGGCCGTGTCTGGCGTGGACTGCAGGCCCCCCGTGTTCGCAGCGTGTTGGGAAATGTGCGCTGAGCGGGCGGCAGCGGAGGCCGGCGAGACTCCGTGTGCCTTGAACGTCGTGTGGGTCCCTCTGCCCCAAGACAGCGTCTGACTTCCAGGAACGTCCACCGGCTCAGATATGCCGATGAACCATCTCGGCCTCCGTGACGCCTGGAGTCGCCATCTGCTTGGGCCGCCCGTATCTGGGGCAGCCGTGTGGACACAGGGCCGCTCACCGAGCCGTCAGGCGTCTCTGCAGAGTTTGGGACTGTGTGGGCAGGTGCACATCAAGTCAGGGCTCTTGCGTCCTCTTGTTAAAGCGAAGATTTCCTCACTGTTATATAGCCCTTTTTGTTGCTGATATGATTCTTTGCTCTGAAATAGACTTTCTTTTTCTCTTTTTTCTTTCTTTTTTTTTTTTTTTTTTTCTCTTGTTAAAGCGAAGATTTCCTCACTGTTAAATATCCCTTTTTGTTGCTGATACGATTCTGTGCTCTGAAATAGACTTTCTTTTTCTCTTTCTTTCTTTCTTTTTTTTTTTGAAGCAGTGTTTTACTGTGTAGTTCAGGCTGGCCTTGAACTTGTGGCAATCCTCCTGCCTCAGCCTCCCGAGTGCTGTGATTACACTTGTGCACCACAGTGCCCTACTTGTTTGCTTCTTTCTTGCTTGCTTGCTTGCTTGCTTTCTTCCTTCCTTCCTTCCTTCTTGGAACTTTGTTTTTAGTTTCTTTTGTGTATTAGTACATCTTTGTGATACATGGTAATTGCATTTGTCTTGGGGAATTGCTACACACACATGTCACATTTTAATCATTTTTGTTTCCCATTCCCCTCCCCACACTCCTGTCTGCCCCCATCCCCAGAGCCCTTTCCCATCTCCACAGAGTCTACCTCCCCATTCCTTATCACCTCTCTTTCATTTTGCTCTTAAAATTACTTCTATTTTGTGTGTCTCACGTAAAAGGCATCTTGCAGTATTTAAGCTTCTGCGTCTGGTTTATTTTACTTAGCATTATGGTCTCGAGGTGCAGCCATTTTTCTATAACTGACTTAGGTTTATCCTTCTTCATGGCAGAGTAGTACTCCACGGTGTGTAAACACCACACTTACCCATTCATCTGCTGATGCACAAACGGGCTGCTTCCAAGCTTAGTTATTGTGAGTTGTGCTGCTGTAAGCACCCTGGGTGTTCAGGGTTCACTCTAATGTGATGACTTTAAGTCTTTCAGGGAGATACCTAGATGAGGACTCTGTGGGTCAAAAGGAATTTTTTAGTTTTCTGACAAATTCCCTTACTGTTTTCCATCACAGATGTACTAGTTTGCACCCCCCATCAACGCGAAAGGGACCTTGTCCCCCTCAGCCTTGCCTGCGTTTGTGGTTTTTTGGGTTTTGTGTGAAATTTCTCTTCCATCTGAGCCTCTGGGGAGCCGTGTTGCCCGTTCAGCGCCTGCTTCCATTGTGCGAGGCCGGCCGGGTGGGCCTGCTGCCGAGACCGGGCCCTGCTCTGTTTCCTCCGTGAGCTCGGGGACCCTGGAGTGTCCGTCTGGAGGCCGACACGCGCCCCCGCGCCATGCGAGCTCTGGGCGCCGACTCTTGTCCCTTGCAGCCGGCTCTTCCTCTGAGGCTGGGTCGTCCCCCTTCGGCGCAGGCTGACCGGCTCTCTGCCGCCTTCTCAGGCTGGACCTTTTGCGGTGTGTGCATTTCTTTCTCCACGTGGCTGATATCTGTCCTGAGTCTTCGTCCCTCAGTTTCCCTGGCTTGTGGGGTCCATCCTCTCACCTTGCAAGCTCAGCCACCTTCCCCCTCATTCTCTTCCTGACACAACCTCTCGAGCAGGGAGTTGGGCCCTCGTCTCATTAGTTTTGTCTCATGGTTGAAATCCAACATGGTGGCCAAAAGTTCATCGTGTTGAGGGCTTGGTGGGTGCCGGGCTCTGGGGGAGATGACTGGCTTTCCGAGGCTCTAATTTCATTAGTGTGCTAATCTTAATCTTCAATGCAGTCATGATTCGATGGTGTTGTTTGGAGGTGATGGACGTTTAGAAGGTGCGGCCGAGTCAAAGGGAGTGGGGGGTGTGATCTTCAGGACTCTCTGCTCACTGGCCCTCTTCTTCCTCTGTCTCTATCTCTGTGTCTCTGTCTATCTCTGTCTCTGTCTCTCTCTCTCTGCTTCCCAGTCACCATGATGTGAGCGTCTTCCCTCCCCCACGCCCATCCACCATGATGTTCCTGCCTTGGAGCAGCCACCATGGACTGGACCCTCTGAGACCATGAGCCACTCAGACTCTCTCTCTCTCTCTCTCTCTCTCTCTCTCTCTCTGCTTCCTGGTCACCATGATGTGAGCGTCTTCCCTCCCCCATGCCCATCCACCATGATGTTCCTGCCTTGGAGCAGCCCACCATGGCTGGACCCTCTGAGACCATGAGCCACTCAGGATCTCTCTCTGTCTATCTCTCTCTCTCTCTCTCTCTTTCTCTGTCTCTCTGTCCCTCATTCTCTCCTTCCTGGCCACAGTGATGTGAGGGTCTTTCTTCCACCACACCCTTCCTCCATGAGGGTCCTGCCTTACAGCAGTCACCATGGACTGGACCTCTGAGACCACAAGCCCAATTCACTCTCTCCTCCTTTAGATTTTGGGTGCTGGGTATTTTGCCCCAGCGATGGGCACACAGAGTGACATGTCAGACAAGGCTTTGGCCAGAACCAACCATCACTACATGCACGTCTGGACGTTAGGAAGGCAATTCTGGAGTGAAACTTCTGACTCCATGAGCCAAAATAAAGCTTTCCTCCTTTAAGTTGCTTTTTTTCAGGAAAGCTGACTAATACATTTTCCATCTCTCAAAGATCGTCATTTTCCATCGCCAGCCTCCAGCGTCTTCAGGACCACGCTTTTATATGTTCTCTCTACTGGAAGATAAATCTTGTCCCCATTATTCCATCTGTGTCAGAAACCCACATCTTTTAAAAATAAAGCTTCCTATGTTTAAAATTTGGAGGCCCACATGCATGCTGGGCCAGCGCTATGCCACCGAGCCGTGTCTCCAGCCCCTGCGTGTTTTACAGTATGTCTTCCTGTTGTTTGCACACTTTGACTTCTAAACCACGTAATGGGTATTATCTAATGAACGTCCGCTCTGTGTCTACATTATTTCTCCCCCAGCACACGATGTTGTAAGATGAATAGTACGTCCTTTTTACAACAAACGCGAAGCACGAGGGGTCTTTCCATGTGGCTGTGTTCTCATCAAAAGAACAGGTTTCAAGTCAGGTAAATAAAACCTCATGGATGCAGCCGTTCAGACCCTGGAGTCACTTCCCAAAGCTCCTTCAGAGTGGCTCCACCAGTCGCTCCCCCGGGGGCTGCCTCCGTGCAGCTGGCTGGATGTCTAAGGCTCGAACTGCAGAGGAGCAGCGAGTGGTCGGGGTGAGACAGGGAGCGAGACTCCAGGTGTGCGAGAGGCACAGCCCGACGACGCCAAGCGGCACAGGCTCTGTGGCTGCTCCGTGCTGCAAACGCACTGAAAATAAGTTCTCACGATAATTCCAGCCTTTCTTATGTGAGGGTTTTCAACCTCAGCACCGTGGGCCTCCCGGGCCGGGTGGTTCTCTGTGGCAGGCTGCGCCACGCACTGCACGTTGCAGAGCCGCAACTCTGTGCTCATGTGCTACAAACTGGTATTATCCTTCAGCTTCGTTTCCAGCTGTGATATCTGAAGGAGTCTTCAGATCTTGATCGATGTCTGCTACGAAGCAGAACTGTGCCCCCTTTGGTGTGAGCCATTACCATAGATAGATAGATACTTAGACAGACGGACAGATAGATAGACAGATAGATGACGGACTAGAGATAATGGATGGGTGGACGAACAGGATGTGTTGGTGGCTGAGTGGATGGTTGGATGGTGGATGGATAGATGGATGGGTGGGAGGATGGATGGCTGGATGGGTGGATGGGTGGATGGATGGACGGATCGGACAGATAGATAGACAGATAGATGACAGACTAGAGATAATGCATGGGTGGACGAACAGGATGTGTTGGTGGCTGAGTGGACAGGTGGATGGGTGGATGGTGGATGGATAGATGGATGGGTGGATGGGTGGATGGGTGGATGGATGGATGGACGGATGGATGGGTGGATGGGTGGATGGGTGGATGGGTGGATGGAT
>QZML01002120.1:77319-92328 GCA_016801275.1 Hystrix brachyura
CATTCATCTGCTGATGCACATAGAGGCTGCTTCCGAGCTTTAGCTGTTGTGAGTTGTGCCGCTGTAAACACGGGTGTGCAGGGATCACTGTGATATGTTTTCAACTCATCTAAGAAACAGGATTTCATGAGAAGATGCAGCTGAACTGTGCAGACTCTGTTGCGACGTCTTAGTTCGATTCATGGGTCTCCCTCACTCCTGAACTTGGATCCGGGCCCGCCGCCCGGCAGGGGTCTGGGGGGATTCCCGGCCGTAGGTTTGTTGAGCGGACACTTTGGTTCCGGGGCCGACGCGAGAAAGCGAGGCGAGATCTCTGCTGTGTTTCTGGCCTTCTTTTCTCACCCCCTAGTAGTCTCTCAGTGCGGATAATCAAAACAGGCAGCAGCTGCCCGGGAGGGGCACGTGGGGGCATCTGGAATTTCTGGCTGAAGGTGAGCAGACTCTGTGATCTGGACAGAAAGAGCTTCGCCCACGCAGGGTGGGGTGGCGCACGCCTGTCATCCCAAAGTGCAGGAGGCCGAGGCGGGAGGATCACAGTGAGTTTGAGGCCAGCCGGGGCTACGTAGCGAGACCCAGACTCAGGAGAGGACACCGTCGTTGGTTTTGGGGTCCAGCTTGATGCAGAATGACCTCGTCTCAGGATCCTTCACTTAATTACATGGTAGAGAGCAGAGAGAAAGAACGCTTCATGTATATAGATGCTCTCTCTCTCTCTTCCGCTCTCACTCTTTCTCTCCACACACACACCTGTTTTCCCCTCGGTGGAATCCGACTACACACACGAACCCTTCAAATTAACTGTATCTCTGAACAGTTTTCCGGGTCTTCTCCTCTGCTCTTGAGCATCTGCTATATTCTTTTTCATGGCTGTATAGTATTCCACGGCATGAACAATACCCTCTTCTGTACAGACGGCTGCTAAGAAACGTTTGATTTTTTGAGACTACCAGTAACACCAAAGTCAACACTCCTGGCTGACTCTGTGTGTGTGTGTGTGTGTGTGTCTGTGTGTGCACTTGTGGGGTCTGATTGGAAGGAAGAGCTTGAAGTGTTGGGTTGAAAGCCCGGATTGCTCTGATCCCCAACAGACCCGGCCTCAAGCAAGGAGGCCCCGATTTATGCTCTTACCAGGAATGAGTCAGAGATGGGTGATTGTCATCGTCCCTTCCAGTCTGAAGGGTTAAAATTCGATTTTCATTCTGGCATTACTATTTCCCTCTTTTGTTTGCGTGGGGGGAGCTGGGCACCTTTTTCCGAGTCCCTTTCCCCGAGGTGGTCGGTACTTGCGTGTCTTGTCCCTGGTACGGCTGATGGTCCGTGTTTCTCTGCGTGGAAAGCGTCTGTTCTCCTCTGTGGCCACTTTCTGGCCTCTGTCTGCCCCGCTCCCCATGTGAGAACTCAGTGTGTGAAGCGAATCGACGCTTTCTTCACACAAACCCTTCACTCCCCACAGCGCAGGCTACACTTCTGTGTGTTACAGACGCTTTCTGCTGCAGGTAAATGCTGCGTTTCCCTGTAGCTAAGTGGATCGATACTTTCTGGGGCGGCTTCTGGCTTTTGTGCCTTTTAAGGGCAGCCGATCCCGCTCTGTGATTATCAAACCGCCACTTTGCTCCTCCTGACTCCTTCACTGTTGCAGGTTTTATGTCCCCTGCTCCCCACATCTGGAATTACTTTCGGGGCGGCACGGAGGGCAGGCCGGGCTCTTCGCCCCCTAAGTTTCCAGCCGCGGCCTTTACTCACTCACGCCCCTTTCTGCGGCTCCGAAGCCTCGGTGGCCGCACGTGGTGGACGCAGACTCACGTGTCGGCGGCCCGTCTCTCCGCCGGACTTTGTGGTGCCGCCAGGCCCTGATGGCCGCGTCCTCACTCGCCTCCTCAGGAGTTTCCAGGTTGGGGTTTTCCGGTGACCTTTGCAATAAATGTTTTTCTGCTTCAAAAAGGTAAAGAAAGTTCTCACTGCTGGGTGAACGGCTGCCAGGGAAACAGATGTCGCCTTTCTGTTTAACGGGGACAGATCTCTTTCCGTTTGGCCGCGTCCTGGTCTCTTCTGCAATTGTTGGCGAGATATGAACGGGGGCCGGCCAGGGAAGATCAGCGGCCAGAAACGGAGGCGGGTGCGTTGGCAGAAGCTACCGGAGTCCCGACAGCCTCCTTGAGTCTTCCTTCGTCACCTCAGCTCACCGCTTCTCCCGACGCCACGAAGGAAAACACTCCAGAGCGGCCCTGTCGCTGTGGGCCTGCGTTTGCATCCTGGAAGCTAAGGTCCTTGCACACCGCACAGAACTGGGAATCCTGCTTGTTTTAGGAAATTTATGTGCTTAAAACATACAGGTGCCCACGGCAGCCCTTAGCCGCCGCTGCTGGTCTAGGACGCCCCGGGCCACGGCCGCAGCCACGTGCGGTCCACGTGTGGTCCATGTACAGTCCACGTGCGGTCCACGCCCGAGGCCGTCAGAGCAAATTTAAATTTAAAAACTCAGGCGGGTTTTCCTGCAGGCCTTGCAAAAAACAAAAACCAACAACAACCACCCGGCACCGGTTGCTGTGGCGTCTCGACCAGCCGGCCATGGTCGGGCCTCGGCAGGCGTCGGCAGGTGGAGAAACCTCCTGGTTGGGGATCCCCTCGCCCGGCGCCTCTCTGCCGGCAGGGACTGCTTCTTGCTGGGAAAGCGCTTCTCGTTGTCCACAGAAAACTTTTTAAAACGAGGCTGGAATGTCACCCTGCTTTTCTGTTGCGTCTAAGAGCTCGCACTCCCCAAAATACCGTGTTCCAGGATGCCCGCCGCGACGCCCCCAGCAGAGGGGGCGAGCATGACCAGCTCCAGCCGAGTGGGTCGGATTGCACGCGGGTGGCGCCCTCCACGCCGGCACGTCTGCGCGGCCTGGTCGCGTGGTGTCATTTACAGGGGTGCGGGCCGGTCGGACGCCTCCTCCCTCCCTCCTGCCCCCGAGCGTTTGGTGAGGCGGCCGAGAGAGCCCGTGCGGGCGAGATGCCGGCCGTGCCGGGCCGGGTGCCCGTGGACGCCGCGCCGGCCCGCAGCAGAGGACGGAGGGCTGGTCTCCGGGACGGACGGGCTGCCGCAGGCCCGAGCCCAGCATCCCCCGCCGGCCGCCTCTGACCCGCCGCCCTCGCCGCCCGCGTCCCCCCCGGCTGCCACCCAGGGCCTGATTAGCTGGAAATTTATGGGACTCGGCGGCACCGGCCTTCGCGTCCCGGTAATGTTTCCTGACACATTTCAGGAGACGCGGCTGATGTGCGCGCGGCCGGCCGGACGGGGCGGGAGCGGGCGGGCGGTCCAGCCGAGAGCAGGATGCCCGGCCGGCCTGTTGCCACGGCAACCGCCCCAGCCCGGCCGGCCGGCGATGGCGGGAGGGAGGATGCACCTCGCCTCCCTCCTTCCCTCCTGCGTGGCGCCCTTTTGTTTTGCAGACCCACAGCACGGTTGTTTTTGTTTTAAATGGACTTATCTTTAAATGGAGTGTACGTGTGTGTTTATGTGCGCACGCGTGCCTGTGTGGATGGGGGCCGGGAGGGGTAGGCTCAGATGTGGGTATAGACGGACGGACAGAAGGATGGGCAGACAGCGGGACGCACACACAGATGATAGCTGGATAGATAGGCAGACGAATGGATCGACTGATAGATGCATAGCTACATGACAGACAGACAGGTGGATACATAGATGGACAGAGAGACAGGTGGGTAGAAGGGTGGATAGATACAATCATAGGTAGCTAGATGGAGAGATGGATACATAGATAGATGTACAGATAGATACATGGATGGATAGACGACAGACAGACGGATGGATACATAGATGGACAGATATATAGATGGACAGATAGACGGACAGATGGATGGATAGATACATACATGGATGGATAGCTAGAGACATAGATACATATATGCATGAGCTCGGATACAGAGGTGATAAAAAGATATGATGAATAGATACATAAATTGATGCATAAGAAAGAAAGACAGAAAGGTTAGACAGATGGACAAACAGAGATACGATGAATAGATACATCAATTGATGCATAAGAAAGAAAGACAGAAAGGTTAGACAGATGGATAGACACGCAATAGACAAATACATGACAAATAGATAAATGGGGTAGATGGGTAGATAGACAGGTAGAATATATATGGAGCAGACAGGAAGAGAGACGGACAGCTATACAGACAGACGGGTTAGACAGGTAGACAGATGAACAGGAAGACGACGTGCATAGAGAGATATAGATGGATAAATAACTGATAGGTCTGGACATATAGATGGATGATACATACGGGAGACAATGGATGAGTGGACAGACAGACAGGTATATGGACGGAGGGATAAGTGGGTAGACAGATATATGGACGGGTGGATAGACAGAGAAGTTAAGCAGTCAGGTAGGTGGATAGATGATGAATTTGCAAGCTAATTAGACAGACTGACTGACAGGTGGAACAACAGACAGACAGACAGACCACAGGTCTGTGCGGGAAGCTGTGAGCTTCAACACGCAGCTGACCGGGTGCAGGTCTGCCCAACGTGGACCCCAAGACCCCTGGACCCCCGGCCGCCACGGCAGCGCCCGCCTTTGCCCGTGTGGACGCCTGCGCCACCCGCCTGCTGGCCTGACCCTCCCGGCTCCCGGCTCCCAGCTGGTCAGCCGCGTGGGGACGTGGAGCTGTCCAGGAGCCGACCGGTCACTCGCCTCTCTGTCTCCCAGAAGAGCGGCGGGAGGGGACAGAGCAGCCTGCCTGACGCCCTACACGGACCGTTAGCCAGACGCGCACCTGTGACGGCGCCCTGACAGGGAACTTGGAGCCTCCATTTCTTATCCCCCCCGACCCTTCCGACTAGGTCGGTGGAACAACAGACAGACAGACAGACCACAGGTCTGTGCGGGAAGCTGTGAGCTTCAACACGCAGCTGACCGGGTGCAGGTCTGCCCAACGTGGACCCCAAGACCCCTGGACCCCCGGCCGCCACGGCAGCGCCCGCCTTTGCCCGTGTGGACGCCTGCGCCACCCGCCTGCTGGCCTGACCCTCCCGGCTCCCGGCTCCCAGCTGGTCAGCCGCGTGGGGACGTGGAGCTGTCCAGGAGCCGACCGGTCACTCGCCTCTCCGTCTCCCAGAAGAGCGGCGGGAGGGGACAGAGCAGCCTGCCTGACGCCCTACACGGACCGTTAGCCAGACGCGCACCTGTGACGGCGCCCTGACAGGGAACTTGGAGCCTCCATTTCTTATCCCCCCCGACCCTTCCGACTAGGTCTCGCGACCCCTTTGCAGGCTGCAGACGTTTGGACGCCATCACGGGGCCATTTGCAGCCTCCACCACAAACCGTGGGACAAGGGGGACAGAGAGAGGTGGACCCCAGTTCCCCGGCCAGGGACCTCAGAAAAAGAGGGTGTCGGGATGGGGGACCGGGCAGAGCACCCCCACAGAATGCAAGCAGGACCCGCTTCTTCCACCAAAGGAATGACGCGTCATCGCAGCACTCGGGAGGCTGAGGCAGGAGGATTCCCGTTGTCTCCCAGAAGAGCGGCGGGAGGGGACAGAGCCGGCCTGCCTGACGCCCTACACGGACCGTTAGCCAGACGCTCACCTGTGACGGCGCCCTGACAGGGAACTTGGAGCCTCCATTTCTTATCCCCCCCGACCCTTCCGACTAGGTCCCTCGACCCCTTTGCAGGCTGCAGACGTTTGGACGCCATCACGGGGCCATTTGCAGCCTCCACCACAAACCGTGGGACAAGGGGGACAGAGAGAGGTGGACCCCAGTTCCCCGGCCAGGGACCTCAGAGAAAGAGGGTGTCGGGATGGGGGACCGGGCAGAGCACCCCCACAGAATGCAAGCAGGACCCGCTTCTTCCACCAAAGGAATGACGCGTCATCGCAGCACTCGGGAGGCTGAGGCAGGAGGATTCCCGTGAGTGCCAGCCCAGCCTGGGCTACACAGAGAGGCCCTGTCTTAATAATAACAATAACCACTGAAGGAATAGTGTGCTCGTGAACGACGGGTTCCGTGGCTTGGAGACACTGTGGATGTGACAGGAGCCAGGGACACAAAGACCAAAATCCCAGGTTGCCCTCGTGTGTGGAAACTAAGGGGGTTAGTGCACTGAGGCGGAGGCCGGGGCCGGGACCGCAGGAGAGAGGGAGGGAGGAAAGGCCGCCGGACGGGTCGGCGTCACCCTGAGGTTGGAGCGAGACGCTCACGGACCCTTTCGCATGGCGACCGCAGGCCACGAGGACGGTCGGAGCTTTTCAAATATCGAGAAGTTTTTGCCCCCAAGAAACGATCCGCATTAGAGAAAACAATCTGCCAACCCCAATTTAAACATTTCACCGTGCGTACGTGGCTGGAGACATCACCGGGCGGCCCTTTAACGTGTTCCATGATTACGTGTCAATTAAAACATGAGTTTTCAGCCAGGCGTGGTGGCCCATGTCTGTAATTCCAGTCACTCTGGAGGCTGAGGCAGGAGGATCTCAAGTTGAAGGCCAGCCTGGGGAATTTAATGAGATGTGTATCTCAAAATAAAAAATAAAACGAGACTGGAGTTCAATGGTAGAGCGCTGGGCTGGAGGAAAGGAGGGCGTCGGGAGAGGGAGGGGTGTTTTGAATTTCTCGGTCTTCCCTCTTCCTCCTCCTCCTCCTCCCCCACTCCCCTGTACTGGGGCTTAAACTCAGACCTTTCACATGAAGCTACATCCCTGGCCCTTTTAAAATCAGTATTATTGTTGTTACTGTTAGTTGGAGACATTGTCTAACTCTCTAAATTGCCCAGGCTGGGTTCCAACTTGGGATCCTCCTGCCTCAGCCTCCCAGAGTGCTGGGATCACAGGCCCAGTGATCTTGTTTTGCTCTTTTCGTATCTGTGCCGTTTAGCAGAAACACATGGTGGTAGGGAAAATCCTCAGAGTCTGTTACTTCTGCTGCGACATCGATGTGACATCGATGCCATATCCGCATCCTCATATGGAGGCTGGAGACTCGGGGCGCGGGGTATTTCTCTGGTCTCTGTTTTCTTTCCTCTTTGTTCTTTTTCTTTCGTTCTCCTCAGAAAACCGACATCGATGCCATATCCGCATCGTCATATGGAGGCTGGAGGCTCGGGGCGCGGGGTATTTCTCTGGTCTCTGTTTTGTTTCTTTCCTCTTTGTTCTTTTTCTTTCGTTCTCCTCAGAAAACCATCTTTTAATTCTCCGTGGGGCGGCAAGAGCCGGCCTCACGGAGCACCCTGCTGTCAGCTGGGGCGGCCCTCGTGAACCCCACGACGCAGGCCGGATGGTCGTCCTGGCTGAGGGTGAACCGCTGCGGCTCCCGCTTTGGCTAAATTCCGGGAAGATGTCAAGAGCGATTCGCCTAATGACCCGTCCGTCAGGCCCGCCGTCCAGGCTTCTGACAAGGGGCTGAAATCCCGCAGCGCGCCGGCCTCCGTCTCCGCCGCGGGGTGACAAGGACTCCGTCTCTCCGGGCTGCCGAGTGGCCGCGTGGATGCGCTTGCTGGATTCCGGGTTTAAAGCCGACCTAGCAAAGGCGAGATTCGCCCCAACAGACGCAAAAGCTTCCGCTCCGCGCCTCGCGGCTCAGGCAGAAGTCACGCCCGTCGCCGGGGTGGGCGTGGAGGTGGCCGAGGCCGACTGGGGCACCTGGACCTCTCTTGCTCAGTTTAAGAAAAAAAATGCTATTGGGGTTACACGGAGAGAAAGAGATCTTCACTCAAAAACCAGTTCTCCGGGGCCACCGCGGGAGTCACTCATTTCCTCCGGATCAGCCCTGACTGAAGGGATCCGCTGTTCTGGGTGACGATTTGCCTTTTCAGTCCAGCGCAGTGGCACCTGCCTGCCATCCCTGCTGGGGAGGCTGAGGCAGGAGGATCCCCGTGAGTGCCAGGCCAGCCTGCACTGCAGAGCGAGACCCTGTTTCCACAAAACTAAACAAAACGAAACAGATTTGCTCTTTTATGTAAGATACGGGTCACCTTTATTCTTTTGGATTCTTTTGGTTCCAATGGGCCTGGTTTGGGTGCCTTTGTGGGGGTGCCTTTGTGGGGGTGCTGGCACATTTTGAAACAGGGAGGATTCTCCTTTAACTAGAAAACTCGCTTCGCCATGATGCTCTTGGTCGGTGCAGAGCTGGACGGCTGTTTTGGGGAAGCCCAAGGCCGGTGGCAGTTTCCAAAGGCCGGAGCAGCCGTTTTTGGAGAGATGCGGCCGCGTTCTCCCCGCTCAGAGCTGGTGGTGGGTGCGAATTCCAGGGCGAAAACGACTTCACTGGCTGGGCCCGACTCTCCCTGCTAAAGGGCTTTTATTGAGATTTTGTGGCCGTCTGGGATTTGCAACTCGGGGGGGGGAGCAAGACGAGGGAAATACACAAAGATGAGGAACCCCCGAGTTGCGGCTCCCGGGAAAGGGCCTTTTCTGAGCGTTCAGGGGCTTTAATCCCAAACCCGAGACAGCAGCGTTGGCCTGTGGAGATGCAAGAGGAAATGCTTGGAAAGAAAAGGGAAAAGGGTTGCGATAAAAGGCGCCATTGACGAGCTCCCGCAGAGCAGGCGGCGCAGGCGGTGGCCGGGCTGACTCGGAGCGTCCCGGCTCTGGGGACCCGGCCGCCTTCCTGGGGCAGACAGCGCCTTCCATCCGCAGTGACCGACAGACAGGGCTTTGTTGACTGCGATGGAGTAAGGCCACCACCTCGCGCTCCCTGCGCGCTCCAGGATTACAGGGGACCCAGGAAAACCCAAACCCGGAGGGAGCGGCCCGGAGGGGCGGGGAGGGGCGACCGCGGCGGCGGCATACTCTGCCTGGGGGTGGAAATGGCCTAAAATTGCCCACAACGCCCGCGCACGGCTTGGTGTAATAAACCCCACTGAGTGGAGCGCCGCGAGCGGGCGGGTGCGCAGTGTGTGAATTAGACCCCATAAAGCAAAAGGAAACAGGGGCCCCCGCTTATAAATCTCAACTCCAAGCAGTTTACAAATTTATAAAAAGAAAACAAAGACGTGAATAAAGTACTCAAGCTCGCACACGCGAAAGAGGAAAACAAGAAACCTCCAAGATATTTTTGCTGTTTGCTTGTTTTGCGGGATGTTGGCCCCGGGGCCTTTGCGCTGACCTACACGCTCAGGCCTTTTTGTATTTGCTTATTTTGTACTTGGAGACAGTGTCTTGCTTACGTGCTAAGTTGCCCAGGCTGGGTTTGACCTGGAGAGCGTCCTGCCTCAGCCTCCCAGAACAGCAAAGTGACTAAGCAAATGGAAAATTTCAGCCTCATTCTGTCTGACGGCACCACCGTCAAGGCACGCTGGCCAAACCCAGCTGTTCAGGGTGTGAGCTGTCAGACATGTGAAAGTCTTCCCAGGTGAACTCTGGGAGCTGGAAGTGGTACACGCCTGTAATTCCAGCTACGCGGGAGGCTGAGGCAGGAGGCCCCTGAGGTCAAGGGAGTCAGCTACTTAGTAAGAACCTGTCTCAAAATACAACGGAAAAGAGGACAGCAGTTCAATTCCCCAGCACCATGAAAAAAAAATCCGAAAGAAAAAGTTCAGATCACAGAACAGACTCTGCTCCTAGGAAACTGAGCATAAATGTCTTTGGCCGCCACAACAAATCACCAAAGACGGGGGGCTGAAAACAGCGGGGAGGCAGCCTCTCTCATCCCGGGTCCCAGGAGGCTGAGGCAGAGGTGTCCCAGGCTGCGTTCCCTACACAGGCTCCCAGGGAGACCCTCCTGCCTCTGCCTCCCCGTGGGGGTCCAGGAGGCCCTGGGCTGCGGCCCCGTCACTCCCGTCTCTGCCTCTTCTGTGTCTGTCTCTTTTGTCTCTCAGGAGGATGCTGCCCTTCGAAGCCACAGACCATCACGTCCCCGGAGGGCTGCCGTTCGGGTTTCCCCTTCACCCGGCCCCGCATCTCCCTGTCCCTGATCCCTGGCAGCCTCTACGTCCGGGACTCTGGGGCTGTCGGTGTATCGCTCCTCCCCGGCTCGCCCAGGAATACTGGGGTGTCACTCGGGCTGCCGTGAAGTCGGGCTCTGCGCAAACGCGCTTTCAGCTCTGCCGATTATCCCGGCGCCGGGAGGCTGAGAGAAGCCGGGACGAGGAACGGGAAGCGGGACACAAAGATGGTGACAAATTAAGGATCTGGCCTATTTTTGTCTCATTTACAGTATTTTCCCCAAGAGGTTGTGGGCTGGTTAAATTTAACCGCTCTCAGAGGCAGCTGGGTGTGAGGAGGAGGGTTTTCTACAGCGAGCGGTTGGGATTATTGCATTTTTAAGTGAGGGGGCTCACTGCATGCTCTGGGAGACCTTTGCCCCCCAAGCTAAGTTATTCTCTGCAGATCTCTGCACCCACCCAAAAAACCATCCTGCCGCTTGCATAGTCAGTCAGCAAACACCCTGGCTCCCAGGGCCCCGTCGGTCCCCTGAGGCTGGTCTGACTTCACGAAGCAGACAGATCAGTCCGTCCGCCCCCCAGGACCCCCTGGACACTTCCTGCGCCACCCACAAACCCACGAGAGCGGGCCCACCTCGAAGAGCTGGCTGTTAACCGGGTCACAGACCCGCGCTTCACAAAGAGCAGGCGTCCACTGGGCACATGGCAACCTCGTGGCCCGGCGCTTCTCTCCGAGGCCCAGAGGGCTGCGCCGAGATTTCGGGGCACAGAGTCTGCCGCCGGGCCTGAGAGGCTGCAAGCAGCCCAGACAGTGTGGGCTCAGCGTGCGCCGACCAGTGTGACCAGGCTGTGTGGGACGGGCTACGTCCCCCGTGTGGATCGACACATGAAACTACGCGCCTTTATTTGCCCACGAACTTTGAAAATGCTTTTATTTTTGAGAAAAGGACTTCCTAAGTTGCTCTGCTGGGCTCCAACTTGGGATCCTCCTGCCTCAGCCTCCCAAGCAGCCAGGATAATAGGCACGCGTCGACACAACCAGGTCCAGACATACATTCATGCATGTTTATGTATTTACTTATTTTTATTTATTTATTTAGCACTGAGGATTGAACCCAGCGCCTTTGCACTGAGCTACCTCCTCAGCCCTTTTTAAATTTTGAGACAGCATCTTGTCAGGTTGCCATGTCGCCAGGCTGGGCTGGGACTTGGGATCCTCCTGCCTCAGCTTCCTAGAGTGCTGAAATGACAGGCGTGTGCCCGGCTGCGAGCATTGTTTCTTAAACGCGAACCCAGCTGAAGATATTCCACAGTATTGAGGTTCACGTCGGTGAGAAGCCGTCTGGTGAGTCTGCCTCTTTTCAGGACTCTTATGTCAGCAGCCGCCTAATACTCCTTTTTGTTGTTGATTTTGGGGGTGTGCTGGGGACCGAACTCAGGGCCTTGCACCTGCTAGGCAAGCCCTCCACGCGAGCTAATTCCCAGCCCTTAATAATGTTTTTGAGAGCTTGCAGGAGGCACGTGGCCCGTATCGGTCCAGTGAATTCTGCATGAAACTTTGGGTTTCATAAACCCCAGACCTGCATCCAGCATCCGAAGGGACTCAAGAATACGTCCCTTTAGAAAAGTACCCTCACGCTTCTATAGTCTGCTGATTATAAATTCTAATATTTTCTCTTGAAAAATACAAAACAGACAGGTGCGATGGCGCCGGCCGGGCATCCCAGCTCTTTGGGAGGCTGAGGCAGGAGGGATCAAGTTGAAGGGCAGCCTGAGCCACTTTGTGACTGAGACCCTGTCTCAAAATAAAAAATAAAAAAAGGGTTGGGGGTGGAGCTCAGCGTGAAAATGTTGGGTTCATTCATTCCCTAGGACTGCAGGAAGGAAGGAAGGGAGGGAGGGAGGGAGGGAGGAGGAAGGAAGGAAGAAGGAGGAAGGCAGTCACTGGCCTTTGTGTCCCACGCTGATCCAGTGGAGGGTGAAGGCGTCTTCCCCAAGTTGCTGCTAGGGCCTTAATCCAAAACTCACTTTTTTGACTTTGGGAGATGGCTGTGTAGGAGGCTGGAGCAGGAGGGTCTTGGATTCTGAAGAAGACACAGCAGATCGGCGCTGATTGATGTTGGGATCGGTGGCCCCGAGAGCTGAGTGTCCTGTGGGTGCACCCGTGTGTGTTGGGGGGCGAGGTCCTGGGGATCCAACCCAGGACCTTCATACGGAGGTCCATCCCCAGCCTTCTGTATGACTTTTATTGTGAGGTGGCATCTCACTAAGTCGCTAAGTTGCTCAGGCTGGGCTTCAACTTGGAATCCTCCTGCCTCAGCCTCCCAGAGTCAGCAGGGAGGGGGCTGCTGACCCCCAGAGGGTGGAGGTGAGTGGCCGCTCCACTTCCTGCTGTGCACGGCACACAGCACCGCAGGGAACCACCCGGCCCGGGTGTGCAGGCGCCGAGCACCCTGCTGGGGAGATGGCACCCCCATTCTCGTTTGTCTGCCATGTATCCAGCTGCTCATCTCTCTACCGCTCTCATCTCCACTTCTATCCGCCCACCTTCTATCTACTTTTATCTGTCCATCCATCATATACCTATGCAGGAGTCATCTCCGCTCCTATCTAGTTATCTATCATCAGCATGACTTATCACGCAGCAATATTGATCATCAGTTTACACGATCTCTCCATCTTTTTTTTTTTTTTGAGACAGAGTCACAGTAAGTTGTGCAGGCTGGGCTTGGATTTGAGACCCTCCTGCCTCATCCTCCCAGACGGCATGATTACAGGTGTGCCACCATGTCCAGCTTGTCTGTGTACCCATCTACCTAGTGTATCTGTCTGAGTCTGCCCATCTACCTGTCTATCCATCTAGTCATCTGTCTAGCTGTGTATCCATCATGCGTCCCTCTATCCACCCAGCTACCATCTATCCATCCATCCCTCTGTCCACCTATCACCCACCCCTCTACCCTTCTATCTGTCCATCATCCTCCATCCCTCCATCTCTCTGTCCACCCGTCCCTCTGTCCCCCCCCATTTCCACCCCTGCAGACATGTCCGGTTGTCCCTGGGGGACAGAAGGGACCAGGGCCTGGTGTGGTTGAGGGGGGTCCTGGGTTGCTGTGGACACCTGAACGTGCACAGACGTCCCCACCAGGCGCCCTGAATGTCCCCAGCGCTGAGCAAGGGAAATCCTGGTGGAGACTCAAACAGGAACTCTGAAGACCTGGGCACCGGGGGAGTCTGTGTCCCCCACGAGGGACGACTGGGGACAGAGGCAGGGACCACACACACCACGCAGGGCACACGGGGACTCGGGAAGGGGCCTGGACTCGGGAGCCCTGGACTCGGAGGCTCTGAAAGGCAACGGGCCCGATGGATGGCCCTGAAGATTGTCCTCGTGGGCACAGCTGGCCTCCGTCCCTTCTCAGCGGGCAGCTGGGCGTGCACGAGGGCATTGGGTGACCTGAAAACAGAGCGGGCGCCGGGCCCTCCCGGCCTCCCCACACCTGCCGCCTGGAACTGGATCCACCACCCCCCCGCACGGCTCCGGGTCAAGGGCAACGACGAGGCCGCACGGCAGCTGCAAAGTCACGGCCAGAGCTCTCCTCGCAGGGCTGGCGCTTGGCGTGGCTCCCAGACCGACTCCTTCTCCAGCCGCCCTCCGTGGCCACGGCTGGGCGCATCGCTGTGCCGTGTGTCCCCAGAGTGCCGTGGTGTGCCTGGTGTCCAAGCGGCATAAAAAGAGGATGATGAGACTGGGGGTCCCCTGCTGTCTCTGGGGCGGGTCTGTGGGAGACTCCAGGAGAGCGTGCGCGGAGTGGTCTGCTGGTGTTTGGCACAGGGAAAGAGGATGTGGGGCTCTAAAAGGCCTTCAAACACTGCATATGGCGGGATGGAAGACAACTGGGGAAAACAGAGCACAGCCAGGTGAGAGGGAAGAGAATTGGGGGAGCACACAGCAGAGCCGTGAGGGAGGGAAGAGAAATGGGGGAGCACCACGCAGCGATTTCTGTGCCCTCCTGCACCAACACGCAGGATGAGAGGCGTCCTGCCTGCAGGAAGCGTGAGGCTGGAAGTGCCTCGTCTTCGAGTCCCCTGCGAGAAGCGGGGTCTGCAGCAGGACGGGGGTCCGTGGCTGCTGGGGTGCAGCTTGGGAGCTCTGTGGGGGACGCTCCTCTTCTGCGCCACATTCCTGGCCTGGGGTACCTCGTCCAACCCAAGATTCCCTCCTCACGACTCCCAGATGGACGCCGGTCTCTTCCACCGTCCAGCCTCGTCCATCCAACGTGGAGATACTGGCAGGTGGTGGCACCTTTAAGAGGCGGGGCCTAGCGAGAGGCGTTTAGGTCAAGGGGGCGTGGCCTCGACGGCCCCGCCCCTTCCTGTCTGACCGGAAGTGGGCGGGCCCAGGCCCACCCAGCTGCACATGATGTTTGCAGCTCAGCAGAGCGTCCCGCCCTCGGCGACACCCGGAACCACCTTTGCTCTCGCCGCCTGTCTGCGTGTTCCGGCCCCACGACGGGAAGCCGCCGCACACGCCGCCCCGCTCGCATCATGATCCTTCTTCCCCTCGCGGACCCGGCTGCGGTCGGCCCCTCCGGACGGAGCAGGCGGCCGGCGCGCCGGGTCCCGCACGTGCCGCACACGCTGGCGCCGGCGAGCACGCGCATGCGTCGGCTTCTGCGCTGCGAGGTCAGCAGGGCTGCCGGCTCCGCCTCTTCCGGCCCGGGCGGCCCTGCCCGGCCTGGCGCGATCCCGGAGGGTGCAGAAGGGCGTCTCCGGGAGGGAGGCGCGGCCTGGATCGCAGCTGCCCGGCCGCGGGCCTGTTCTGCTTGCGTGGACGGGGGAGAAGAAAGCGCACATGAAGCTACCTTGTCAACAACGGATTCTCCCTCCAGCCCTCGGGGTGCCGGGTGCAAGCGTGGGGTGCCGGGTGCAAGCGTGGGATGCCGGGTGCAAGCGTGGGATGCCGGGTGCAAGCGTGGGATGCCGGGTGTAAGCCTGGGGTGCCGTGTGCAAGCGTGGCATTCCAGGTGCAAGCGTGGCATTCCGGGTGCAAGCGTGGGGTGCCGGGTTGCAAGCGTGGGGTGCCGGGTGCAAGCGTGGGAGGCCGGGTG
>QZML01002120.1:120440-155549 GCA_016801275.1 Hystrix brachyura
GAGAGAGAGAGGGAGAGAGGGAGAGAGAGAGGGAGAGAGAGAAAGAGAGAGAGAGAAAGAGAGAGAGAGAGACAGAGAGACAGAGAGACAGAGAGCCTGAGTGACTCATGGTCTCAGAGGGTCCAGTCCATGGTGGACTGCTCCAAGGCAGGAACATCATGGTGGACGTGTGTGGGGAAGGGAAGATACTCACATCATGGTGACCAGGAAGCAGAGAGAGGAGGAAGGAGCCAGGACAAGAACGCGCCCTCCCAGGTCACACCCCAGTGACCTCCTCCAACCAGGCCCGGCTCCTGCCACACAGTCAGCCCAGAGCTTGTCCATGATGACTCCACTGAGGGGCACGACACCCTCCATCCTGTCACTGTCCATGCAGGAGACTTAGGGGACATCTAGAGCTGAACCCAGATGCCATCTTTCCCCAGGGGCTGGTCTCCCCTGAGCCCTAATGATTGTCCGAGAGCAGGGCACACCGAGGAGCCCCCACTGTCTGACCCTCAGGCCTGGGCCTCGGGAGAGCCCGTCTCCTCTTCCAGGTCGCCGGGTCCCACCCTGTCCCCATGGGCAAAGCAACACGTGCACAATCCCGCAGATCTGCAAAGGGAAATTGGGGTTCACTTCGCCTCCTCCGGGCCTTGCTCCTGGCTGGCTTTGTGGCCCGTGTGTGGCAGGATGGCTGTAGAGGGCATCGCTCAGTTTCTGCCCCTCGGAAGGGCTTGACGGGCAGGTTCCGCACGCAGGGAGCCAGTATTTGAGCGACTTAGCAACAGCGCACAGCGGTGTGCAGCAGCCTTGGGCAGCAACCCTCGAAGGAGAAGTGGCAAGACATATTTAGCATTTACATCTTGAAGCCCGCTTGGAGCTTGGCCACCGGGCCCGGGCCGGGGTTTCTCTCGGGCTGGGCCGAGTGGCAGGCATTGGGCGTCTCTGGGTTCTGATCCACTTAAGAAACCGCCAGTTTCCAGAGGGCCCCGGCCAAGACTTAGGACTTCTTGGTTCCCAGCAAGAGAGCTAATTTCTGCCTGAGAAGGATTTTGGAGAAACAGGACAACGGTGTCCAGGGATGTGAGACTCTGGGGTCCTTGCGTTCCCTTTTTCCCGTATTTTTTTGTGTCACACGTGGTGTGTGGTTGCTGGCACCTGCCCGTCCCGCCTGGGAAGGGACACGGCACAGCTGTCCGCCGGGCCCGGGCTTCAGGGTCCTGGCTTTTAACCGTGACCCTGCTTGCTGACGTGCAGCGGCGTCTCCCTGGGCGGCCAGATGAGCCACATCTGTCCCGCGTCTTCACGCCTGGCTTTTTATTTCCCCCAATATCCGGTTTCTGGGGATGGATGGCTGGAGGAACATGAGAGGCGTTCTTTTTTTTTTTTTTTTTTTGGGGTGTTTTATTCGTTTACTGCTCACTTCCTGCCCTCCTGTTCTCTACACCATGTTTACATTTTCAATCAGGCATGAAAACAGCAAGCATTTTGGAGATTTCCCAGGCTGATTTAAAGTTTGCAATTCCAGGTTAATGGTTTCATCTTTAGTCTTTAACTCTTTTTTCTTTTTTTTTTTTTTTTTCTGGGTTGTTTTAATCGTTTTGGGGAAGTTGAGCACTAATGTGTGCTAATGACCTCATTAATTATACGCTCAGGCAGAAAAGCCTGGTGTGATCTTTCAAAAAAATGTAAAACATTTATTATTTTATTACAGCGTAATTCACATACCATACTAAACCATTACCAGGGATTTGAAAAATAAAGAACATTCACAATGTTATAAACCATCACCAGAATCAAATTCCAGAACGTTTTCATCAGGGTAAAAGGAAACCCCATTCCCAGGAAACAATTGCTCCCGAATCGCCCAGGTCAGCTGCTAATCTGGTTTCTCTCACGGTAGATTTTTTTCTATTCTGCTTATGTGAAGTGACTGGAGTCACACAGTGTGTGGCCTTCTGTGTGGCTTCTTTCCCCGAGTGTCATGCGTTAAGGGCCCATCCACACTGGGGCAGATGTCAGAGTCTCATCCATTTTCGTGGCTGTATAATATTCCGCCGTGTATCTGGGCCATGTTGTGTTTCTCCGTCCATCCACCCACAGACACTTGGGTTATTCTCACCTTTTGCCTCTATGAATATGCTTCTCAGGACGAGCGTTTGGCAGACATGCTTTACCGTTTTTGTGGGTGGATAGTTAGGAATGGAAATGCTAGATCCTATATTAACTCGCTGTCCAAATTTCTGAGGAACTGTCAAGCTGTTTTGCAAAGCGACCGTTGTACTCTCCGACAAGAAGTACATAAAATGCTGAATTTCCCTCCAGCCTTAACTGTGCTTGCTATTGTTTGCCCTTTTGATTTCAGCCAGCACGGTTACGTCAAGTTTTATTTCACTGGGGATTTCATTTCAATTTCTCTGACCAGTAATGCCATTGAGCATGCTTTTAAGTGCTTATTGGTAACCTGTATATCTTCTTTGGAGCGATATTTATGTAAGTCTCTTTGTTAGTTTTAAATTAAGCTGCTTGCCTTTTTACTGCTCAGCTACTATTCTTTGTAATTCTGGCTGCTAGACCTGGAATTTGGGATCCCCCTTCATCAGCCCCCCTGAGTGTTGGGTTCAAACTTGAGATTCTCCTGCCTCAGCCTCCTGACTAGCTGGGATCGCAGGCCTGCGCCAGCACCATGCTGGTCTCTGTGTCTTTCTTTGCATCCAGGCATTGGTGACAATTGTAGAATGCCGGTCCCAGGTCACCCTGGTTGGGTATTGAGAGCCGGTCGGCACCCAGGAAGCCTCAGCCATCTCTGAGTCCGAGCTGCACACAGTCACTCACACAGGTGACCTGGAGCCGGGACACAGAGCGGGAAGGGGGCCGGGCCGGTCACGAGGGGCTTACGGGGTCTCGTTGGGGGGACCGGGACATGAAGGGTGCGAGGGGGTTCTGGGTCCTTCTTGTGCTTGCCATGACTGCAGGTGACCAGCACCCTTGTGGTACGCATCCAGCCTGAGAAGTAACCCGAGCTGACTTTGAACTCAGGGATATCCTCCCGCCTCAGCCTCCTGGGTGGCAGGGCGACAGACATGCGACTCGGCTCCCAGCTCAGGGCCTGCTAATTTACGTCAGCTGTGGGCTGCCAAGTGTTCGCAGCAGTCCACACCGGCCAACAAAAACACTAATTCTTTAAAAGCAGGAACCTGCCGGGCAGGAAAGCAAAAGCGCCTGTGGGGTCTGGATCCCACCCGGGGGGCACGGGACACAGTGTGCGGCCTCGCGGGGCGCTGGGCAGGATCCTTGTTGTTCTTTCCGCTGAGCCGCAGCTTGCGGACAAGTGCAGATTTGTGGGATTTAGGACAGAGGCGGCCGCGGCCGGGAGGGTGACTGTGGCCGGAGACCCCGAGCCCGCTCCGCTGGCCCGCTGCCGTCCCGGAGCGCAGGGTGCGATGTGTGCCGCGGCGCCTCTCTCTCGGGGGGTGGCGGGGAGGGCACCCGGGGCCTGGCCCGAGCCCAGTTGCCAGCCCTTTCGACAGTTTTTCATTTTGAGACAGGGACTTGCAAAGTGGCTAAGTCGCCCCGGTTGGGCGGGGACTTGCCATCCTCCTGCCTCAGCCTCCCGGAGTGCTGGGCTGACAGGCGGGTGCCATCTGCTGGATATCTGTCATGGCGGGGCGTGGGGGACAACCAGTCATGATGGGCTGAGTTGTGTCCCGAGACTGGTACGGTCATGTCCTGGTCCACAAACCAGGGAGTGGAGACCCATAATGCATTTGCTCGGCTTGCTGTGGGACTCCCAGAGCACTGCAGTGTACGCGTGGAGGGTCCCCCAAGGGCTGGACGTCCCTAGTGGACCTGGTTCCTTCCTCTGTGACTCTTTCCCTTCTGTCTTCTTCCCGGCCACCATGATGTGAGCGTCTTTCCTCCCCCACTCCCGTCCGCCATGATGTTCCTGCCTTGGAGCAGCCTACCATGGACTGAACCCTCTGAGACCACGAGTCACTCAGACCCTCATCTCTCTCTCTCTCTCTCTCTCTCTCTCTCTCTCTCTCTCTCTCTCTCTCTGCTTCCTGGCCACCGTGATGTGAGCATCTTACCTCCTCCACACCCATCCACCATGATGTTCCTGCCTTGGAGCAGCCCACCATGGACTGAACCCTCTGAGACCATGAGTCACTCGGGCTCTCTCTCTTCTCTCTGTCCTGTCTCTCTCTCTCTCTGCTTCCCACCCACCATGATGTGAGCGTCTTTCCTCCTCCAAGCCTGTCTGCCATGATGTTCCTACCCTGGAGCAGTCACCATGGACTGGACCCTCTGAGACCATGAGTCACTCAGGTGCTCTCTCTCTCTTTCTCTATCTCTCTCTCTCTGTGTCTCTCTCTCTGTGTCTCTCTGTCCTGTCTCTCTCTCTCTCTGCTTCCCACCCACCATGATGTGAGCCTCTTTCCTCCCCCATGCCTGTCCGCCATGATGTTCCTACCCGGGAGCAGCCCGCCATGTACTGCACCCTCTGAGATCATGGACCACATTGAACCCATCCTCCTCGCAGGCGATTTTATCAGGCATCTGGCCACAGTGAGCGAGAGCTGACACACACCGGCCTGCGCCTGCTCTACAGACAGAGCTTGGACTTCTGCAGCAAGCTTTTCCCTCTCTGCTCACGTTGCTGGTGGTTGGAGATGCGGACACTGTCTTGGGACTTGGCGGGACTCTGTCTCAGGACGATGAGTCCCCTGATGAAGCGAGGATGATGGGGAGAGCAGACGAAAGGTGGCTGGATCTTGAGGGGTTCATGTAGCATCTGGGCTCGGCCCCCCACTTTGTACCTCAAAAGTTGTGGATCCCACAGTGCTAAGAACCCTAGACTGGTCCAACCCATTTTTCTTTGGGTTCTCTCTTGATTGTGGAAAAACATGTTTCCAAAAGAGCATTCCCCACCACAGGGTCTGTCTTAGTCATTTTCTCAGTGGCCAAGATGCAATGCCAGACACCCACAACTTACAGGAGGGCGGTGCAGCTGGGCTCATGTCCAGTCCATGGTGGCTGCTCCAAGGCAGGATCATCATGGCCGATGGCCGCAGGAAGGAAAGATGCTCACATCTTGGCGGCCAGGAAGCAGAGAGAGGAGGGAGGAGCCGGGGAGGGAGATAAACTCTTCCAGCTGAGGCCACGTTGAGCAGACTCTTCTGCCCACGCTGCAGGTCCAAACGTAAGTCAGCTGCAGGGTCCCCAAATCCAACTGGCTTCCTAAAGCCCCAGCTGTCAACACACAAAGCTTTTGGGACACTTTAGGTCCAGACCAGAGCAGGGACCTAAAATTCACGTATGTGTGCTGCAGGGAATAGAAACGAAAGAGAAGAGCAAGAGAGGTGATCGGAGGGCTGGTGGCCAGGGGACACGGTGTGGAGAAGACTATGAGGGCTGGAGCCGTGAGTCCCACAGCTGGGTGGCCGACAGACAGCAGACCTCGGTGGCCCCGTCCTGCAGGCTGGAGTCCCCTGCACTAGTCTCTCCCTGTCTCAGTCCATCACGCCCGCCATATGCAATCCCACAGTCCGGGCGGCTGGCAGACAGCAGACCTCGGTGGCCCCGTCCTGGAGGCTGGAGTCCCCTGCACTAGTCTCTCCCTGTCTCAGTCCATCACGCCCGCCATATGCAATCCCACAGCCTGGGCGGCCGACACACAGCAGACCTTGGTGGCCCCGTCCTGGAGGCCGGAGTCTGAGGTCCAGCTTGGCAGATCCGTGTCTGTTGAGGCTGCTTCCTGGGTCACAGATGGCGCCTTCTCGCTGTGTCCTCACATGGTGGAGGGCAAGGAGCTCTCTGGGGTCTCTGTGATGAGGACGCGGATCCCACCCAGGGGGCTCCACCCTCAGGACCTCAGCACCCCGGAGCCCCCATCCTGACAGCTCCTTGGGGTGAGTGGTAAACAGGAGAACTTGGAGGGACTGAGCATTCGGAGTCCAGCACTTGTGAGACACGTTGATGGCTAAATTCACCAACTCGGTGCCGATGACACTTCAGTGTGTCTGAGACGAGGTGTCCCGGCGCCTGGTGGTGCCGGAGGATGCGAGCGTGAAGCAGTGTCTGCAGCGTGAGGCCGAGTTGGGATGGAGTCCCGCAGGCCGGTGCTGTAGCTCACGGTGTGCACTGTGCGAATTCTCTGATGATGACAATGTGAGCTGATAGCTGGTTTGTAGACTTGAGAGAATGGAGATTCGGGATTCCAGAGCAGCAGGATGATCGAAGGATGCGCACGCTGCAGGAGACGTCCAAACCTGCAGGGACGCAGCTGGGCAGAGCCACCACTGCTTCTCAGACCCGCAGGCTCCCGTGAGCAGTCCGCAAGCTGCCAGAGGATTTGTGTACGGAAGACTGTTTCCCTCCCTCCGCCTCTCACACCAGCTGCGAGCCTGGCCAGAGGCGCCTGGCCGTCATCACGGGACTCGGGGCTGAAGGCTGCCCGGGTGGCCGAGCCTGGTGCAAAATGCAATATGCCAAGGCCTCTCTCCACGATTTATCAGCTGGGTGTGGCGGTAGCTCAACATGTGGGGAGGCTGAGGCAGGAGGATCGAAAGTTCCAGCCCAGCCTGGGCGCCTTAGTGACTTAGCAAGATCTGTCTCCAAATTTAAAAAAGAAAACTGTTATTTCAAGAAATTTTTTCTTTGAGATAGGGTCTGTTATGTAGCCCCTGCTGGCCTTGAACTCTCAGAAATCCTCCTGCCTCAGCCTCCCGCGTGCTGGCATGACAGGTGTGCACCCCGATCCCAACGCAAACAAAGTTTTTGATGTGCCTTTTGCCGACGCTGCATCCATTAGATGCAAGGCTCCCCACCATCAGCCTTTCCTTGGTCTCCGGGTGCATTTGCCCGGTCGGTCTCCAGGCATACAGGACGCAGCACGGCTCGAGGGCGGGCGATGGCAGAGTCTGCTCTTTCTGACCAGCAGAAAGCGCGGAGACAGCCTGGTCCTGGTTGCTCCTCCCCAGCAGGCTCATTATGCTCCATGCAGACGCCGGCCTGCTGTGCAGATCAAAGGCTACCGGGATCATCCCCGCCACGGGGGCTCTGCCAGGCAGAGAAGGGACCTGGCTGGGGTGTGGCAGGCGGACAGCAGGGTGCAGGGACCCGGGTGGGGTCTGCCAGGTGACTGCAGGGTGCGGGGACCCGGGTGGGGCCTGCCAGGTGACTGCAGGGCGCAGGGACCCGGGTGGGGTCTGCCAGGTGACTGCAGGGTGCGGGGACCCGGGTGGGGCCTGCCAGGTGACTGCAGGGCGCAGGGACCCGGGTGGGGTCTGCCAGGTGACTGCAGGGTGCGGGGACCCGGGTGGGGCCTGCCAGGTGACTGCAGGGCGCAGGGACCCGGGTGGGGCCCGCCAGGTGACTGCAGGGCGCAGGGACCCGGGTGGGGTCCGCCAGGTGACTGCAGGGCGCAGGGACCCGGGTGGGGTCTGGCAGGGCGCAGGGACCCGGGTGGGGTCTGCCAGGTGACTGCAGGGCGCAGGGACCCGGGTGGGGCCCGCCAGGTGACTGCAGGGCGCAGGGACCCGGGTGGGGTCTGCCAGGTGACTGCAGGGTGCGGGGACCCGGGTGGGGCCTGCCAGGTGACTGCAGGGCGCAGGGACCCGCGTGGAGTCTGGCAGGGCCGGGGCCTTGCCGGGAGATTCGGGTCAGACCCCGCGTCTGGGCTTGCAGAGAGCCGCTCCTCAGCCCCTCAGCCTCTGCCTGCTGCTCCCGCCAGGCCGCCCAGCTCCGGGCCGTCGCGTGGGCTGCAGACCCAGAGTCCAGACGGTGCCTGTCAGGAGCGCGGGAGGCCGGCAGCCGGGCCCAGGGGTGCGAGCAGGCGCCCGAGGTGCAGGCTGCTGGGCGGCTCCGTCTCCTCCGTGCTCTTCACAGGCGGCAAACTGTGTCTGGTTTGTTCTTCCAGTTTGCTTCCCTTCGCTTCCTTCCACTTCCATCTGTCTTGTCTTCCTCCCTTCCTTCCTTCCCTCTTTCCGTCTCTCCCTCTTCCCTTCCTTCGCTTCCTTATTTCTTTCATCAATCACAAAATACATCTTTTCATCTTTCAAACCACTCCGTTATGAAATGTCGACATGCATGTTGATCCAGGCAGAGTTGAGAAGGTTACGTAGAGACAGCAGATATGCATCCACTTTCCTCAAGTGCTGGTACCCTGCAGAACTGTAACACAACCTCACAATCGGGGTGCTAGTGTGTATTATAGCCTGGATAATTGTACACCCGCAAAATTGTTGTGTGCAAATCCTCACCTCAAAAATGGTGGTGTCAAGAGGTGGGGACAGATAAGATAGGGACACACTAGTGCAGTGGACTCCGGCCTCCAGGACGGGGCCACCGAGGTCTGTTGGACGAATGACCCATGAAGCTGTTTGCTGTAGCCTCAAATATTCATGCACATCTCGTCTGTAGAGAGGCCACATCTGGCTCTCCAGCAGCCACTTGCATCTTGTCCCCCACGTCCCGTTCCTCAGCTTCTCACAGGTCACCGAGCGCACGAGGCCCCGTGGAGAATCGCTTGGACGGACCTTCAGCGCCGTCCGTCTAGTCCCGTAATGGCACCGGGTCTGTGCCATCCTGCGTGTGCTCGGCCGTCCCCGCCCGGCAAGCCCCAGCGTGCACACTCGTCCTTCTCCGTCCTCCCGGGTCCTTGTCCTGCGGGCTGCCGTGTGTGTCATGTGGAACTCTGAGTCACCTCCAGCACGCTGCGTTCTGGTGTGCGCGGTCTCCCCTCTCGGCGGCCTCTGCTGTGACCCGTGTGACAGGGGAGGAGACTCCGTCCGCGTTATTTGCCTGCACGCTGACTTCTCGTCTGAGGATCGTCTGTGACTCTCGGCCGCCCGAGGAGGAGCGTGCGGCGGGCGGAAACGTGCCCCGCTGTGGGGAGGATGAGACGCCGCAAGACTGAGCCGCAGACTGCTCCTGGCGTGTGTATATATCACATAACTTCACAGACCTCGTGGGTCGTCTCGCATACCGACCCAGGTATTGTGTGACGCTGTGGAAATTACGAAGCGTCTAAATATTTAGACCACGTACTCCTAGTACGTATTTATTATATAGTTTCACACATTCTCCCTGTCACCTTATATCCTGACACAGATGTCATTTAATAGCTACAGAATTATGAAAAGTGTAAATATTTGGACCACACGCTACTCCTAGTATATTTATTATATAATTTTACAGATTGTATATATCATCTTATATACTGGTATGTGTCATTTTAGAGCTACAGAAATTATGAAATGTCTAAATATTTCAGCAAAATACTACTTCCAGTATATACATACGTGATCTATGTATATGATATAATTTTATATGTCATCTTATGTACTGACATATATCTTTTTTATAGCTATGGGAATTGTGAAAAGTCACTTCTTTTTAAATTTCTTTTGCTGAGGCAACAAGATATGTCATGTACAAGTACAAATTCCCTATAACGAATGTTATCACTATGTATATCTAAAAGGTGCCATTCAAATAAAATTCAAAAATCAAAGGAAAAAGAAACTATGAAAAGTCTAAAGTTTGGACCATGTACTACTTCTAGCATTTGTATGATATAATTTTACACATTTTATGTATTATTTAATTTTACAGTAATTGTGCTATACTGACATAATACTGTTTTACAGCCATGGAGATTAGGAAATGTCTAAATATTTGGACCATATATATGTGTATGTATATGTTACAGACTTTATATATTGGTAAATATATAATTCATGGGTTTCCTGTGCCATCTAATGTAAGGAAATACAGTATGTGTAATGATGACTATATAATTTAAAGGGTTCCTACGCCATCTAATGTAATTTTTATATATATATATCCATCATTGTACACATTCTGTGTGATTGCTTTTCTAGATTAACAAGCAGATCACACCTACTTAGTTTTCCCTACTTAGCTGGCAGACACATGTGTACAGAATTTGGGGAACACGTACATGCTCACCTCATGAGAGCTGGGACACCAAAGACAGGAGGGTCCCAAAGAAGACACCAGGGTCCCAATGTCCCTTCCAAGGCCGCACGCCGCAGTGAGCTCACTTCCTCCCGCCAGGGCATGTCCAATGACCTCACCCCTCCGGCCAAGCCACGCCCCCAATAACCTCCCTTCCTCCCTCCAGGCCACACCCCAATGACCTCACTTCCTCCCACCAGGGCATGTCCAATGACCTCACCCCTCTGGCCAAGCCACGCCCCCAATAACCTCCCTTCCTCCCTCCAGGCCACACCCCAATGACCTCACTTCCTCCCACCAGGGCATGTCCAATGACCTCACCCCTCTGGCCAAGCCACGCCCCCAATAACTTAAGGTGCCCACAGCTCCCTACATCCCCCAGCTGCAGACTGAGCCTCCCTCCCATGAGCCTTTGGGAGACACTTGAGATTGAAATACAGAAGAGGAGCACTCAGAAAATCACATTCACAGCCCCGCCCACCGTGGGGGGTGGGGATTCATAGATGGCATCCACACGGGAACTCCTGGGGCCCTCTTGGCAATCTTCATCCGCACTGGCCCAGGACTGCGTCCGCCACCAATGACTTATGTGTGATGGAGATTTAGGGCTAGAGCCTACGGGCGATGCAAGCCGCCAGTGCCGTCTGCGCCGCTGCACTCGGCTCTTGGTAATGTCCTTGCTCAAGAGACCCAGTCAGCTGGCTCCAGGGACGCCGCGGCTTCTGCCAGTAGCCGTGTGAAGGGGCCCATCCTCCAGGTGCGGGGAGTGGCAGGGACCCGGGCGCAGCGGTCAGCCCGCGTCCTGCGTGGGGCTCGCTGGGGTTGGTCGTGTGGCTCAGTGGTACAGCAAAGCCCTGGGCTGGACCAAAGAAAACACGAAGGACAGTGAGGAACATGTCACTCAGCAGTCACTGGGTGGGAGGACGCGTTTGGGCATTGCTACCAGAGATTCAGCTAGAAGCGGGTGACGGAGTCTGCTCACAGCAGAATACTACACAGCCAAGAAGAAGGATAGAGTGGAGACGTGCAGGGAAATGTATACGCCTTGAGACCATAATGTGAAGAAAATCAGACCCAGAGCTTAAATATCATGTGGTTTCTCTTCTTTGAGAATTGCAAAGTATAAATAAAGAGCTAAGTGAAAGATATAGGAAATGGGGAGATAGATCTTTTACAGACAGGATGTGAAGCATTCAGGAGAATCTGTGTAGATACGGACAAACGCAGCCTCATTTCCCCTGGGACGAGGCGACTGAGGATTTTGGTATCTGAGTGAGTCAGAGAAGTGATCGACCCTGAATATTAAGATGTGATTGTGCTTCTTGAGCATCTAGTCATCACACGGCCTGAGTTTCGTGCCGCGACAGATTACTGCAAACACAGAATTTTATTTATTTATTTATTTATTTATTTATTTATTTAAACACAATTTAAAACTACAGGACTTCATACTTTCCAGGCCCTGGAGCTCAGAAGTCTAAGACCGAGGTGCCCAGGGCCATGTTCCCGACACAGGCTCCAGGGGAGACCCTCCTGTCTCTGCCTCCTCCTGTGACTCCAGGCGACCCTGGGCTGCAGCCCCATCACTCCAGTGTCTGCCTCCGTCTTCACATGGCTTCTCTGTGTCTGTGTCCCCTCTTCTGTGTCTCAGGAGGATGCTGCCCTTGGATTCAGGAGGCTGAGGCAGGATGGCCTCATCTCACATCTTTCACTAATTCCCTCTGCAGAGACCATGTTTCTGATCGAGCCCCGTTCCAGGGTGTCAGGACACTGGATTTTGGGTGTTGGGGAAACAGCTGAACGCTAAGTAATTTCTTGGTTCGAAAGCGAATCTCCACAGCTGTCTTTCAGCCTGCCTGAAGCGGGTGAAGTAAAAGCCAAAGAGCAGAAGGATTTGCGTTTGGAAGGGGAACGCAGGGTCCCGTGACCCCCCGCAGCCCGTCTCTGCTGGCTTTCCTCCGTCTCCCAGGAGCAGGGGAGGGAAAGCGGAGAAGGAAGACAAGGCCTCTTGCCCCGCGCCTGTCCTGACTTCAAAGGGCCCGTCCGGTTCCCCTCTCTGGTCCCCACCTGGCTCCTGTGAGCCGGCGGGCTCGGGATCTGCCCCACGCTCCCGTTATTAAAAATCGCCCGGCAGAGCCCGGGGCAGGCCGTGCCCTCCTGGTTCGGGCAGGGTGGGGGCTGAGCACAGCCATGCTTTTCTAATAAAAATTCATTAAACAATGCTTATCGGGGATGAAGCTGCGGGGACAGAGGCGGACGGCCCAGAGGTGCTTTGAACTCCCGCCCTCTAACTGCAAAGCAAACAAAGGAAGTGGCGGGTGTCTGGGCTCCTCTCCTCCTGCCCGAGCAGTCCCGGGCGGCCCGAAGGAGGGAGGCCCGCCCGCGAGGCTGCCGGCTCTGCTCTACGTGCCCCTTCCCCACCCCGAAGGAAGGAAGAGGCGTCTGCACAAGGTTTGCTCTGCAGAGGCCCAGGGGAGGGCACGGCGCACATGCAGGGCCCTGAGTCCACACACAGGAGTGTGCACGGTGCACACGCAGGGCCCTGAGTCCACACACAGGAGTGTGCACGGTGCACACGCAGGGCCATGAGTCCACACTCAGGAGTGTGCACGGTGAACACGCACGGTGCAGACACAGAGTGCTGACTCCACGCAGCGGAGTGTGGGTGGTGCCCACACAGCCTCCATCTCCAGCCCCTTTTACCATTTTTAAATTTTGAGACAGGGCCTCCCCAAGTCATTAAGTCGCCCAGGCTGGGAACTTTCCATCCTCCTGCCTCAGCCTCCCAAGCGCCGGGATGATTCTCAGAGACCCACGATGGAGACGTCCACATGTCCCCAGAGCGTCTCTGCAGGTACCATGCAGCTGAGCTGCCTGCGGGGCCGACGTCCTGGTCAGTGCAGCCTGCTGTGTGTCCTGCGCGGTCCCCACCGAGCCCTGCAGGCTCCTGGCCGGGGTCCCTGTATTTTTGGCGTCTGAGCTCCTTTAAAATCCCGCGTGAGCACGGGGGTCTCTCGTCTTCCCGGACAGCCGGCTGCGTGCAGGGCGGTGACCGGCCCGTCGCTCACGGAGGACAAGCGGGCCTCGGGGCCACCTCCGGGCCACGCGGAGGGCCGCGGGCTCCCTGGGGGGACGCGGGGTGGCCGAGTGCGGGTGCGAGGAGGGCACAGACCCTGCAGACGGGCCGGAGCCCCACGACGCCTGCGGCCGGAACAGCCCGGACAGACATGCGTGTGTAAGCGTGTGCACAAACAAGATCTGGGGGCGCAGCCGTCAGGGTTAGAGGCGGACTCCTCTTCCACCTCGCTCACCGGATCGGCACCGTGCGGCTCCCGGCTCCTCCCCAAGGTCAGAGTGAACAGGAAAGGTCAACGTTTTGAGTCCATTTGGGACATGGAGGCAGCCGGGACGGCGCAGCTGAAGCCCCTCAGGAGGGAGGACGCCAGAGCCGCTGCAGGACGCGGCCGGGACGCGGGATGAGTGTGTGTGCAGCAAGGTGCATTAATGACAATTATTTTTAGGGTAACAAATCAAAATGGTTTTAATTTAAACATTCAACATTTGGTCTGCAACACGGCTGAGCTCAGAGTCATGGGACGCTCCACTGGGGAGCCGGGATGGACCACGTTAGTGAGAAGAAGGAAGATCAGAGTCATCTCCTCCCCTCCATCTCCTCCTCCTCCATCTCCTCCTCCATCCGCCCATCCATCCACCCCTGAGTCCGCCCACCCATCCACCCCTGTGTCCCTCCACCCCTCCATCATCCACGTCGCCTCTCTGCCCGCCTGTGCATCTGTATCTCCTCTATCTCCCACCCACACGTCTGCCATCTCGTGTTCTGTCTGTCTAGCACCCAGCCGCCCACCATCCCCTGTCACCCTCAGTCCCTCCAGGCCCCTCCTCAATCCCCTCCTCAGGGTGCCCTTGCACACCCGGGCCTTGCACACCCAGCCACGTGCACTGGGCGGCTGCAGCGTGGCGGCGTCCCAGGACTCGGGCGGGAGGGCACAGAGCCATCCAGGGCCATCCTCGGGGTGCAGGGTGGAGACACGGAGCGAGAAAGCGGCAGAGACGCCGGGGCTCAGGCCGGGCCCCCTACATTCCTGCAGGCACCGTGAGCTTCCTGCCTTGCAAAGGGGGGTCCCCACAGCCCCCGTGTCCCCAAATGGCAGCATGCGTTCGCGCCTGCCAAGGGTAGAGTTTGCTGCAAACCCAGAGTGATCTGCCCCCGTGCAGACGGGGTCCAGGGGCATCAGGCGTGGGCTGTGTCCCCCGGCAGGAAGGGACATCCGTTCAACACGTCTCAAAGTCTCATCATCTCTCAGCCATCCGTGCACACCGCCTGTGCAGCAGCACAATTCATAGCAGCTAAATCTAGGAAGCAGACTGTGTGTCCATCAGCAGATGGGTGGACAAACAACACGTGACGTTTACGCACGATGGAGTACTACTCTGCCAGGAAGAAGGGTAAACTTGCTTCACATGTGGGAAAACGGATGCAGCTTGAGACCACAGTGCTGAGTGAAATAAATCAGACACACGAGCTTCAATATCGTGTGGTTTCTCCTCTATGACAAACCCAAAATATAAATAAAGAGCCAAATAAAAGACAACTAATAGGAACTAGGGCGGCAGATCTGTTGCAAACAGGAAGGGGACCGAGCGATGGAGGGCGGGCGGGAGGGAAGGGGACGGACAAACCTGTGTCCTGCCCACGCGCTGACTCCCCGCGAACCATGTGATCACCATGCACGGCAAACACGGACTCGTAAATAAAAATTGATAAAAGAGACTTTTCAAATCTCAAGTGTAGAGTTGGGGCAGGAGCCGATGGAGGAACCCGGCTGAGCGTCACCGCGTCTGCGCAGCGTGGAGTCCGAGGAGTTCAACGCCGGGCCGGGCAGCAACTCAGCAAGACGCTGTGCCAAGATGCAAAAGAAGAGCAGGGCTGAGGCTGCACTGCAAAGGTCCTGGGTCCGGTTCCCACTCGAGAGGAGGCCGCGTTTGGCGGGACGCGGTGGCACACGCCTGCGCGCTCCGCTGGCTCCGGGCCACAGAGCTGCATTTGATGGATTACCGAGGTGTGGGACAAGCCTTCTGCGGCAGGGCGGGCGGCCGCCGCTGATTTACAAAGTGCGTACACGCCGTTTCCTGCAACAATTATAAATTCCCATCCCGGCGACCTTTCCGAACAGGGGCGCTTGTGTCCCACATGTTCGGGGGCGGATTTGAGCCCCGGCCGTCCGTTTTGTGGGGGATGGCGGCTTCCTTCCCGGCACGTGGGTCCGGTTCAGCGTGTCGCTGAGTCGCTCGGCCGCACTCACCCTCGCCACCCTCCTGCCTCAGCCTCAGGCTCTGTTCTTTTTCTACCCCAGTGCGCACCAGTTCGTCTTCGCCGCTGTGGTTTTCAGACACGGGGCCCCTCGGTTCTTGCTGGGACTGGTTGGGCTTTGGAAGTTCGGGGGTTAAACGGGCGGGAGCCGGTGTGGACGGCCCACGGGGTGCAGCGCCCCTCCGGCCTGCTTTGCGGCTCCCCGTGTCTCCAGGACCGCAGCGGGCTGCCTGCCGCTGGCGGCTCGTTACCGCTCGGACTGATGGCTTCTGTCATCCTGGAATCTCCTCTTCCGGCATAACCAGGTGCCCTAATGAAATGAGTTTTATTCAAAGTCGCAGCCTCCGAGGGCTGCGGGGAAACAAGATAAATGCGGCAATTCGTGTGGCAGGTGCGTGGCGCCGGGCGGCGGCGTGTGGCTTGTGCAGCTCCGTCTCCTGACGGCCCGCGAGGCCTCACACACCTGCCGCGACTCCGGGGATCCGAGCCGGCTCCCCACGGGACGTTGGTGGCTCCCGAAACGGCCTTCCCCGCGGGCCAGAGGGTCCGGTCAGGGGATCCGCAGGCCGGTGGACGCCCGGAAACGGCCCCGTGTGCGCCGGGCTCCGGGACTCGGCTCCTGGCCCGGCCACCAGGCTGCTCGCACTTTCATTCCCTCCATGAGCCCCTGAGGAGGAGGCTGGGCCGGGATCGCGTGGACAAAGCACAGGCGCAGTGACGCGGCGGGGTGTGCCCAAAGTCCACCGTGTGCCACGCACTCTTTCTCCCTTCATCTGCTGACGGGCACGAGGCTGCTTCTAAGATCCGGCTGCTGTGAGCTGTGTTACTCTCAGCACAGGCGTGTGCGGATCACTGTGACATGGTGCCTTTGACTCTTCCAGGAAGACACCTGGAAGGGGAATGTGGCCGATTCTACAGCTTCTCTGAGTGGAGTCCGCAGCACGTTATAGAAACAGCGTCCAGTCGTCTCCTAAGCGACACAGCCACACGCAGGAGGGCGACACCCTGCGTCTTGGTCCCTTTCCAAGTGTGTAAAGGCCGACAATGTCTATGCCGTGTGGGGTGACGGTCAGGGACCGAGAGGCCACGGTCACGTCGGGGAATCCGTCATTCCCCTTAAATGTCGCCCATCCCCCACCTGGCACCCAACAGCCTTTAATGAACAGTGAGCAAGTTGCTTATCACATATTCACTCTGCAGCCCCGATGCCTTCGACGAGCGACCGTGGGGGACCCAGACCCCTAAATCAAGCACCCAGCCCTCCAGCTCATGGTGTGTTTGGAGCACAATTGATTGACTTCGCGACCTCCTAAGTGGCTTGTGTTTGTCCCACGCCAGGAGGGGCATCCACGGACGGTGCCTTGCGGACCCAGACGTGTCTTTTCCATCTTTCTCGCGGCCCTTTTGCCACCCTGCAAACGGCCTCACGCTGGGCGCGGGCACAGGCCTGCTGTGCCGATCCAAACTGCCGGGCATTTCCCGTGCACGCCTGCCCGTCCTGTCCCGTGGGGAGTCTTCCCCGGTCTGGAGGGCTTTGTCCCCAGCCCCAACCTCTCGGCCCTCTAATCTCCGGGGCGCGGGGAGGCTGCCGCGTGTGACCTTGGGGGCCAGCGCGGCCTCTCGGGCGGCACGGAGGGCCCTGCGCGTGCCCGGACTCCACAGCCAGGCTCAACCCGTACGGGATGGGAGCCGGTCGGCGAAAACCGTCCGTGCCCAGCGGGTCCAGAATTGCTTTTCTCTTGTCTTTATTCCCCCAGGAGCGCAGAGAACAGCTGTGTCCACGGCTCTCCTGTGCCGCCCAGTATCAGAAGTCACGTAGAGACAATTCAAAAGGTACGCGAGCAGGTGCGTACATTAGACGGCGTTTTATAGGGAGGGTCCGAGGGCCGCCGATCACGGTATTCCAGGGTGCAAAGCTGCAAGGGCGATTGTCTGCGACGTTTGTTGTGTTTTGACACAGAGTCTTCCTGTGTATTCCAGGCTGGCCTCAAACTCGTGAGGATCCTCCTGCCTCAGCCTCCGGAGTGCTGGGACTGCAAGTGTGCACCACCCCGCCTGGCTAAATAAAACTTGTTTTTTCCTTTTTTCTGCTACTGGGAATTGAACCAAAGACAATTGAACAGAACTACATCCTCAAGGCTGGGATTCGGCTCAGTGGTTAGCACGCTTGCCTCGCAAGCTCAAGGCCCTGAGTTTGATCCCCAGCACCAAAAAAAAAGAAAAGAAAAGAAAAAAGGAAAAGCTACATCCTCAGCCCTATTTTCAAACAGGGTCTCATTAAGTCGCTCTGTTGCCCAGGCTGGGCTAGAACTTGGGATCCGCCTGCCTCAGCCTCCCACAGTGCTGAGATGACAGGACCGTACCCAGCTTGCTCGTGATTATTAAATCACGATTATTTACTCGGTTGAACATGCCGTGCAACAGGTCGCTCAAACTTACACTGTGCCGCATTCCCTACTCTATACGGTTATTACTGGCCTGTTAAAAAAATCAAATAAAATAGGGAAAGTATACAAAATTGCATGGAACTGTAGAAAAATAGCGGGCAGGGACATAGCCCAGAATCTGGGGTCCCCTCCCAGCAATGCAGAAACAGAAACAAAAAGCGGCAGGGTCGAGACCCGTCTCTGCCGTGGAGTTTGGCCGGGAAGCCGTCTCATTCATTCCCTGCTCTTCACGCTCTGGAAATTCCTTATAAAGCAGGCCCGACGTCAGTCCTTCAAGCCTCCACCCCGCAGGCCTGCACACAGGCTGTGAGGGCCACACCAGGTCCCTGGCCGGCCGGGGTGCCGGGTCCCAGGCTGCCGAGTCCTTTGACTTGCAAATGTAATTTTCCCACCAGGGCCAAGCCGGCATCCCCACCCCCAGCAGCCATTATGCACGGGACTCCGCGCTCTGCGCGTGCAGCGGGGTCAGCTCCAAAGGTCAACGCTGGAATAAAACCCGCCCGGGAAGGCGGGGTGTGTGGGAGACGCAGCCAGGCGTGTGGCGAGACCTTGCACAAGTAGGCGAAGGGTTCAAGTCTCCTCTGTCTGGGGAGAGGGCGGGAGGACGTGGGCGAGAGACGCAGAGCGGTCCACGGTGGGCGTGGGGGCGGGCGGGCCTCCTCAGGGTGACCCCGAACCACCGTAACAGGCTTTTCCTGTGTGTGAGGTGCGATTGAAAGATGTTTAAATTTAAAAAAAAATTGCAGTAAAAGGTGCATCAGCCCGAATCCCCCTCAAAGTCTCCCGCACTTTGCACACACTCATCCCGCGTCCCGGCCGCATCCTGCAGCAGCTCTGGCGTCCTCCCTCCTGAGGGTCTTCAGCTGCGCCATCCCGGCTGCCTCAATGTCCTGAATGGCCTCAAAACGCTGACCTTTCCTGGTCACTTTGACCTTGGGGCAGAGCCAGGAGCCGCACGGTGCCAGATCCGGTGAGTGAGGCGGACCAGGACACGGCGTCGTGTATTTACGAGCCGCCTTTCTGCTGGACGGCGCTCGGCGGCAGCCGTCACCGTGTTTTTGATCACACTGGTGCAGACCCTGTGCCCGGTGAAGACACGGTCCCCCGACAGCTCCCGTTCTGCTGCACACGGACGTCTGCCCGGCTCACGTGCCGGCCGGCTGGGACCCGGACACCCCCGGCGACAGCTCGGCAGGCAGACCAGCCCCGGCCGGCTCGCCCTGGTTAGACGCGACCGCGAATCCGGCCGGCCGCACCGTCTGGGCCGCGCGACCTCGTCCATTTCCAGCGTCCTCACATCTCCAGGGCGGTTTGCTCCGACAGGACGCGCTCTGTCTGCGGCCTCAGGCGCCCGACAGGACGAGGGAGGCCGAGCCGGCGGCAGGTGGAGCCGGCACCGACTGCCAGGTCACCGGCGGGATGTCGGCCCGAGAAAGCAGGCGCTTTCTGCCCAGCGTGGCCGCAGGGTGTGTCACGGGGCGGCCGGGTCACGGGGCCGCGTTCTCACTGCGGGGCCCCAGATGCCTGCCCAAGACACAGACGGGCGTGCGGTGACCCCCGAAGCCCCGTGCTGAGGCCCGAGGCCCCCTTTACGGGGCTGCTGGCGGGTGCTCAAGCGTCTCCCTTTTTTATGTATTCTCAGTACACACTGACTACATTCCTGGTGGGTGGTCGGCGAGCGGACAGAACCCAGCTCACTGCGTCCCCCCGCCCGCCTCCCTCCAGCTCTCGGGCCCCTTCCTCCGTGAGAAAGACCTATTTCCCTACTTCCTATTCTCCGTCTTTTATTGTGCTCTTTCTTTACATTGTGGGTTGCTCGTGGAAGAGAAACCTACAGAAACCATGAGAGACTGAAGGTGGCGTGTCTGACTGATTTCACTTCACACTGTGGTCTCAAGGTGCCTCCGTTTTCCTACAAAGGGCTCCAGTGTATCCTTCTTCATGGCAGACTAGTACTCCGCGGTGTGTCACCACCACGTTTTCTTTTTCCATCCGTCTGCTGATGGACATAGAGGCTGTTTCCAAGATTCAGCCGTTGTGAGTTGTGCTGCTATAAACATGGGTGTGTGGGGATCACTGTGATATGATGTCTTTAACTCTTTGGGGAAGACACCGAGAAGGGGAAGAGCCGGGTCAGATGGAATTTGAACATTTGGAGAGGGTGTGTCACGGGGCGGCCGGGTCACGGGGCCGCGTTCTCACTGCGGGGCCCCAGATGCCTGCCCAAGACACAGACGGGCGTGCGGTGACCCCCGAAGCCCCGTGCTGAGGTGTTAGGCTATCGGGGGCGCGACCCGGAGTGGGAAGTCCAGACACCACTCTCTTCTTCTTTCCGCCCGAGGCCCCCTTTACGGGGCTGCTGGCGGGTGCTCAAGCGTCTCCCTTTTTTATGTATTCTCAGTACACACTGATTACGTTCCTGGTGGGTGGTCGGCGCGCGGACAGAACCCAGCTCACTGCTTCCCCCCGCCCGCCTCCCTCCAGCTCTCGGGCCCCTTCCTCTGTGTGAAAGACCTATTTCCCTACTTCCTATTCTCCGTCTTTTATTGTGCTCTTTCTTTACATTGTGGGTTGCTCGTGGAAGAGAAACCACGAGAGACTGAAGGTGGCGTGTCTGACTGATTTCACTTCACACTGTGGTCTCAAGGTGCCTCCGTTTTCCTACAAAGGGCTCCAGTGTATCCTTCTTCATGGCAGACTAGTACTCCGCGGTGTGTCACCACCACGTTTTCTTTTTCCATCCGTCTGCTGATGGACATAGAGGCTGTTTCCAAGATTCAGCCGTTGTGAGTTGTGCTGCTATAAACATGGGTGTGTGGGGATCACTGTGATATGATGTCTTTAACTCTTTGGGGAAGACACCGAGAAGGGGAAGAGCCGGGTCAGATGGAATTTGAACATTTGGAGGTGGGAAAAATGGCAAGATGTTAGGCTATCGGGGGCGCGACCCGGAGTGGGAAGTCCAGACACCACTCTCTTCTTCTTTCCTGTTTTGCTTCTCAGTCTTACACGGTTTCTCTGCCACCCGATTCCCACTCTGGGCATCAGGCCCCCGTCAGAGACCCACCAACAGGAGGGCTGAAGACAGTCCACTCTCGAGCTGGGCGGGAGAGAAGGTGGACGTGGGGGATGCACAGTTTTCCAGTCCTGTGAGGAAGCAGCCGTAATCCACTTACGCTCTCACCGTGCAGAGATTCCAGCCAAGACGAGGTAGAACTACTAGCTTCATGGCGGAGTTTGAGGGGCACAGAAGACAGAATTCATCTTACTCAGCTTGCCCATTGCCGGAGGCCGTACCTGACACCCACAAGTTGACAGAGGTGAGAGGGTTACTTGGCTCACAGCTTGGGGGGTTCAGTCCATGGTGAGCTGCACCAAGGCAGGAACACTATGGCGAACAGGCGTTGGGGAGGGAAGATGCTCACATCATGGTGACCAGGAATGAGAGAGAGAGAGAGAGAGAGAGAGAGAGAGAGAGAGAGAGAGAGAGAATGACGTCAGAGACCCACCAACAGGAGGGCTGAAGACAGTCCACTCTCGAGCTGGGCGGGAGAGAAGGTGGACGTGGGGGATGCACAGTTTTCCAGTCCTGTGAGGAAGCAGCCGTAATCCACTTACGCTCTCACCGTGCAGAGATTCCAGCCAAGACGAGGTAGAGCTACTGGCCTCATGGCGGAGTTTGAGGGGCACAGAAGACAGAATTCATCTTACTCAGCTTGCCCATCGCCGGAGGCCGTACCTGACACCCACAAGTTGACAGAGGTGAGAGGGTTACTTGGCTCACAGCTTGGGGGGTTCAGTCCATGGCAGACTGCTCCAAGGCAGGAACATTATGGCGAACAGGCGTTGGGGAGGGAAGATGCTCACATCATGGTGACCAGGAATGAGAGAGAGAGAAAGAGAGGGGGGGGGGAGAGAGAGAGAGAGAGAGAGAGAGAGAGCGAGCCTGAGTGGCTCACGGTCTCAGAGGGTTCAGTCCATGGTGGACTGCTCCAAGGCAGGAACATCATGGTGGATGGTCGTGCAGGAGAAAAGACACTCACATCTTGGTGGCTGGGAAGGGGAGAGAGAGAGAGAGGGAGAGAGAGAGAGCGCCTGCATGACTCATGGTCTCGGAGGGTCCAGTCCATGGCACCTAGCGGATGAGTGTGGAGGAGGAAAGATGTTCACATCATGGTGAGCTCACATCTTGGTGACCAGGAATGAGAGAGAGAGAAAGAGAGAGAGAGAGAGAGCGAGCCTGCATGACTCATGGTCTCGGAGGGTCCAGTCCATGGCACCTAGCGGATGAGTGTGGAGGAGGAAAGATGTTCACATCATGGTGACTGGGAAGCAGAGAGCCACAGGTAGTGACAGGGTCTCCTCCTACCTGGCTCCACCTCCTTAAGGTCCACTGTCTGCCCACAGCATGCAGGGTGGACACCAGGCTTCAACACGTGGCCTTCTGGGACACGCAAGACCCACTCTGTAGCTCCGCCATATGCAATTGGACAAGAGGACGTGTGTCTTGTGTAACTGGTGGCCCGTCCCTGGATGTAGCCATCTTCTGACACTCACCGGCTCCCGCGGTCTGCTCTGAACACCCTGGTGTCCTTGGGGCTGCCGTGGGGATCATTTTCCACATTGCTCTGACAGTGACCCCATCTGCACACGGCTACCTGTCCCACCTGCGGCACCTCCCGAGTGAATGTCACCTTCCCATCGGGGGGCGCAGGGCTCTACTCAGAGCCCAGAGAGCGACGGGCAGGGAAAGCGTTCCCAAGACGCCGGCGGCGAAGGCCGAGCAGGTCTGACGGATGGCAACGGCGCCCCCCGTGTGTCGTGCGTTCCGCGGGGCGGGCGTCCGTGCCGAGCCCCACGACAAGCTCGCGCTCATAATGTCACTTTTAAGGTGTCTGCTGCTCTCGGGCTGTGAATTATGGAGCTGTGAATATTTGCACAGGGATTTGGCGCAATAAATCTTGCGCAGCGGTGAAACTCTCATCATCAGAATATGTCGTGTGTTGGGGAAGGAGGCGAAAGGCTGGTTTACAGCTTCCTTTGTGAATCAGCTCTGGGGACGGGGATGGAGAAAGTGCTGGAGGGGAACCAGCCATCCTGCCCAGTCTGCCCAGCGCGGGGTGTGGCGGTGACCAGCTCTGCGAGCTGAGCTGTAGACGCACCGACACGCTTATTGCAACTACACACCGTGCAATAAAAAAGGAACGTTTTCATTGAAAAAATGTAAAAAATGTAGAAGAAGCACAGCCACGAATCCCCTCAAAATCCCCCTCACTTTGCACACACTCATCTCACGGTACTTGCCGCTTTCCGCAGCAGCTCTGGCGTCACTCTGGCATCCTCCCTCCTGAGAGTCTGCAGCGGCGCCGTCCCGGCTGCCTCAATGACCCAAATGCACTCAAAACATTGACCTTTCCTGGTCATTTTGACCTTGGGGAGGAGCTGGGAGCCGCACGGTGCCAGATCCGGTGACTGAGGTGGATGAGGACACGGCGTCATATATTTATTGGACAGAAATCGCCATAAATGATTCGAACTGCTCACTGAAATCTCCTGCATTTTGCCCTTTATGGCAGAAAATGGGTGATTTTACACGATGAGAATCCCACCCGGATTTGGCGGCAGGGACGCATAAATCTCGCTTTAAGGCTGCCTGGAGTTCGCTCCACTGGAAAATCATTGCTAACTTTATTTCCTATTTTGTATAATTTTTTTCTAACGATGTGCCACTCGGGGGCGGGATGCGGCATCTCGTTTGTCTTCCGTGAACGAGCACCGGCTGGCAAGTGGAGCTCGGGGAAGGGCCGGCCAAGGAGTGAGGGAGGCGGCTGCCGGCCCCGAAGGACGAGGTGGGTGCCCGTGTCGGGAGCCGGGAGCTGGGTCCCTTGGGCGACATTCGCTCACGGAGGATCAGCAGCAGAGGATGCTGATGCCCTGAGGTCTCTGCTGGGGTCCTTGCTCCTCCTCCTCCTCCTCCCCTCTTCCTTCTTCAGTTTTCAGCACTGAGGATTGAACCCAGGCTGAGTCCAGCCCCAGACTGCTGTATATTTGTATTCTGAGGTAGGGTCTCGCTAAGCCACTATGAGGCCCATGCTGGCCTCCTGCTTGGGATCCTCCTGCCTCAGCCTCCCAGACCACTTGGGATCCTCCTGCCTCAGCCTCCAGAGCGCTCAGGTAGTGGGTGTGCACCATCCTGCCTGCCTCATACTTATTATTTTTGTCCTCATTTTTGATCAAGAAAGCCTTATTGGAACTTTGTGTTCTTTTCCCAAAGTCTCCACAGCCCCTGGAGACCACCATTCTCTGTGAGGTCCCCTTCTTGAGATTCCACATATGAGCAAAGTCACGCGGCGCGGGTCTTTCTGCACCTGTTTTCCTTCACTCGGCCTCATGTCAGGGCCACACATGGTGCTGGAAATGACTTACCTTCATCCCTTTTCACGGCTGCACAGTATTCTACAGTCTGTGTCCCCACATCTTCCTTACCTCTTTGTCCGCTGGTGGACATTGGTGAATTCCATTTCCTGGCTCTTGTGAACATCAGCCCTGCAGCTTGCTCTTGGACACTCTGATTTCATTTCCTTTGGTGCATCCCAGCTTGTGGGACTGCAGAATTGGTGGCCATTTTTCACCATAGCGAGAAATTGTCCAGGAAGGAAACTGAGTCCCCCAAATGTGGATGGATACGGGAGAACGTGGAATAAAGAACAAGTTGTGTGACGCTCCTGTCAGTGGGAAGAGGCCACCGTGGGAAGGAAGCACGTCAGTTCCCTTTATCTGCAGCACTGAGGTGCACGATGCCTATTGTCATGGGTCAGACGAGCTCACGGCCTGCACTCTTCCAACCTTCCTCCACTCGCCCGTTCTGATGCCCAGATAGCTCGCAGCCATGGACAACTCGGGAACAACCTTGTTCTTGGGTTCAGCAGGACGTGGCCAAGCTCAGGGAAGCGGACCCACGTGGATCCTCACGGCACCCAGGCCGAAGCCCTGAAATCCCCGCCTGTTACGGCGAGTCCTGATTTCCACCCTTCCTGCCTTCAGGAGTTTTGGCAGATGAATTTATCTCAGTCCCTGCCTCAGTTTCTCCACATCCAGCACAGGGATGATCATCATATCATGTAGCATCCCCGGGACTAAGGGATGTAGGTCGTCAGAGAATCCAGGATGGCGCCACACTTTCAGCCTCCTGGGAAGAGGGGCCCACGTGGGTGATATTTCTAGAAAAGCGGAGCGTTGGGGAGCTGAAGGGCTGGAGAGGGACACAAATGGCCACCATATGCAATCCCACAGGCCGGGAGGGTGACAGACAGCAGACCTCGGTGGCCCCGTCCCGGAGGCTGGAGTCCCCTGCACTAGTCTCTCCCTGTCTCAGTCCATCATGCCCGCCATATGCAATCCCACAGCCCGGGCGGCTGGCAGACAGCAGACCTCGGTGGCCCCGTCCTGGAGGCTGGAGTCCCCTGCACTAGTCTCTCCCTGTCTCAGTCCATCACGCCCGCCATATGCAATCCCACAGCCCAGGCGGCCGGCAGACAGCAGACCTCGGTGGCTCCAGTCTGTTTTCCCTCATCCCCTGCACTAGTCTCAGACCTCGGTGGCTCCAGTCTGTTTTCCCTCATTTCAAAGCCCGCCGAGGGTGCTGGGGAAGCGCAATCCACGTGTCAGCGGCGATTCTGTCCCACACCGCAGGAAGGTGGTGTAACTCGGCACGAGCGGCAGCGCGGGGGTTCAGGAGCTTCCCAACGTGAGCAGCACCTTCCATGCCGAGCAGGAAAGCAGAAACCCGGGCCAGCAGCCAGGAGGAGAAAAGTAGAAAAGTGGGTGTGGACGATGCCAGTGACCCCTTCACTCACCCGTTAGCACCATTTCCGTGCTGACGAGGACACGGCAAGAGCCGCAGGACCCGCCGCATCCTCCCGCCATCTGCCAAGACATTCGGGCCGATGGCTCCCGTTGGCAGCAACCCGATCACCTCACAGAATGGTCAATTCTATGCCCCCCGTGGACTTGGCACCCAGTAATGGTAAATAACAGTCATTCTGGAAGTTCTCACATTCTGGAGTGTTTCGGGTGATGAGATGCACGTTTCCATCAGCAGACTTTGGGGTCCGGTGGGACGTGTGCCATGAGGGAGCTGGGCCTGGTCTCATCAGTCAAAGACTGAAACAGAACCACAAGCCTGGTGTGTGTGTGTGTGTGTGTGTGTGTGTGTGTGTGTGTGTGTGTGTGATATTTATGTGTACGTAGTCATTATATATAGTATTTATATATAAATATATATAGTAATTATATATAATCTCTACGTACACATACATATACATCCAGAGAGTGAGGACTGCATGCCTATGTGCAAGATACACACACACACACACAAACGCACACACACTCCCACATCTGCTAATATCATCCAGCGTCTCTTTCTGCAGGGCTGAGTCGTACAGTTCTTGCTCCTCTGCCCCGTCGCTTTCCCTCCTTCTGGGTCTTCCTGGAAATCTCCTTTTCTGCAGCATGCAGGGCAGCAGGACCGGCAGCTAGCGACGCACGATCGAGCCGTCCGGGAGGCCGCCGAGGTGGCGGCACAGACAGGCGCTGCGGGCAGGAGTCGGGATTCCTGTTCGGGGGTTCGCTGCTCTTTTTCACGGCTGCGTCTGCTGGCCACATGGAGAAGCCCTCAGACGGGAACGAGAGTCCGTCGCCCGGATCCTTTTCCCACGTCACAGCTATTGAGTGTTCTCATGTTTTTTTTAATTGCATAAAACCCTCCTGGGAGAAAGACCAAGACAGACAACGAGACGGAAACGTCAGGGCATCCGCACGCGGGGCAATGCAAATTGTCACGCGCACAAAGGCCGGGCCGGGATCCCCTGGGTGGCTCGTGCAGAAACAAAGGCCCGGAGCGTGTGCGGGAGTCTCCGGGCGGCCGCGCGTGTGTGGAGCTGACAGGCGCCAGGCAGAGCGGCCTGCACCGGCCTGGACATAGCTGGTGTCTGCGCTGTCAGAAATCAATTAATCTCCTCGGCTCGGCGAGGCCGCCATCGTGGGAGTTTAGCACGAGGCCTAATGCATTTACGACCCCAAATAAGTAGCGCCCTGGGAGCCCGTCGTATGTAAACAGCATAAAAATGATGGGCTGCGCTCGCACGCGTGACTGCCTGCCTTAATTTAATAAATGCGGCTGCGATAAGAGCCGGCGCTGTCTGCACCTCCCGCAGCCGCTCATCACACGCTGCAGCCTCAGCAGCATCCCTCCCTCCGCGGACACCCGGCTCGGCCTCCGCGGGACACCTTGCTGAACTCAGACTCATCCGCACCTTGTGCCCTTGCGACTCCCACAGTCCACAGACAGAGTAAAAACTCATACTCAAGGAGCCATCATCATCGCCTTTGCTGTTTGGCAACACAGAAAGGATGTCGCCAGGAACATGCATCGTAGATCAGGCTCACCTGGGGGCCAGCAGGACGAGTGGACACAAGACCCTTGCACCACTGAGCGGCCACGATTCACTTGCACATTCCCAAGGTGCATCCTGTGCAAAAGCGTGCATGCTGGGAAACAGATCCAAGACCCCTGAACAGGCTTCATTGCTAAAATCTCAGTGCATCAGACCAGCTCGAATGTCCACCAGGCTGTGGGATTGCATATGGCGGCCCCGATGGACCGAGACAGGGAGAGACTAGTGCAGGGGACTCCAGCCTCCAGGACGGGGCCACCGAGGTCTGCTGTGTGTCACCCTCCCGGGCTGTGGGATTGCATATGGCGGCCCCGATGGACTGAGAGAAGGTCTCAGACCCGCCTGGTCACACGGAGGGCTGAACCCGCCGTGTCTGCCCACCAGGGGACCCAGCTGCGTGTTCATCCAGGTGCAGAAATCAGCCGTGAGTGCTAAGAGGAGCAGAAACTGGTCCCCGCAGGGAATCCTAATTTTAAAATAGGCCTCATTACTAAGTCCCGGAGCCATCCTGACATAATACAGCTGGCAGCAGCCATGTGACTAAATGGAGAACACTTGTTACTTAACCCGCTTGTGTCGTTTAATGAAATACAGTCTGGAGTCCCTCAATAAGTTCATGGATCCACCTTTTGACTTGGTTTGAGTGCATGGACAATACTTACACATTTTTGGTGGGGTCGGGAGTTGTACTGGTGGATCGAACTGAAGGCCTTTACACAGAGCTCCATTTCCAGTCTTTATGTTATTTTTAGTTTTGAGAAGGTCTCACTAAGTCACTAAGTTGCCCAGGCTGCCGGGAAACTTGCGATCCTCCTGCCTCAGCCTCCCAGAGTGCTGGCATAGCTGGTGTGCCTTCCCACGCCGGGCTCAGATTTGTCACTATTTCGACCGTTACTCCATTTCATCTGGACAACGGGCCCATTAAACCTTTCAAATTTGGTTTTCGTGGGCGAGAGGGGAATGAGCCACACTGCCTCCGGGGCGGCCCGATTGCCTTCTCCCCCAGCTGTGCTTTGTGCATTTTGGGAGGGGCGGATGCCGTGTCCCTCCCTGGACCTGAGACTACAGTTTGTACTAAGTGAAGCTTGCAGAAGTACAAGCGACGTCCAGCGGGACGTCAGCCCGCACATTCCCGGAAAGAGATTTGCAAAGCCCAGCGACAGATGAGGTAAGAAAAATTAAAATCTGACCGCTCTTTTCTCCGGGACGTTTTTTTGGCCGCAGCAGCCCTGCAGACAGCGTCAGCATGTAAGCGTCCAGACTAATCGTCCTCCCTCTGCTGGATTTTTTAAATTTTTTTCAGCTATTACGGATTTCAAGTTCTTAAGCACTTTCGCAGAACAATGAAAACAAAAAAGAACAAAAAACCGGGATGTTTACCAAGCTGCAATTACCAGCCTGGCGACCCGCCACAGCAGCGCGCAAGCGGGTCCCCAACCCTGCAAATGGCTGTAACCGAAGCCGACGGCTGGTCCCGGGTGCAGGCCGGCCGAGTCACACCGTGGTCACCCGTCGGCGTGGACGGCCCGCTCGCCCGGCTGTTAGCGCGCTCGGGGTCCCGGCCAGCTCCACGTCCGTGGGGTCATCCCGGTGGACCGGAGTTTGCTTTTCAAATTGTGGGAAAGCAATTTGGATCCTCCCGGAGCTGCCGCAGCGGGAGTGTTTTAAAATAATCTGATCATTGTCTTTGAGAGCCAGAATCGCATGCTCATTAGCGTGTCTGAAGGAAAAATCATTTCTTTTTTTTTCTTTTTTTGCGTGCTTGCTCGCTGGCTGGCTGACGGCTTCTCCTGACACAGATCCTCATGGGAAACGGGAGGGCGGCGGGAGCGGGGTGGTAGGAAACGGGTCCCTGATGGAGGGAATTTGGGGATTTCGTCTGAGGAGCCGTGTGGCTGTGGGAAGTCGCTGGGCTTCCCACGAGAAATGCTGGCTTTCTGGGGACCTCGGTCTGGCTGCGCAGTCCTGAGCTGTGCGCGAGCCGTGGGACTTGCTGGGGTTGGCCTCCTTGTCTTGTCACTTTAGCAGGTGGCAGGCACGCAGCGGGCACCTGGAATAAATCTTGGCGTTGCACCAGGTTGTTGCTGATAATCAATGAGTCGAGGTGCGTTGGGAAGAGCAGGTTCCAGGAAAAGACTCAGCCTTAGGTCAAACTTGGGGGGACAGAGAGAGAGAGACAGGACACCTACTAAACATATATAAAGAACACCTACAAAGCAATAAGAAAAAGACAGAGGCACCAGGAAGCATCCACAAAGGCAAATATCAAACTATAAAAAAGGTGATTTGGGCCGGGCGCAGTGGCACAAGCCTGTCATCCCAGCACTTGGGAGGCTGAGGCAGGAGGATTGAGGTGAGTTTGAAGCCAGCCTGAGTGACATAGTGAACTCAAAGTCAGCCAGAACTACATAGCAAGACCCTGTCACAAAAAAACAAAACAAAAAAAAGGTGATTCAGTGTTTCAAATATTTGTGAAAAAGTGTTCAATGTCATTAGTAACCAGAGAGGTACAGACGAAGCATGAGCAACCAGGAGTCCATGATGGAAAGTGCCGGAAAGGTGTGGACGCAGGTGTGTGTACACAAAGAAATCACAACCCTGCAGGTGGCCGTGAGAATTGGACCCACCTTTGGAAAAGTGAGGAGACAGAGAGACTGATACTTAGTGCTATGTGTCTAATATGTTGGCGTCCCTTACAATAAATTTCATTAATGCTTTAAAATTTTTAAAAATGTTTATAAGCCCATGTTTGCAGTCCCTAATGATCACACTTCTTATGTGGAGCTGGTGCATGCTCAGAACTCATCTCAGTTTTTGTCCACTTCCTTCCCCTCCCCACCCATCCTCCATCTCTTGGTCTCCTCTTGTGCAAAAGATCCATGTCTCTTCTTCCTATTGCACATCTTTTATTTTGCTCTTTATTTGTACTTTGGGTTTCTCATGTAAGAGACAGGTTGTGATATTTAAGCTTGTGTGTCTGATTTATTTTACTTAACATTACAGCCTCAAGGTGAAGGTGCATCTATTTTCCTACATATGACTCTAGTTTATCCTTCTTCACAGCAGAGTAGTACTCCACTATGTGTAAACACCACATTTTCTTACCCATTCATCTGGTGGCGATCCTCCTGACTCAGCCTCCTCCGTGCTGGGGTTACAGGCATGTGCCGCCATGCTCGGCTAAGAACATGATATTTTGAGACGATCAATTCAGGGGCCTTTAGTCCATTCACCATGTGGCATAACCACTGCCGCTGTGTTGTTCTAGACCATTCCCAACCCCCAGAGGAGGCCCTGTATGCATTTGCGTCCCTCCTCATTTCCCTTCCCCAGTGCCAGGCCACCAATATCCCACTTCCTGTGTCTGAGGAGGAATTTCATGGACATGGAATCCTATAATCTGTAGCACTTGACTTCTCTCATTTAGCCTGATAATTTCAAGGCTCACGCACATTGTAACAGCAATCAGAACTCCATCTTTTTTTTAATGTTATTTTAATGTACATTTTAAATGTACATAGTGATAACATTACTCCATCCCTTTTCATGGCTGAATAATATTCCGCCATATGGATGGACCACATTCTGTTCATCCCACCATCCATCACAGACACGTGCATTGTCTGTATTTTTTGGACACTGAATGGTGCCGCTGTGAACGTTTGGGTACAATTGTTTTTTGTTTTTGTTTCAGCACCTATTTTCATACTTGCATGTGGGAATGTTGGGTCACGGGTGACTCCACAGGTAGCCTTTGGGGACTTCTGCACATCGCTAGCAGGGAAACGGCTTCTGTCTTTCCAGTCTCTTTCCCGGCTCAAATACCAGTTACTCTTCCTCGGCAGGGTCCTGGGGCCAGCGCGTCCCAGCGATCAGCGGAATGTGCCCATTTCCATGGAGGGCACCGTGGATTTCCATTCTACCGGCCCTCGGCAGAGAAGGGTCACACCCGCTCCACACTCTTGTGCCCTGTTCCCGAGGTCTGCAAATGACAGCCATAAAACGCAGACGCACAGGAGAAAAGGTCCTTTCCGCAGACGCGCCGGGGCCCACAGAAAGGAGCTGGGTCCATGAGAAGTGAGCAGACAAAGCGAACGCGGTTTGGGCTTCGAGCTGCAACCTCGTGGAGAGCGTGTGGAGAGCGGATGGAAGTCAGGATGTTCAGTGAGGCTTGGTGTGCAGACGCGGGGGTAGTCTCCTCCGCTGGGACGGGCCGTGCGGGGGCCCGAGCCGCCCTGATTCCCGGTGCAGCGGGGGACGCGTCTGTGAATTAGCGCAGCCCGGAGACGCCCGGCCAGGGCGGCCGTCACCAAGCGATCACAGAATAGCCCACGATGGCGAGGCTGCGGGCAGAGGAGCCCGTCTCCACCGCCGGCGGGACGTGAACTGCACAACCACCGTGGCGATCAGGGTGCAGGCTCCTCCGGAACCAAAACGAGAAATTCCGTCTGTCTCAGCTCTTCCCTCCAGGCATCTCCCCGAAAGAGTCAGACGTCACATCACAGTGAACTGCACGCCCGTGTTTACGGCAGCACAACTCACAACAGCCGCATCTTGCAGGCAGCCTGGGCGCCCATCAGCAGGTGGATGGACAAAGAAAATGATGTCTACACGCAGCAGAGTACTACGCTGCCGTGAAGAAGGATAAAGACCGAATAAAACATGGATCATAGGAGATGGGGACACGGACTTTCTCAGATGGGAAGGGGACCAAGAGACGGAGGAGGGAGGACGAGGAAGGGGCCGAAAAGGGTGAAGCCGTGTCCTGCCCACGCGCCAGGTCCACACGAGGACGGTGGTCACCCAGCACTGTGGACGCGGACTCGTAAAAATACACACTGCGCAGAAAGAGCGAGGTGCGGGACTCACACACCTCGGACATGCCCCGGACGTGGTCTTCCACACCGGCCGTCCCGCGGCGTGTCTCACACACACAGGTCTGCATCCCTCGGACACGCGTGTCTCACCGCCACGCTCACGCCGGCAGCGCGCGGAGCCCAGCGTATTCCCGGCGGGCGCGGCCCTGAGGGGTTCGCACACGCTGCACGGTGCACGGCGACGACATTGCGGGAAGATCCGTGCAGGTGTGAGACGGTGCAGCCCCGCGAGTCTTCGAAACAGACACGCATGCTGCCCCGGTGCGTCACGCAGCCCGGTTTTCCACGCATGGTGCTCGCTCACCTGCAAGCAGCCGGGACGCGAGCTGCTGGAGGAGAATCTCCACCCGGCCAGGTGCAGGGCTCCAGTGCGCGTGGGCGCGTGTGTGCGTGTGTGACACACGGCCCGTGTGCACGAGCCGTCCTGCACGCTGCATCCCGCCTCTCCGGGGAGGCAGGACTCGGTCTGGGCTCGGTTTGGGGGGAATCCCAGCAGCCGCGCTTTGCCAGGCAAGCAACAAAGGACTGAGAGAGGGAAAAAAGGTGACAAATTACAGCTGAATCACGTCAGCGCGGCCCCGTGTGCAAAGTCTTCTATTTCTGGGGAATTTCAGTCCGTTACATGAAAAGGAAGCAGCGGGCTCCTGGGGACTTTGATCGCCAGCTTATGCTAACGACGAGGCTCATGCAAAATGCATGCCGGAGCGTGTGCACGGGGAGATGGCTCCTAATTACTCCGTCTGCGCGGCGGCCGCGGCCGGACAGTCGCAGAGAGTCCTGACGGCCGGAGCCGGCAGCTAGAACCCGTTTCATCTGCTGCCGCACGTGGGCCGGCCCAGAGCAGGGCCGGCGGCGCCCACACGCGCGGCACAGTGTGCCAGGTGCTGACCGGTGCGGGTGCGGGCCGGGCGCGGGCCGGGCACGTGATGCACAGACGCCGGGCGGCCCGGAGGTCTGCGTCCAGGCACAGAGCGCTGGGAGCCCCAGATCTGATCTCTCAAGGAGCCCGGAGAAGAAGGGACATTTTGGTGCCGTGGCCGGGTCCCCAGCAAGCGACCAGGTCTCCACCCTGCTCTTCCTCCTGTGTTCCTTCCGGGGGGAAATGAGCCTGCTCTTTTTGGGTACGCGTGTGTGTGTCACGCTGGGCTGACCCCGGGGCCTTTGCACCGGGCTACGTCTCCAGCCCTTTTTCACCCTTTTATTTTGAGACACCGTCTCGCTAAATGTCTAAATGGCCTAAGCTGTTGAACTTGGGACCGTCCTGCCTCAGCCTCCCAGAGTGCTGGCGTGATGGCCGTGTACCGCCTGGTTGGAATGGGGAATTTTCAACAGGTTTCGAGCCTCAGAACCAGACAGGGCGGCAGGAATCACGGAGCCCGACCCCGGCCCACGAGCCACCCCGGACGGCGGGGCTGCCCCGGAGTCCTCTGGGAACGTCCCTGCTCCTTCCCATCTCGCTTCCGCCATCGGCCCCAAACGCCCCACAGTGGACACACTTCCCGGGGCAGAGGCTGCGAGCCGGGACCACACGGCGCCCCCCGCCCACTCCTTCTCCCAGACCGCGGCCTCTTGGTGGCTGATTGTGACGGCGCCTCCTGGCAATGATCACATAGAAGTCTGCTTGGAGATGCGGCTTCCTTAGATGTGTGTGTTCTCTCTGTCTCCATCTCTGTCTGTCTCTGTCTCCATCTCTGTCTGTCTCTGTCTGTCTCCTTTCCCGTGATGGGCATAAGCAAGACCCTCAAGCCTGGTGTAACAATGAGCGCCTGTCGTCTCAGCACTCTGGGAGGCTGAGGCAGGAGGGTCTCAAGTATGAGTCCAGCCCAGGCAACTTAGCATCTCTCTCAAAATTCAAAAGGGCTAGCGATGGAGCTTGGGACAAAGGTCCCGGTTCAGTCCCCAGAGCTGCAAACAAGGTGACGTCCCCAGCACAGACCCTGGCAGCGAAGGGGTCGCCCCGGGAACTGGACTCTCCCGAGCACCGCGCCCGGAAAACGGTGCTGCTGTCCAGTTTCTGTGCCCCGCGCTGCTTGAAATAAATGGCAGGCCGGCCGTCGTGAGCCGAAGGCTGCAGCTCCGGGAGCCGGGTGGCGGGAGGGGCCGCGCGGAGATGCACGGGGTGCAGGCTGGCGATTGATTGCTAATAATTTAATCCTCGGAAGAGACCGAGCAGCCCATTATCCGGGAGTCGGCGCGCGCGATCGATGCATTTTGCAAAATAAAGAGTCTATTGGACGCACACTAATAAAGAAAGCGCGGCCGACCTTGCGGGCTTAATTTAGTGCTCGCTCCCCTCCCCTGAGTAGGAGACTCCTCATGAAGCCTTCGCTCGTGAGGCCTGGTCACACGGGGCAGCCCGGCGGGCATCAGAGACGGGGACCAGGGTGAGACCAGAGACGGGACCAGGGCGGAGACCAGAGATGGGGGGACCACAGCAGAGACGGGGATCAGGCCAGAGACAAGACTCAGATGCATACAGGAGGCACAGAGAAGAGAATCAGGATTCTGGGGACTTCTGTGTACTGACCTGTCTGTCTGTCCATCTGTCAACTGGTCACCCATCTGTCCACCTGTCTGTCTGTGTATCTATCATCTGCACCATCCATCCATCCGTTATCTACCTATCCAACCATCTATCTATGCATCCCTCACTCATCCATTTATCAGTCTGTCAACTGGTCATCCATCTGTCCACCTGTCTGTCTGTGTATCTATCCTCTGCACCATCCATCCATCCGTTATCTACCTATCCAACCATCTATCTATGCATCCCTCACTCATCCATTTATCACCTATATCATCCATTATCTGTCTATCATCTATCATCTATCCAGCCATCCATCTATCCATGTATCTCTCATGTCTATTGTCTGGCCATCTACCCAAGTATGTATGTATCTATCATCTATATCATCCGTCCCTCCATAGCCATTCTATCAGCTGTCCATCCATATCTGTCTCTCTGTCATCTCTATCATCTGTGTATCTGTCTATCTCTCTGTCATCTCTATCATCCATGTATCTGTCTCTCT
>QZML01002120.1:161644-183213 GCA_016801275.1 Hystrix brachyura
GAGCAGAAGTGCACCGAGTTGGGATGTGGATGGAGGCGGCGTCCCTGCTCCCTCCTCAGGCAGCTGCGATCTCATGTCTCGGCGGCGTTCAGCCTTGATGGTGAGCTTAGTGGGATTCTGATGTTTTGCAGCTCTGCCCAGCTCGCCACGCGTGTCCATCCCCTGAGAAGCAGGGGACGAGGCGCCGTCCGGTAAAGTGTCCTCCGTGCGCCACGAAGCCTGCCCATCGTGGTGCGCGATTTGACGCGGGTGCAGGCCGCCGCGTTGCCCGATTCGGTTTAGGCCTCGACTTTGATGTCAGCTTTTGCTAGATGAAAAAACCGCGAGGCCCCGCCGTGTCCTAATAGCCGTCCCTGTTTTAAAGGTCTCTTTCTCCTGTGGGGTCACTTGCCATTTAATGGGGTGTCGGGCTCGTTTCCCAAACCCCCTAGAAGGCTATCGCCGTTGCAGACGCGCGAGCTCGTCGGTCCCCGGTCAATGCGGGCTGTGTTTTCGGGGCTGATTCACGGCCGCCCTCCCGGGTCCCTGCAGAACTTAATTTCCCCATTTCTGCAGCCGGGAGGAGGAGGGGCCTTTCGGTGGTTAACTGCTTGCACATGGACGGGAAGGAGATGCTGGACCTCGCACGTACTAAATAACCTGCCAGCCGCCCGCGTCCCGGGCACCGTGGCAGCGAAGTTGGGGTCACGGATGTGGGAATGTCATGTGCAATTAGCTGCCCCATAAACCTGTCTGCAATTAGCCGGGACCCCGGAGCCCGCCGGGCCGCAGGCTCGGGGCTCGGCGGGTTTCCTCCTGCCACCGGCTGTGGCTTTGGGGTGGGGGCCGGGCAGCAGGAGGGACAGCGGGTCGCCTTGTGCGCCAGGACGCGAAAGCCGTCCCCGGCATCCCCCGCTCCAGGGCGGGGAAGACGTCACCGCCGTGTTTCCTGCAAGGTGCCCGACCCGGGAGAAGGCCTCCGAGGGCAGGTCCTCCACCGCGTCCAGAGCCGGAGATGTCCCCTCGTCCAGCTGGGGTCTCAGCCCGCTCTGGGGACCCGGGAGGGGAGGCGGCCTTGTCAATCACAAGGATGTCTGGGGCCGCAGAGGCCACCGTGGAGCAGCAGAGACCAGAGACACAGACTGTCCCGAGCGCCTTGATGGATGGGTGGGACTTCTGACTCTCTCCGCCCCGCCTCAGGTGCGGCCTCCAGGGTGGCCTCTGAGCCTCTTTGATTCCCAGGGATCCCTGGGAGTGACGTCAGACCTGATCCCCACCTGTGACCTCTGACCCTGACCACCAGCCTTTGACCCCAAGAGTGACTGTTGCTGTCTGCTCTCTGTGACCCTGGATGTAGCCTCTGACCCTAACTTCTGACCCTTGACCCGGGCATAATCACTGACCCCGACCCCACCCTGTGACCCCAGCTCCTACCTCCGACCCTGACCATCACCTTGTGACCTTCAGCAGTGACCTCTGACCCCAAGCTCCCCACCATGACCTCCAGATGTAACTCTGACCTCATTTGCACCTTGAACGCAGATATCACCCCAACCCCACCCTAGAGGGGTCAGACGCCACCCGAGCTGCGAGTCCCCACCCGTCACACGAATCCTGACCTCCGTCTCATTCCCTGCCCTCTGACCTCTGACCCCGACCTTTCCCCTGGGCGCAACTTGTACGCTCGACTCACGTCCCACAGAGAGGTGCCAGTCTCGGGTTTGATTATCAGTTAGCCAGCAACTTGCAAAAATTTTAAGAGTTATGTGACTCCCCCAAAGCCAGGGCGTCTGGAGACACATGCAGCCACCAGCGACAAGGAAATCGAGAAGCTGGAAAATCTCTTACCGCGGTCTTGGAGGCGGAGAGCTCAAGGCAGCAAGCGGGGCAGAGACTCAGGGAGACTTGCAGCCCCGGCTGAGAACTGGACCTGGAGCGAGAGGGATTATGCGCTGGAAGCGGCGGCACCCGGGAGAGGCCCTCGAGACACTGTCCCATCCGGCTCGCCGCCAGGCCCCTCCGGTTTCCGTTGTCCTTGCTGTTCCACGTCCCACACGGCAGCGAGGGATCCGTGTTTCACAGTGGCCGGGAACGTTTCGTTTCTGCCCAGCCTGCACTTGATTCTCTGCTCCAGGGACTGACTCGCTCAATCCCTGCTTCCGTGAAGAGGAATTACCTCTGAAATCCCACACACATCCGGAGGTGCAGGGAGGAGACCTCTGCGGATGGAGTGTGGTCATCTGGGTAGAAAGCTCCAGAAAGGGTCCAGAAAGGTACAGAGGTGGCCCGGGCGTGAGCTGGCCGCAGCTCGAATGGGGGCAGCAGGGTCCTGGGGGAAGACCAGGAGGGGACACGGGGGTGGACTGATCACTATGTCCAGGCTGCACCTCATGTCTGGGAGCGTCTGCACCAGCATCCCACATCCTGGACTTTCAGTGCCGACCCTTCTACCTCCGCTGTGGGCAAACACGACAACAGCAGGCCGCAGGAGACTCACCAGGATGCCGCGTATTCGAGGGTGGCCTTGGCGGCAGGAGCACGTATTACCACACTTTTCGACAGCTGGATGAGGGACGCAGGCCATCTGGGACCCGAGGTGGCCGCCAGTAATGCCGAAATAAATAAAGGAATAAATAACAGGAAGCTTGTGTTTGAACTCGTAGGGCTCCGAGTTTGACTGGTTTTATGTCCATGCACCTGTTATGGTTTGGGTCAAAAGTGTCCCCCCAGAGTCCCCTGTGTTCGGAGCTGTGCTGTGCAAGGTGACCTGATGGGGGCGCTGTGCTCCTCAGTGGAGTCATCGTGGACGAGTTCCTGGCTGACTGTGCTGCAGGAGCCAGGGCTGGTTGGAGGTCACTGGGGTGTGACCTGGGAGGGTGTGTTCTTGTCCTGGCTCCTTCCTCCTCTCTCTGCTTCCCAGCCGCCATGATGTGAGTATCTTCCCTCCCCCAAGCCTGTCCACCATGATGTTCCTGCCTTGGAGCAGCCCGCCATGGACCGGACCCTCCGAGCCCATGAGGTAAAGTAAACCTCGTCCCTCTCTCTCTCTCTCTCTCTCTCTCTGTCTCTTTCTCTCTCTCGTGTGTGTGTATCATGATGTGAGCAGTTTCCTCCCCCACACCCGTCCGCCATGATGTTCCTGCCTTGGAGCAGCCACCACAGACTGAACTTTCGGAAACCATAAGCCAAATTAAACATTTTCCCCTTTAAAGTATTCTGTCCTAGCAATGGAAAGCTGATGGCTTTGGTCCACTTCCCTTCGTCAAGCTAAAGCGGATCATGGGAGCCCAGGTCCCCCACAGGCCGATGAACTTGGGGTACACTTGACTCTCCTTACCTTTTGATGTCCACCGTGTCAGGGGACAATCAGGGTCATGAAAATTTAATCCAGATGGAACAAATCGCGGGAGGCTACATTAGAGGAGCAAGTGGTGGACAGACCAAAGAACCCTAAAAATAAAATAGTCATGGACGCCAAAATAATCAGAGCAAACAGAACAGTTCTGTTCTCTGTGCCGTACTTTGTTTGTGCAGATGTCTTTGAGGTTGGTGATCAAAGAGCCCAAAAAGGTGAGCATTTAATTATTTGTTCTTAATTGTAATACTCATTAAGAATTCTGCCCTCCTAATTAGCATATCATAAGGCATTTTTCTTATGCAGATAGAAATCATGGAGACGCAGTCTCGCTTTCTCTGGGCATTGTTTCACCAAATGGATTCTGAGCCTCTGTCTCGAATGGAGCACAAGGTCACACGGGAAGAGCGCCTGGCCGCTTCTGTTTGGGGTGGCTCGGGAGCAAGGACCTGCGGGTTTCTGTGGCTGGCGGGAATCGGAAGGGTGGAGATCAAGCTGGATGCATCTGCTAAAATTTCTGTGATGACTCACAGGCCACAAGGCAGATGCGGCTACACCTTCTCCTGGGAGGACATTCTGTCCATTTAACTGCTCAAAGGGTTGGGGTAGCACTGGATTATCCAGCTCAGGCCGCCATACGCAGTCCCACAGCCCGGGCGGCTGACAGACAGTCCTGGAGGCCGGAGTCTGAGGTCCGGGCCTGGCAGATCTGTGTCTGGTGAGGCTGCTTCCCGGGTCACAGATGGCGCCTTCTCGCTGTGTCCTCACCTGGTGGACGAGGCGGGGAGCTCTTGGGGTCTCTCTGATGAAGACACGGATTCCACTCATGAGGCTCCACCCTCAGGGCCTCAGCAACTCTCAGAGCCCCCTGTCCTGACACAGCACCTTGGGGTGAGAATTTCAACATGGGAATTCTACTTGGACTAACCAGTCAGAACTTGGCTCTTTCTGGCCATGATGTGCTCATCTTACATAAGCTTTTTGGGGTTTGAACAGAAAAAGGCGGGGACAACCAAAGTCATAAAAAGAAATGAATGATCGACAGGGATTCTGATTCCAGGCACACGGCTCCTACATCCACTTGGACTGAGATCTTGGACTGAGAGTTTTAAGGGCTGCCTGCTCGTGTCCAGGACCAGCCCCCGCACCCACAGCTGGAGCAGTGGTCAGTTTCCCGGTCGTACCCATCCTGGTGCTTCCCAGGCAGGATCAAGGTGTAGTGATGTCCACCAGGAGGAGATTTCCCAAAGCTGTGAGCCGACAATAATAATAATACAAATAAGATGGAGAGCGGGGCCTGGGAACAAGTGCTCCTAATCCCAGCATTCTGAGAGGCTGAGGCAGGGGGATGCACGTTGGAGCCCAGCCTGGGCCACTTAGCCACTTAGTCTCAAATTGAAAAATGAAACAGGGCTGGGATGGAGCTCAGTGTTAAGGCCCCAGGAGCAGGGACTCAGATCCCCAAGCCGGGTTCCCATCCTTGGACTCCTGCCTTCTCCCATCACAGGAAGACTGGACGGAGGGGAGGGGTGGACGGCGTGGTCCCTGCGGGAAGCAGAGGCTGGCCCCTGGCTGCAGGGATGAGAGAGACACTCCGGATGGCATTCTCTGCCGGGCTGGGAGGTGATGGCAGTCGGTGAGGGTCACATGGTAGGGGGGGCTTAGAAGGATAGAATCGTTCAGTTGTATGATTGCTTCTGTTGTTCTTTAAATTCTACATAAGTGCTGGGTTTGAACGAGCACCCCAGGCTGCCCTAACGAAGTAAACAAATGGAGCACTTAATAGAGACTTAACAAATAGAGAGAGATCCGTCCTCTCCCATCCTGGAGCCCGGGAGACTGAGAACGAGGTGTCCCGGGCCACGCTCCTTCCAAGGCTCCAGGGGAGACCCTCCTGCCTCTGCCTCCTCCTGGGGATCCAGGGGGTCCTGAGCCTGTTGATCAGCTGTATCGATCTCCCATGATCGGCGGTGGAGACTTACTGATCTGTCCTGTCCCGTGATGGACACAGCTGGAATTGGAGAATCAAAGTTTCTACTGCCCACGAAGACGGGGACTTCGCAAGCCAACATTACAAAGTGAGTTTTTTTGCCCTCTTGCTCTATCCTTGGCATGATCTATATTACATTTTCCTTGTCGGGGACTTCGCAAGCCAACATTACAAAGTGAGTTTTTTGCTCTCTTGCTCTATCCTTGGCATGATCTATATTACATTTTCCTTGTACACCAACTCTGTGTGATCTTCACTTAGATACACTTTCATCAAAAGCCTAATGAACAGAAAAGTAAAAAAAAAATAGATTAATCACCAAATAATTGCACTCGGAGCATGTGCAAAGCTGGAAAACCAGGGCATTAGCAGTTACGAACCTCTTTCAATATTTATGAAGCCCTTTTTCTATAATTAAGAGGAATTCTGTAATAGAATTTTATTGTTGTCATTCTTTTGAATCTTAATCCATAAATTGTTATCAAATCATTAGCTGGAAAAGGCAGCCCCCCGAAGTGAATAGCTTTGCTTTGATGAGAGTGGCCGTGTACCACTTGCCATACTTTATTATTATTTTTAGATCACTTTTGAGGATAAATAAATGCCATTAGGAGTTTTTGACTAATTAGAGGTCTGAAAACATTTCTGGAGATGGGAAGAGCAGAAAGAGAAAGAGAGAGAGAAAGAGGGAGGTCGGACGGTGGGGTGATGGGCGTTGGAGTGAGGCAGCCTATTCGCCAGCCGCCGTCTTTGTATTCGCCAAGGAGGGTGCCCATATGGAGACACTTGGGGACAGTAGGATGAACGTCCAGAGGTCTACACACTGTGGTCAGGGGGAAATTGTGTTTCCCAGATTCCAGGAGGCTGGAAGTGGCCGGGAAGGGGAATAGAGCTCTTGACCATTCACACCAACTTCCCGGCTCCAATTCACCTCCCCCACGGGGGCCCTGGGAATGGCTCTCCCGGGATTCGCCCACAGGGCCGCCCGGCTTCCCCGAGGGACGCTCACCCTCTCTCCACACCCACCGGGGTCCTTCGAAACTCCACGGATGTTCTTGGAAAGTCTCCCCCTGAGCTCCGGCCTGCCCTGCCCATTAGCTGACGGCCATCGTGCTAACACATAATTACGGCGGGATGGCGACCCGGCCAGTGTCGATAGCCACAAAGGGGCGGACTTCACAGGAGCGAGATCACAAGGTGTCAACCTTCCCCCCTTCTCCTTCCCGTCTCTCACGGGCCATGTTGGAATACGAAGCCCACGGCGCTGCGGGCAGCCCTTTGGTCTCTCATACGCTTGTAATTGTTCTTTGCATATTTGAGGTCTTGTTTGATGTCTCCCCGGCTTCTGCTCACCAGGCGCGTGACATCAGAGCCGTCTGTCACAGGAGGTGGGTAACGAGGTGTGTGTCAGGAACATGATGGATCCTCTTCTCACGGGCGGGGGGACCTCCCGCCCCAAATGGCAGCTACGTCTCATCTCGGCAGATGTGGGTAATGAGCGGTAATGAGTCTTCCTCCCTCGGTCTGCTCTCTGGAGGGTCCCAGTGGCCACAGTGAATTGCAATAAGTTGCGTTCTCTTGTGGTTTACATCTGAAAGTTCCCCCAAAGTGTCCTGTGTTGGAGGCTTGGTCCTCAGGGCACAACGTGCAGAGGTGGGACCTGGGGGGCTGCCTGGATCGCCGGGTCTGACTTTATCAGTGGATTCATCCACGGACGGTCTGTGATTTGATGGCCTCATGGTGACGTGGGGCCAAGAGTCGGGACCAAGTTGATGGGATGGGTCATGGGTCTCAACTTGGGAACTCTGTCTTGCCCTGCCCCTTCCCCTCTGGCTCTTTCCCTGTGTCTCTGCTTCCCGGCCACCATGACGTGAGCAGTTTTCCTCCTCCACACCCATCTACCATGATGTTCCTGCCTTGGAGCAGTCCGCCATGGACTGGACCCTCTGTTCTGAAACCATGAGCCACTTGGGCTCTCTCTCTCTCTCCCTCTCTCTCTCTCTCTCTCCCTCTCTCGCTCTCACTCTCGCTCTTGCTCTCTCCTTCCCGGCCACCATGATGTGAGCATCTTCTCTCCCCCACGCCTGTCTGCCATGTTGTTTCTACCTTGCAGCAGTCTGCCACGGACTGGACCCTCTGAGACCATGAGCCCAATAAACCTGTTCCCCTTCTCACAGTGACGCTAACACTGATGCTAATGCTGACAGTGTCTCCTATGTCAAATCCGAGGAAGACAAGCTTGATGGTGCTGGAGAGAAAGGACTTGGCAGGCAGGTGAGGGCCACCCTGAGCCCACACAGCCACCACGTGCTGCTCCCTGTCAGCAAGGTGGGTCTGGGCGACAGGGTCCCCTCCAAGGTCACCTGGCCGCTGCGGTGTGCAGCGAGGTGGAGACCCACGAGTCCTACCAATGTCTCACAGCTATCTGAAACTTAGTAAATTCCCGAAATGCTCCTCTTTAGCAAATTGACATTTCCCTGAGGTGGCTCCTGGGAACTTTCTGTCTGACGCCAGCCCTGTTAGAGGCTGTGTGATTTGCGCGCACATGGCTGTGCCAACCGATTACCTCAGCTGCGGTGGCTCGGAGGAGAAGGCCAGTGACCTCAATGTCCCCGAGGTCAGGCATCCAGACGGGGCTCCAGCCGCAGGCGCCGGGGAGACGCCTTTCCATGCTCCTGCCGGCTTGCGCAGGCCGATCAGCGCCCAGCTCATGGCCCCTTCGTCCCCACACGGAGAACACCACTCTGGTCCTGCCTTCCTTGGCCAGCATCTCGGCGACTCTGCCCCTCCGCTTCCCTCTTGGGGGACCCACGTCCCATCTCGAGACGCTTAAAGCGTTCACACCTGCACAGTCTCTTCTGCCGTGTAAGGGACACAATATTACAGGTTCTGGAGACGGCAGGTGGCCATCTTCGGGACGCCGTCCTGTCTCCCACGTGGGGATTGGGATGTAGACGTCTGGGGGACATCATCTTGTCTCCACATGGAGATCCAGATGAGCACATCTTGGGACATTATCCTGTCTCCACAAGGGGATCGGGACGTGGGCGTCTTGGGGACATGTTTCTGTCCCCCAGATGCAGATCAAGATGCGGGCATCTTGGTGACATTATCCTGTTTCCACCTGGGGATCAGGACGTGGACGTCTTGGGGACATTATTCTGTCTCCCGTGTGGGGATCGGGATGTGGACCTCTTGGGGACATTTTTTCTGTCCTCCACATGGGCATCAAGATGTGGACCTCTTGGGGACATTTTTCTATCCTCCACATGGGCATCAAGATGTGGATCTCTTGGGGACATTTTTCTATCCTCCACATGGGGATCAAGATGTGGGCATCTTGGTGACATTATTCTGTTTCCACCTGGGAATCGGGACGTGGACGTCTTGGGGACGTTATCCCATCTCCACATGGGGATCAGGACATGGAAGCACCGAGGGAGTCTGCAGACACAGACTGGTGGCCAAGAGGGCAGGCTGGAGCCAGGAGCCAGGAACGGGTGGACAGGTGCCCTCCCCGGGTCTCTGGACATCTGCAGAAGGCGTCAATGCCAGGAGGTGACATCAGGGGAGCTCCGGTGGGCTCACACGGGCCGGTCCCGAGGCAAGACAAAGTCCCACATGGTGCACTAGGACAACGAATGAGGGAAAGTGGCATCGCCCCTCAGTGAAAGTGCACTCAGTGAGGAAGGGTGAGGCGGCAAAGAGTGACGATCGTCCGCTGTCATAGTCAGGGCCAAAATGTGGGTCATGGAGTCCCCCATCGTTAGTGGGATGCGAGGACAGGCAGAAAGACTTGAAAGACATGGAGTGGACGGAGGGAACCCCAACTTCCCTCTGCCCTCATAGGCTGCCGTAAGCAGCTCATTATTTCGGGTTGCTGGCTTTGTTGCTCTGGATGGTTCTTTTGTGGGTTGCAAGTGTGAAGGGCACCAAGAGAATAAAAGTGGGGGGTGAGCTCAGTTACCAGAGGACGGAAGACTGGTCCACGTAGGCTGCCATAACTCACAGCCCACAGGCGGGCGGCCGACAGACAGCAGACCTCGGTGGCCCCGTCCTGGAGGCTGGAGTCCCCTGCACTAGTCTCTCCCTGTCTCAGTCCATCACGCCCGCCATATGCAATCCCACAGCCCAGGCGGCTGACAGACAGCAGACCTCAGTGGCCCCGTCCTGGAGGCTGGAGTCCCCTGCACTAGTCTCTCCCTGTCTCAGTCCATCACGCCCGCCATATGCAATCCCACAGCCCGGGCGGCTGGCAGACAGCAGACCTCGATGGCCCCGTCCTGCAGGCTGGAGTCCCTGCACTAGTCTCTCCCTGTCTCAGTCCATCAGGCCGCCATATGCAATCCCACAGCCCTGGCGGCTGGCAGACAGCAGACCTCGGTGGCCCCGTCCTGGAGGCTGGAGTCCATTCCTCATAAGCAGGAAATGGGAGTCCATGCACTTTATTTCCTGTATTGTAAATAATGCAGAAATACTATGGACAAGCAAATCAATAGGACATCACTATTCCTTCCTGGGTCCCCCTGGAGTCTCCTCATTCACTGCAGGAGAACTCTGCTTCCTGCCCATCCAGCCTCTTGCTGGGCCGTGGCTGCCGATTCCATTTTCCACCAGTAAAAATTGCATATGGCGCCCGCGTGTGTTCTCCCCGGATGGATGGGGTGGTTCCGACAGACACCTGCGACACGACTCTGCTGGGCTGTTTCTGTATCAGACTTGAAACCCAGCCCTAAGGTGGCCAGGGGCGGGCGTGGGGTCCCCAGGGAGAGCCGCAGCCACCATCTGCAGCTGGCCTCCCGGCACTCGGCAGAGGCGGCCATCTGGACGGGCCTGGGGTCCTCGGAGGTGGCGTGTAAATCTCGCCCCCGACGGGAGGTTTGTTTGGTTAATATTCATAAGCGAAGCATCCTCGGGGAGGCCGTGTGCAGAGGCCCTAACTCGATTTTTTAAAAAAGTGACGATGCTGTGCAGACACAGGAGGGACTTTTTGGTGCTCACGGTGCTGAGAAAACAGCCAGCCAGGCGCTCGTTGGACACGCCGAGTGCGGCCAGCGGGCAGGGAGGGGTGCTGCCTGCGGCCGGCAGGAGAAGGGGGCCGCCTCCACGCTGCAGGGCAGGGAGCCGCCGGGTGGGGGAAGCGGAGGCCGGTGATGGTGTCTGTGCACACGCCTCCCCCTGCAGGGATCATGTGGAGGTTCCCCTCTGTGGGGTCCTTGCTCCTGCAGTGTGCGGGTCTCAGGCACACACACACACACGCGTGAACACATATGCAGCACATGTGCACAACTAGTTGGGAGAAAGCACGTGTACATCAGATTGGCCTTTGCTGGATCTTTGCTCCTGGCGTGCGCACAGTGTCACAGGCGTGCAAACACACACCCTCACAGAGTGTGTCTTTGCACAATTACCTGAGAGGACGCACGCTCAGACTCGGTCCTGATGGCACCAAGGTGCTTGTGAACATGTGCCGCCTTCCCCGGCAGGGCGGAGGAGAGCTGGTCTCACGTGGCGGGCATCTGCGTGCACGCATGTGGATGTGCGCACACACGCGTGTGATCCAGCCTGCTGTCGGAGTGCCCCTGGGCATGGCCGTTCCCACCGGGCCTGACGATGCTGTGCAGACACAGGAGGGACTTTTTGGTGCTCACGGTGCTGAGAAAACAGCCAGCCAGGCGCTCGTTGGACACGCCGAGTGCGGCCAGCGGGCAGGTGCCGAGTGTGGCCTGCGGCCGGCAGGAGAAGGGGGCCGCCTCCACGCTGCAGGGCAGGGAGCCGCCGGGTGGGGGAAGCGGAGGCCGGTGATGGTGTCTGTGCACACGCCTCCCCCTGCAGGGATCATGTGGAGGTTCCCCTCTGTGGGGCGGCGTGTAAATCTCGCCCCCGACGGGAGGTCTGTTTGGTTAATATTCATAAGCGAAGCATCCTCGAGGAGGCCGTGTGCAGAGGCCCTAACTCGATTTTTTAAAAAAGTGACGATGCCGTGCAGACACAGGAGGGACTTTTTGGTGCTCACGGTGCTGAGAAAACAGCCAGCCAGGCGCTCGTTGGACACGCCGAGTGCGGCCAGCGGGCAGGGAGGGGTGCTGCCTGCGGCCGGCAGGAGAAGGGGGCCGCCTCCACGCTGCAGGGCAGGGAGCCGCCGGGTGGGGGAAGCGGAGGCTGGTGATGGTGTCCCTGTCTGAGTGACCGGCTGGGCTCTTTGGCTCCTCTGTGCACAGCATTGCAGGTCTGTTTCTGCACACAGGAGAGCACGTGCAGTGTGTAAACATGCAGACCGGCGAGCAAACCTGGATGTTTCCCGTCTGCTGTATGAAGAGGATGTCATGGGTGTGCACATGCATGTGTGTGCAAGTGGCTGTGCATGCAGACAGCTCACAGGTGTGCATGATCTTATGAGTGTGCACATAATCTTATCAGAACACACGCAATTTTATTGGTGCTTACACACATACGTGCACACACACAGTGTGTACATGCATAATGGTTTCAGAAAGAAGCACGTCTAGATTTCTTCTCTCTGTGTTCTGGGTGCTCGTAGGTGCACGTGCACACACAGTGTCTGTGCACTCGCCTCCCCCTGCAGGGATCATGTGGAGGTTCCCCTCTGTGGGGTCCTTGCTCCGGCAGTGTGCGGGTCTCAGGCACACACACACACACGCGTGAACACATATGCAGCACATGTGCACAACTAGTTGGGAGAAAGCACGTGTACATCAGATTGGCCTTTGCTGGATCTTTGCTCCTGGCGTGCGCACAGTGTCACAGGCGTGCAAACACACACCCTCACAGAGTGTGTCTTTGCACAATTACCTGAGAGGACGCACGCTCAGACTCGGTCCTGATGGCACCAAGGTGCTTGTGAACATGTGCCGCCTTCCCCGGCAGGGCGGAGGAGAGCTGGTCTCACGTGGCGGGCATCTGCGTGCACGCATGTGGATGTGCGCACACACGCGTGTGATCCAGCCTGCTGTCCGAGTGCCCCTGGGCATGGCCGTTCCCACCGGGCCTCCTTGTCCTTTCTCGTCAGCCTGGTTGGCAGCAGTGTCCCCTCCCTGGTGTGACCCCACTTCCCCTCAGGCGGCTCCTTCCGTTTCATTGTTCAGAGTCCATGTTTGCAGTCCACAATGATTACACGGTGTTGTATTGAAACTTGTGTGTCTGATTTACTTCCCTTAACAGTATGGTCGCCAGGTGCCTCTACGTTCCTACATATGACTCTAGTTTATCCTTCTTCACGGCAGAGTAGTACTCCACTGTGTGTAAACTCCCCATTTTCCTTTTCCGTCCATCTGCTGGTGGACGTCCAGGCTGCTTCCAAGACTTAGCTGTTGTGAGTTGTGCTGCTATAAACACGGGTGTGCAGGGGTCACGGTGAGGTGATGTCTTCAGCTCTTTGAGGAAGACAGCTAGAATGGGGACAGCTGGGGCAGGTGGCATTTCTAGTTTCCTGAGGACTCTCCATGCCGATCTGCATAGTGGTTGCACAGTTTGCATTCGCACCAGAGGAGCAGAAGAGTCCCTTTCTCCATATCCTGAAATTGTGCTTTCAGACGTGCCCCAGCACACTCGGGTGTTGGGGAGTGAAGATGTGTTACACTCCATCTCAGAAGGCTAACCCTGCAGAGGTTTTCTCTTTTTAGTGCTGGGGATCGAACCCGGGGCCTTTGCACTGAGCTACCTCTGCAGGCATTTTTAAAAATTATTTTTATTTCGAGACAGGGTCTTGCTGAGTTACTCAGTCACCCAGGCTGTGCCCCAAGTTGTGATCCTCCTGCCTCAGCCTCCCAGAGGGTTGGGATTATGGGGAGCAGTCAAGGTGTCCGGCTTCCTCTGCTGCTGTTTCGCTAACCTTGCCGTCTGGGAACCGTCCAAGAAGCCTGTACTAAAGGCCACTTTAAAAGGGGTCCTGACTGTGCGGAGTTTAACACGGCAGGCGGGCGGGCTGGCTGCTAACGGGCTCCCTGCGGCTTGTAGGCTGTGGGGGTGGAGGATCCCTGCGGCTTGTAGGCTGCGGGGGCGAAGGGGCGCGGGGCTGCCCCTGAAGTTATTCTATCCCGTCACAGAGAGGCCGCAGGGGGACTCCCCGCTGCTAACAAGTGCCACACGCCTCATTGAGTGCAGAATGGCCCCTGGAGGACCCGCCATCCATCAACCCGGGCGGCCGCGTTATCTGAGCGCACGTCAGCTGGGCTCCGCCTTGTGGGGCCCGGAGCTCCGGTTAGCTGGAGAGCTGTCTTTTCTGCCCCTCGGGATCGCAAACTGAGCGAAAACCTCAGCCCATTTTAAACTGTTTTTTTGGTTTTTTTTTTTAATTTGAGGCAGAAGTTAAGGATTTAGCTCAAGTGCTTGCCGAGCAAGCGCAAGGCCCTGCGTTCCATCCCCGGCACCAAAATAAATAAAATAAGTAAATAAATAAAATAACAATTTGAGGCAGGGTCTTGCTAAGTTTCCCGGGGTGGCTCCAGCTTGCAATCCGCCTCTGCAGCCTCCTGAGCGGCAGGGATACCAGGCGTGCGCCACCACGGCCGGCTCGGAAGCTGCCTGTCAGAAAAATGCTAGATCAGGAAGAGGTCCCCAAGGCCTGTCCTGGTGGCAGCCAGGATGGGCCGGGCAGCCCGAGGAGGACCCCGGTTCCCCCTCACGGCCTGGTGACTCGTGCGAAGGGCCGTGAATGTGGCGGGAGCTTGGTGGGGACCTGCTGGCGGGTGGCTGATGCAGGCTGGTCTCCGGGCTCAGGCGTCTTTGGGATGAGGTGACGGGTGATCGAAGGACTCCAAGGGAAAGCAGGACTAGTGATTCCAGAAACCGGGATTTGGATTTCAGAAAAATGACTGATTTTTTTTTTTTTAAAAGCACATATAGGGGCTGGGGATTTAGCTCAGCGGTACAGCGCTTGCCTAGCAAGCGTACGGCCCTGAGTTGCATCCAAGCACCCCCCAAAAAAGCATATATAGTCTCTATGTCTTGGAGCTGTGGTCAGGGGCGTACTTAGGCCACACACTGCGGCCCCGTCGGGAGTTCGCATTTCACGAAGGCATTGTGTATTTTTATTTCTTAAATCCGGCGAGTGAGCGGGACGTTGAAAACCAATTTCACACAGAGAGCCCCAGTCAGCTATGCAGGCCGGAGGGGGACAGTGTGGGGACGCCGACGAGGAGGGTTTGGGGGAAAGAAGGAGGAAGGAAGGAGGCAGACAGGGAAGGAGGGAGGAAGGAGGGAGGGAGGAAGGAGGGAGGTTCGCATTTCACGAAGGCATTGTGTATTTTTATTTCTTAAATACGGCGAGCGAGCGGGACGTTGAAAACCAGTTTCACACAGAGAGCCCCAGTCAGCTATGCAGGCCGGAGGGGGACAGTGTGGGGACGCCGACGAGGAGGGTTTGGGGGAAAGAAGGAGGAAGGAAGGAGGCAGACAGGGAAGGAGGGAGGAAGGAGGGAGGGAGGGAGGAAGGAGGGATCTGGGTGCCCCAGACTGCTGCAGACTCACCCGACATAAGACAGAGAAACACAGTAAGTAGTTTCACAGGTTTCTGGAGAGGAAGGACCCGAAGAGAGAGTGATTTGGCTGAAATAACTCACTGTGACCATGCAGGTCGGGTCTGTGGTCTGTCCATCATCTATTTCTCTGTTTTCTGTCTGTTTGTCTGTCATTTGTGTCTCTATCAATATTTCCACCTATCCCTCCATCCAGTTGTCTATCCACCATCTACCCATCTACCCGCCTTCCATCCATTATCTATCGATCTGTGACTCTATCTATCATCTGTCTATGAATCTATCAATCCAAGCACCCATCTATCCACCACCCACCCATCATCTATCCATCCATCCGTGTGTGTAATCTGTCCATCCATCCGTCCATCCTTCCATCCATCCGTCCATCCATCCATGTGTATAACCCATTCATGTCTCTATCCACCTGTCCATCCATGTGTATAATCTGTCCATCTGTCCATCTGTCTGTCCATCTGTCCATCCATCCATACATGTCTATAACCTCTCCATTCATCCACCCATCCATCATCCATCCACCCTTCCATCCATCATCCATCCATGTGTATAATCTGTCCATCTGTCCATCTGTCTGTCCATCTATCCATCCATCCATACATACATGTGTATAACTTCGCCATTCATCCATCCATCTGACTGCCCATCCATTTCTCCATCCATCTGTCCATCCATGTGTGTAATCTGTCCATCCATCTATCCATCTGTCCGTCCGTCCATCCGTCCGTCTGTCCGCCCACCCGTCCACTCACATGCAGGCCTGCACCTGGCTCTCCCTTCCCCGGCGACCATCCAAAGTCAACGTCTCCGCACACACAGCCCGCTCCCGCCTGTCTGTCCCGGCAGGTCCCCCCGGGAGGGTCGGTCGGGACCCGGCAACTGTGGGTGCCGCCGTCTCTCGCTCTCCTGCCGCGTCGCTCGCCGGCCGTCTCCTGCGTCCGCGTTCGGGTGACTCTGTCCCCCGCGGGCCGGCGCGCGACCCCCGCGGGCCGGCACGGTGGGGAGCCTGCTCCTGGGAGCCGCCCGGCTGTGTCGGGCCGTCCGGGCCACAGCCGGGAGCCCGAACGCGGTTCCTCCCGCCGCCGGCCCGCAGTTAATAAATCAGAATGCAGATGAGCGAATCACGCTTAATTTTCCACAGTGAGCTCGGCGTGTCGGAGCCCATAAACCGCGGGAAGTCTCGGGCTCTGAATTTCTCGGTCCTGACAAGCCGAGCAGCTTAGAAATCATAATTATAAGTTACAAGTGTCTTCGGGGTTGTTCTTCTGACATAAAACTAATTTCATGTTTTTATTCATAACGCGAGCGCCCGAGAGGACGGGCCGGCTTTGGAAGTCGCTCCTGCGGATATCAGAGACTCGTCCCGGAGCCCTAACGGGGGGCGACGGCGCCCTTCGGCCTTTGCCGCGGCCGGTGACAGCGGGTGGCTTCGCGCCTCCGCTCGCTCCACGGCGAGCCCGCAGGGCCGGGCGGCCACCCGAGGGCCTGAGCACCCGCCACCCTGGTTCCCGGCGCCATCGGGCCTCGCACCGCCACGTCCGGCCCGATGTCGCGTCCGAGTCCGCTTCTCTCAGGTAACAAACGACCCCAAACTGGACGGGTGACTAAAGAAGTTTCGTCCTGCCACATCCCCGGGCTCGGGAGGCCAAAGTCCCATCAGGAGCGAGCCGTCTGGGTGTCTGCTGTGCCCCCGATGCTCCGGAGTTGGCTGTCTGGCTCCTGGGAGGTGGCGCAGCCGCAGGGCCGCCGGGCCTGCCGGGAGCAAATGAGGTCACTGGCGGTGGCCTCGGCAGGAACATCGGGCCGCATGTCCCTCCTGCTGCTGGCCCTCGTTTTGCAGCCGCCAGCCCTCAGCTCCCACGTGTCGGCCGCCTTGTCTTTGCCCCACCGCAGCCCGGGAAGGGCGCCGAGGACGGCGGGTGAGACTGCGGAGCTGTGTGCCCCGTGACGCGGCCCTCTCCCAGCTGGCATCGACCTGAGCAAACCCCACACGGCGGGCGGCAGTCTGAGACCCTCACGCCCCTCGTCCGCTCGGCACTCGGACGGCTCCCGCGCTCGGCCACGCTGAGGACTCAACCCGGCGAGTCCTGCTGTTTGGCTTTTTAATTTCAGCGAGGGCATCACTAAGTTGCCCGGCTGGGCTCAGGTTGCCACCCTCCTGCCTCAGCCTCCCCGAGTGCTTTCCGTTTTTTTAACTTAGTTTGTCAAAAGCAAATCGGGCAGAGCAGAGGCAGAAATTCGCAGCAGCCGGCCGCGCTGGGGCAGCAGTCGCCACCCTCCGCGGGTCTTTCCTGTGGGGCTGAAAAGCAGCTTAGCTGCGGGGACAGCAGAAGTCGGCCGGCTCCTGCCAGCGGGGAGAGAGCCAAAAATCCCTCGTCTTGCATCACCGGCCCGCAGGCCGGACGCGTTTTCCCACAATCCTCACTTCGTGCTCGGAGAAACAGCCCCAGCGCTGCTGGCGGAGAAATGCAGAATATCTCCAGGTCGGCACAGGCGCTCGGCCTGCGTGTGGCAGCCCCAGTCCGGCCTGGTCGTCCCGCGTGGCCGGCTGTTCCTGCGGGGAGAAGAGCGTGTTTGATCGATCGGCTCGTGGGCGCCACGCTTTGAAGGTGAGAAGTCGCCGTGTTATTCTAACGATGAGGCGGACGCTGTGATCTCCCGGGGACTCCGCCTCTTATCTCCACCGTCCAATTTTGTGACACCGCTCAGGCCGAGCTGGGGCGTACAGATCTCCAAGCTGGAGCGGGGTCTGCGGGAGCGGCCCGGTGGGGAGCGGCTTAGATTTCCGAGCTTCAGAGCAGGCACAGCAGCCGCAGATCCTCCGGGTGTGCTGCAGCCCGGGGGAGGCTGAGGCAGGAGGACCTCACAATCAGACTCAGCCCGGGCAACTCGGCCAGACCTCATCTCAAAATAAAGGGCGAGATGGAGCTCAGCGCCAAGGCCCTGGGTTCACCGCCAGGACTGAAGAAAAGGGAGGAAAAGGGAAAAAAGGGTGGCTCGGGCGTTTGTTTCTTTGACCTCGACTGCTTGCTTTAAGCGTTATTGTATTAAACTCCCTCAGGCCTGTCTGCCAAGTAGATCGCAGAGACTCCAAGGGCCAGGAGTTCCTATTTTTGAAAAAATTTAATAGAGTCTGTTTTCTTGAGTGGTTTACAAAAAATAGAACAGAAAATACAGTTTCCAGATGGGCCACATACTTCCCGCGCCATTATTTCCCCCAATACTAATGTTGGGCATTAATGTTTACGTTTGTTACCATCGAAAACCCAACATTTCTAGGTTAATATACGTATTTAATTAGTCCGTGTCTGCATTTGTTACCATCGAAAACCTAACATTTCTAGGTTAATATACGTATTTAATTAGTCCATGTCTGCAGTACCTAACGATGCCATTTCTCACGAGGGGTCGGCGCGTGGCCAGAACACAGCTTCATTCTGTTCACACCAGCATCCCTTCCCTCCAACCCTTGTTCCCCTTCCCCTTTCAGAAAGATCCGTCTCTCTACTTTCTACCCTCTATCTTTCATTTTGCTATTTATTTATACTTCTATTTTCCCATAGGAGAGAAGCCATGAGATACTTAAGCTTGTGTGTCTGATTTATCTCACTTAGCAGTATGGTCTCAAGGAGCATCCGTTTTCCTACAAATGACTCAAACTTATCCTTTTTCATGACAGAGTAGTACTCCACGGCATGTAAACACCACATCTTCCTTATCCATTCATCTGCTGATGGACATACAGGCTGCTTCCAAGATTTAGCTGTCATGAATGTACTGCCGTAAACAGGGGTGTGCAGGGGTCGCTCTGCTATGATCTCTTTCATTCTTTCAGGGAGATCCATAGAAGGGGGATAGCTGGGTCCAGGCCAATTCCACTTTCAGTCATTGTTGTTATTTGTGGCACTGGGGCTGGAACTCAAGGCCTCACACATGCTCGGCCACCGTCCTACCACCGAGCGACACCGCTCCCTTTATTTATTATTAACTGGAATGCAAGGTGGACATGGCGGTTCCAACCCACTGCTGTCCATTTGTTAGGTTGTGTGTGTGCCATCACAGCATCTGATGAGAATGGCTTCAGGGCCTTAAAGCTTCTCTGTCCTTCCCCTGCGTGTCTACAGCTCACATGTGAGTCAGCATCTCCTGGTTCCCAAACAACACCAAAGGTGGGCATGCCGAAGGAGGACAGCTTCCTTACGGCTCCTGGCTCTAGAGGTTCCAGTCCACGGCCACCGACCCTGTTGCTTTGGGCGGTGTTGAGGCAGAAACATGGTGGAAGGGTGTGGTGGACCCGAGCACCTGACCTCATGGTGGGCAGAAGCAAAGAGAGAGAGAAAGAAACCAGGCCCGTGCCCCCCCAATGACCTCACTTCCTCTCAACAGGCCACACCCCAAAGACCTAACTTCCTCTCACCAGGCCACACCCCAAAGACCTAACTCCCTCTCACCAGGCCACACCCCCTCAGATTTCTACCATGTCCCTGTAGCACCAGGCTGGAGACCAAGCCTTCAGCACACACCCTTTGGGGTCCCTAGAGATCTAACTTATTGTCCTGCCTATGCAAACTCATCCGGCATGTAAACACCACATCTTCCTTATCCATTCATCTGCTGATGGACATACAGGCTGCTTCCAAGATTTAGCTGTCATGAATGTACTGCCGTAAACAGGGGTGTGCAGGGGTCGCTCTGCTATGATCTCTTTCATTCTTTCAGGGAGATCCATAGACGGGGGATAGCTGGGTCCAGGCCAATTCCACTTTCAGTCATTGTTGTTATTTGTGGCACTGGGGCTGGAACTCAAGGCCTCACACATGCTCGGCCACCGTCCTACCACCGAGCGACACCGCTCCCTTTATTTATTATTAACTGGAATGCAAGGTGGACATGGCGGTTCCAACCCACTGCTGTCCATTTGTTAGGTTGTGTGTGTGCCATCACAGCATCTGATGAGAATGGCTTCAGGGCCTTAAAGCTTCTCTGTCCTTCCCCTGCGTGTCTACAGCTCACATGTGAGTCAGCATCTCCTGGTTCCCAAACAACACCAAAGGTGGGCATGCCGAAGGAGGACAGCTTCCTTACGGCTCCTGGCTCTAGAGGTTCCAGTCCACGGCCACCGACCCTGTTGCTTTGGGCGGTGTTGAGGCAGAAACATGGTGGAAGGGTGTGGTGGACCCGAGCACCTGACCTCATGGTGGGCAGAAGCAAAGAGAGAGAGAAAGAAACCAGGCCCGTGCCCCCCCAATGACCTCACTTCCTCTCAACAGGCCACACCCCAAAGACCTAACTTCCTCTCACCAGGCCACACCCCAAAGACCTAACTCCCTCTCACCAGGCCACACCCCCTCAGATTTCTACCATGTCCCTGTAGCACCAGGCTGGAGACCAAGCCTTCAGCACACACCCTTTGGGGTCCCTAGAGATCTAACTTATTGTCCTGCCTATGCAAACTCATCTTCCGTCACTAGTAACACTGTCTGTGCCATAGTCGGTTATCAATGAATTCATCAGCTGACCTATCCATGACAAAGACATGGCTGACAGACCATGTGCTGAGGTCCGTGGGTGGCTCAAGTTTTGGGGACCCTGCAGAGTCCCTGTTCCCTCAGGCCCTGCTCTCCATATGCAGAGGACCCCCGGGTCCTGGCTGTGGGTGGCTGGAGGCAGTGGGGAGCCCCAAGGGGGAGGCAGGAAGGGAGGAGCCATTGAGGTCTGGGAATTGGCACCATGGATTGGTCCAGGTACTGTGGCCGTCTGTCCTGGACACCAGAAACCTTGTCCTGGCCTCCCTCTTCAAGCCTGAGGCGGAAATGGCCATTTCTCTCTCTCTCTCCCTCTCTCTCTCCTTCCTGACTTCCAAGATGTGAGCATCTTCCCTCCCTCACACCCGTCCACCATGATGTTCCTGCCTTGGAGCAGTCACCATGGACTGGACCCTCCAAGACCATGAGTCACTCAGGCTCTCTCTCTCTCTCTCTCTCTCTCTCACTCTCTTTCTCTCTCTCTGTCTGTCTCTCCTTCCTGGCCACCATGCTGTGAGCGTCCTTCCTCCCCTACACCTGTCTGCCATGATGTCCCTGCCTTGGAGCAGCCCGCCATGCACTGAACTCTCTGAGTATGAAGGTGGAGTGTGCCTGGTCTTCCTCCAAGTTTACTGGCTTTCCATTTGTAAGAAGATGAAGTCTACTTGGTCTTCCATTAACATCACAAGTTGGGCACAGCCGGAGCTCCACCCAGTGAGGCCTGCAGCGGACTTCTGGGAAAGCCGGAAGGGTCTTGATGGCCAGCACAAAACTGCCATTGCAGGGAATTAGGCCCCGAGCATCATCCTGGTGGGGACCTTAATTGGCGCTGAGGTCACCTATACATCATGGTCACATTAAGTCTGCACCTCACGGCAGGCTTAAATTTCCACCCTCATTATGGTGAGGACATTGAAAACTTCCCGGGTCCTGGCTGTGGGTGGCTGGAGGAAGTGGGGAGCCCCAAGGGGGAGGCAGGAAGGGAGGAGCCATAGAGTTCTGGGAATTGGCGCCGTGGATTGGTCCAGGTACTGTGGCCGTCTGTCCTGGGCACCAGAAACCTTGTTCTGGCCTCCCTCTTCAAGCCTGAGGCGGAAATGGCCATTTCTCTCTCTCTCTCCCTCTCTCTCTCCTTCCTGACTTCCAAGATGTGAGCATCTTCCCTCCCTCACACCCGTCCACCATGATGTTCCTGCCTTGGAGCAGTC
>QZML01002120.1:183253-203277 GCA_016801275.1 Hystrix brachyura
GTCACTCAGGCTCTCTCCCTCTCTCTCTCTCTCTCTCACTCTCTTTCTCTCTCTCTGTCTGTCTCTCCTTCCTGGCCACCATGCTGTGAGCGTCCTTCCTCCCCTACACCTGTCTGCCATGATGTCCCTGCCTTGGAGCAGCCCGCCATGCACTGAACTCTCTGAGTATGAAGGTGGAGTGTGCTTGGTCTTCCTCCAAGTTTACTGGCTTTCCATTTGTAAGAAGATGAAGTCTACCTGGTCTTCCATTAACATCACAAGTTGGGCACAGCCGTAGCTCCACCCAGTGAGGCCTGCAGCGGACTTCTGGGAAAGCCGGAAGGGTCTTGATGGCCAGCACAAAACTGCCATTGCAGGGAATTAGGGTTGCAGGGAATTAGGCCCCGAGCGTCGTCCTGGTGGGGACCTTAATTGCCACTGAGGTCACCTACACATCATGGTCACATTAAGTCTGCACCCTCATGGCGGGCTTAAATTTCCACCCTCATTATGGTGGGGACATTGAAAACTGTAGCCGAAAGCTATGAAAAGAACCTGCTTCCCAGACAGTAAACCGAGGCAGAGCACTCTCTGGGGCTGCTTCTACACACCTAAATTCCTCCTGGTTTTTTTGTTTCCCCTCAATCCTGGACGTTGAACCCAAGGCCGTCACACTGAGCTCCATCCGCAGCCATTTTTATTTTTATTTCATTTTATTTTGTTTTGAGTTGTTGCTGACTCAGCTACCCAGGGTGGCCCCAACTTGGGATCCTCCTGCCTCAGCCTCCCAGAGAGAGCTGGGATGACCGGTGTGGGGCGCCAGGCCGGGCTGTGTTTCTTTTCTTTTTAAATAGGGTGAAGTTCACTGTGCTGTGATGACATTATGCGCTTGGACCCAGAGCTGCTGGGATTTTTAAAAAGCAAGAAAATGAAACACAGCGTCGAACTCGCCGGAGCTCTTTGGGAAAACTCGCGGCCTCAGAACAGATCTCGGAGTTAGCGCGGCTGCATATGCATGAAATCTGCCCGCACGGAGACCCGGCGTGTGTCGTGCGGTCCGGGCAGGAGCCGTGAGCTGCGTTTTCATGTTAAAGCTAATAGAAGGGGACGTCCCCCGGCCGCCTCGCTCCCTGCCAACCTGCGGTCACCCGGGCCGCCTGGGACGGCCGCGAGACAGGTTTTCCTCGGGACGGCGATGCTAATGGGCTGCAGAACAAGCCGGCTCCTTCTTCGCCGGCCCGTAATTCATCACGGATCCATAAAACAATTAGCCATGAACTAATGATATTGCTCACACCGCTGTATTTTTGATTAATGCATAAATAATTGAGCGGAGTGCTCGTCCGCTCTGCAGCGAGCTGCCATTACTTACGGGGTGTAAAAGCGCCCCGATGGGTCGGTGGGGGGCTCGGGGGGGCTAATGCTGCTGCGCGGGCCGCTGGAGTTATTAACGGGCCGATTAGCATAATCCACCGTGATAGATCACCCGGCTCACGCACGGCCGCCACTCCACGGGGCCCGGCGCTCGGGAGGTTTTATGGTACAATAACTATCCATTTGATGAGCAATTAAGAAGATGGGCCCCGACACCGGCAGAGGGGACCATGGGGCCGGGCGCAGAAGGAGCAGCCTGTGGGGGCGCGGGCGGCCGTCTGCGGTGCCTCAGTTTCCCCCGCCGGCGCCCAAGCTGTGAGCTCCACGGAGGCAGCTCTCTAAGGACACGCACCGAGACCTTTCCAGCCGGCCCACCGGCGTCTCAGGGCTCCATCTTCCTTACGATCCGGACCGACCAAGAGGACCATCATGCGTCACACCTGCCGCTTGTTGGGCTTTCGGCCTCTGACGCCGTAAGCTAAATAAGTCTCTTTTCTTTTTTTTTAGGTTTTTCTGAGACAGGGTCTGGCTATGTAGTCCGGGCTGGTCTTGAACTCACTATGTGATCCAGGCTGGCCTCGAACTCACAGTGACCCTCCCGCCTCAGCCTCCTGTGTGCTGGGATGATGGGCGTGCGTCACCTCACCCAGCTGAATCTCTTTTCTTTATAAAGCTGAGCTGCTCTGCTCTGTCCTTGGATTGATTCTTGGATTGATGAAAAATAAACATATATGCACATATATATCCTTGAAATGGGTTATTTGGGGGTATCATTGAGTAGCAACCCTTCCCCAAATAGTGCACCCAACATCACCACCTATCTCTAAACCTCTTTCCTCGTATCGGGAACTCCACACCCACAAAACGATCGTTCCCCATTCTTCTCCCTGCCTGGCTGCTTTCACCTCTCTGCTGGAATTTTGGCTCTTTGCATTTGCCGACTCCAGTCTCTTCCTATAACTGGAAATATTTGTACAATATTGATCCCGTGGTGTCTGGTTTATTCCAGAAAGCTTAAGATGCTCAAGCTTTGCCCATGTTGTAGCCTGTATTACGAGCTCGCTCCTGTTTGTGGCTGCATAATATTCCACTGTGCAGCCGACGCACGCTGTGTTTATCCAGCCGTCCATCCACGGACACGTGGGGGGTTTCGGCCTTCGCGCTTTTGTGAATAACGCTGCTGTCAACACTTGTGAGCAAGCATCAGTGTGGTTCGCAGCTTCTACTTCTCTTGCATCTCTAGCTTGGAGTGGAATTTCCAGGTCGCCTGGCAGCTCTTTGCTCAGTATTTTGAGGGTGGATCACAATAGTCAAAGGTGCAAATATGGGAAATCGTGGGAACGTGGGAAATCACGGGGATGCCCTAGGAAAATGTAGGAACCACATAAATACAAAAAAAAAGTGTATTCGTATGTCTTAAAAAAGAAATAGCAATGTATAAAATATGGAAACGTGAGCTTCCAATTTCACATTTTCCTTCTGGTAGAAAAATGGGTACAATCTCACAGACAGTGATGGGGCCGCCCGGAGCCCCAGGAAATCAGAGCTGGCTGGGGAGACCCCGTGGAGGCTTACTAGTCCCCCCATGACGTGCAGGTTGGGTGGACACCGAGGGCATTGAGCCCTGAAGCTGGAAGGGCACTGAGCCCTGACACCCTGAAGCTGGGAGGGCACTGAGCCCTGACACTCGGGCCGTCGCCCGGCCCGGTTCCCTCCCCGCGGGACCTTCACTGTTGCCCGGCCCAAAGCGAACTCACTCTCCTCCCTACGTGGACACGGGAGGATGCAGGGCAGGTGGCCACCGTGAGGCCTGAAGGTGGAGTGTCCAGCTTGGTCTGGCCCCCAATCGCAGGTCACTGGAAGGGGTCAGCCGGGACCCAGGTCAGGTTGACGTTCCTGTGCCCGCTCAGGTGTGAAGGCTGCACACGCTTTCTGCACAGGTCTTGGGTATGAGCCACACCGGAAGCCACACCGGGCAGGAGGCACATGAGCGCCGGGCTCCCTCCCGGGCTCCCTGGCGCCACACGGGGACTGCCGCATCACCACAAGAGAGCGCGCACTTGGGCGGCCCGGCTGCTCCCCGGCCAGGTGTCTTCCCGAAAGAGTTAAAATCATCATATCACGGTGATCCACACACACCCGTGTTTATAGCAGCACAAGTCACAAGAGCTGAATCTTGGAAGCAGCCTGTGTGTCCATCAGCAGATGAAGGGATAAAGAAAATGTGGAATTTACACAGAGTGGAGTACTACTCTGCCGTGAAGAAGGATGAACTTGAGTCATTTCTAAGGAAAATGGATACAGCTTGAGACAATTACGTAGAGTGAAATAAATCAGACACACGAGCTTCAATATTGCATGGTTTTTCTTATGTATGAAACCCAAAGTATAAATAAAGAGCAAAATAAAGCGGAAACGATAGGAACTAGGCCAAACAGAAATGATAGGAACTAGGCCAAGGACACTCTGCACGGATGGACCTTTCATCTGTTCCCCCTAATCCCTGTCTGTGCAATCCTGTCTACACGGCCCTCACTGGACTTGAGGTCTTCGCCCTGCAGACTCCATGTGTGTCATGTGGGACTTTGAAACCACTGGGAGAACCGGGTGTGGTGGGCACGCCCCTCACCCCGGCACCCAGGAGGCTGAGGCAGGAGGATTGCCATGAGTTCAAGGCCAGCCTGGGCTATGTAGTGAGACCCAGCGTCAAAAAATCAAAACCAAAACCAAAACTTTCCCATTGAGCTTCTCGTTTGCACCCGGCTGCTGTTACAGGGCTGTGGCCCTCTACAGTAGGCTTGATAAGCACTCCGTTTCTACCCGCCCAGGGACCCGGGAGGGTGACTCTGATGGACACCTGGCGGGACCCTCTCCCGGCCCCGCGCGTGCAGCAGCCGCAGCCCCTTCTGCCCGGATGAGCCCTTTCAAATCTTTTGTCTGCTTTTAAAAGAACCGGAGCCTGCGTTTTGCGTGAAAGCATCCAACCCTTAGCCAGCCCCGCAGTCCTGGGCGGGGGGCTTCAGGGACGGGTGAAGGACACGGCCGGCTTCCTCCAACCCGGGGCCTTGGAGCAGCCATCATTTGAGATGAAAATGACAACAAAAAACAGTATTAGCAGGTCGTGGGGGTGCATGGGGGCTCTCTGGGAGGCTGAGGCAGGAGGATCTCAACTTCCAGCCCAGCCCGGGCAACCTGGCAACTTAGCGAGACCTTGTCTCAAGATAAAAACTGAGAAGGGCCGGGTGGCGGTCCGCGCCGAGGCCCTGAGTTCCACCCAGCACCACAAACAACACGATATAAACAAATCCGCAAACGAACCTCAGACAGAGCTGGGAGGTTGCCCGGGTCGGTGCCCACAGCGGCCTCCACGCCGCCGGATAACAGGTAGACTGACGCCTCAGTTCTCCTGCGTCTGGGTTTATTCATTCTTTCCCAGCCCCGCAGGCCCGTCACCTCCCCGAGCGAGGCCTGTTTCCCGTCCCAGAGTCTGACACCCACACGGCGGGCCAGCCTCCACTTTCGTGCGCGCCGGTGTGTGTGTGCGTGTGTGCGTGCTGTTGTGTGGCTCATTTACATTTCAATCTCGGCCTCATGAATGTAAAACTCAGGCTGCAAATTAATAACAGGAAGACTATGAAGCGGCGGGTAGGGCGGGCGGGGCCCCCTCCCACATCCCCCCACCAACACAGCAGCCCCCTCTGCCATTGTGTGCTGCCCGGGCCTCATTTAGCGGCCGCCGTGAATGACATTTCGGAGAAAAAGCGGATCCGGAGTGACACAAATTTATTTCTGTCCCCAGTGCCGCAGTGTATTTTCATAGAATCAGGGGGCTATTTGTCTAGGGACAATTTAGTTTCCATGAAAAATTTAAATGGTTTCTGTGGAGATAGTGGGGTGAAATTTAATTTCTCCTCGCTACAGCAGGTAGAAGGAGGAGAAGAATCGGACGTCTGATGGGCTCCGATTGGCAGCGTCCCCTCATTCGCATTTGGGACGGCGACATCCCACGGGGGTGGCCCTGCCGGAGACGGAGACGAGGGAGACGGGGAGGGTCCCCCCTGCGCCCCTCTGTCCCCTCCATCTCCTCTTCCTCCTCCTAGGAGGGCCGGGACCCTTAAACCAACTTACACAGCGCCTGCCAATCACCCGGAAAACCGCGTTCCCATCGATCCTCTGTCTGCGTGATTTATGGCTTCATTTTACGGTAATTGAGAATTAGTGGAAAGATTAGGACGGGTGCAACACACGGCTTGATATGCTGGGAACGTAGCAATTTGTCAGGGCGGGTGCCCGGTGAGGCGCCCTTTCCCTGACACAGGCTGTCGGGGGGCGGGGGGGGGGGTCCATCGCGTTGGATTTGGGGACGATGCGGAAATTAATTTGACGAAAGGATATTTGGACCCAGCCAGGTCTCCCCGCTGTTGTAAAAGCCCCCTCCCCGCTCCCAGGTCTGTGTCCGGGCTGGCGATGTTATCGATCTCCATCGCTTCCAATTGTGGCCGCGCAGAGGGACAAGGCTGAAGCCCCTGGATGCGATTTGGGCGTCTGCAGAGCGGCAAAAGCGGGTCATTTCTCATCATCTCCTCCCACCGCACGGGGATGAAGTTCGGGGGGATTTGCACAGATGTTCCGGGAAAGCGCGGGGCGCTAAGGTGGCCGGGGATGCGGGGGACTCTGGCTAAGCACCCGCCCGGCCGCCCGGCACGGGAGCTGCAGGCCGGGACTCTGCAGGGAGGAAACCCAGGACCCCAGGACGCCTCAGGGCCATTTGCATTTGGAGGCCTCGCCGACCGGCAGGGAGGTGGGCGGCCGTCTGCATCCCAAAGGACAGCGCGGCCCTCTGCGGGGCGGCGGGCAGCGGGGGCAGGCGGGACCTCACCCCACAGCGGCTCTCCAGATCTGCAGATGGGGCCAGCCGACCCGACCCGGCCAGCCCGGAGCCTCACCCTGCAGCTCTGCGGGCGCCCCTGCGTGCACTCACACTTACACACACAGCTACACGCGTTTGCACACCACACACGCTCATACCTATACGTGCGCACACGCCCCGTCTGTACACTCACGCACACATGTATTCCCTCCCCTGCTCACACACACTGTACCTGCGGCGCACATTGACAGGCACAGCCGTGCAACACACACGGTTCCTGCATGTGCTGCACACACTCACCGTGCACACGCTGATACACACACAAGCAAGGATGACCTCACACTTATGCAGATATACAGACTTGCTCCACACCGAGACTCACATTTACATAGTTACACACTTACGAGCATGCTCACATGTATACACCTGTATGTGCACATACACACACACCAGACTTTCACGTTCATGCGCACCAATGACGCCTACACTTACACACATGCACATGCACACCGCATTCTTGTATGCACACACACAATGCAGCTGCATACAGGCATACACATGCTTACATCTCCGTACACACTGCACACTAATATGCCAGCCACGCTTTATACACATGCACACACAGCACACACTTGTACACATGTATGCACACCACACTTACACCAGGCATGCATGTATACACAAGCACACATACACATGTATGTGCACACTCACTTATATACCAGCCATGCATATATTCACATGCATACACGTGGCACACACTTACATACAAGGCACACATTTATATGCATGCACACATATTTTACACATGTGACACACCTTATACCGTACACATGCACGCCCATGTGAACCTATGCATACTCATGACATATGTCATTTAAAAACACATATACACACGCCACACACATTCCCATTCCACACACTTATACATGCACACACACGTGTTCACACACACACACACACACACACACACACACACAGCTCTAGGCAGGAAAGGGCAGTGACCCGGCCCCCACAGCCTGGGGACAGATGCGTCCTTACCTTTCTCCCGCCCCGCACAGGGCAGCCGCTGTCCCATGCCACCAACCCCTGAGACCCAGTCCCAGAGGGCTGTCCCCATCTTGGGGGTCTCTTGGAAAGCACAATCGGGGTCTCCCACAGTGGCTGAGCCCCGCCGTGCCTGGCCCGGGCTCCCTGGCTCTGATGTCTTCACGTCTGGTTCCCCGGTCTGCCCAGAGCTGGTGCCATTTTGCTAGAGGTCTGGAGTCCGCCTTGGTCCTGGCTGCAGACTGGACCCTCTGAGACCATGAGTCACTCAGGCTTTCTCTCTCTCTCTCTCTGTCTCTCTGTCTCTCTGTCTCTCTCTCTCTCTCTCTTCTTTCCAGCCACCATGATGTGACCATCTTTCCTCCTTCATACTCATCCACCATGATGCTCCTCCTGCCTTGGAGCAGTGCGCCATGGACTGGACCCTCTGAGACCATGAACCAGACTAAACTCCTCTAATTGCACATATCTTATATTTTTCTTTTTGCTAGAAATGCAAAAGCTAACACAAATAGGTATGAAATACGTGCTCTTGATACCACGTAATGAGAAAGGTCCTTCATATCAGTGACATCTTCCCAGCTACGACTCACATCTTGGGGGAGGACATTGATTTCTCTCCACTCCCACCTCCCCAAAAGCAGCCTAACAGACTCAGTGATCTTTAATAAGCAGTGAAACGTGATGGGGCCACTTCCTGGCTCAAGCCCCTCGTGGCCTCCTGGGCCATCTCTAATGACCTGGAGCCAACGTCCCAGCTCGCTGGGCTCCGGCCACCCGCGGGCTCCGGCCGTTGTGCATCTGTGTGGTCCCCGGACACCCCGAGCCTGCTCGCACCCCACAACCTAGCGCCGGCCGTCCCCTCTGCTTCCTCGGCCCATCTGAGGGCTGCTGGCTCCTCCCGGGCACTGTCTGGTGGGCCAGCCTGAAGGCATTTCACTTTGCCCCATAGTGCTCAGCATCTCTGGGTAGTTTTCTTATGTGTCTGGCTGTTTGGGGACCAGCCCGTAGAAGGCGATGTCCCGGAGCAGAGGGCCGCAGCTCTGGGTCCAGCTGTCCACAAGGTGCCTGCTGCCTACGATACGTGAGGTAAGTACTTCCAGCGCCAGGTGAAGACATCTCAGGGCTCCTCGGTCGGCCTCTCCGCACCCAGCATGTGCACGCTCCAAGCCCGCCACCTCCCGCCCTGTCCGGCGTCCTCAGGACCGGCCAAGTCCTGCTCTCCCAGACGCGATGTCACGTGGTGGCCGAGTCCAGGTAGGCACGTGGGTCTGGGGGCCCAGGCCGGAAGGGCTGTGTGTGTACCCCATTGCTGAGGGAGACGGGAGGCCCCCGAGGGCACTCCGTGGCGGCACACAGGGAGCGAGTGCCCACGCACCGCAGACAGCTGGGGCTCCACACTGAGACAGCAGCCCACCCCAGTGGTGTCCATGGACCCAGCTCAAAGCACTAGGGCGGGGTTGAGCTTCGTCTCTTCCTGCATCACACTGGGCTAAATTTTAGCACCGGAAGCCCGGGGCATGCTCACCCCACAGACGTGGCCCAGGAGTGTGGGGGCTTCCCAGGGGCCTTTCTGCACTCAGCCCGTCGTGTAAATGGGTGGTCCCGTTGCATCCCCAACTTTTTGTGACTTGAAGCCTCTTTCTGCTCCTGTTTTGAAGAGGGTGACGCTGGGGAGGCTGGTTGTGTCACACTGCAGCTGGGAAAGAGAACTGCAGCTGGCAAGAATTTGCAGCAACATGACACACAGCTGGCTCTTTCTCTGTTTTGCTGCTTGCCCACCACCATGGTGTGAGCGTCTTTCCTCCTCCACGCCCGCTTGCCATGATGTTCCTGCCTTGGAGCAGCCACCATGGACTGGACCCTCCAAAACCGCAAGCCAAAACAGTCCCATCCCCCATTAAGCTATTTTTCTCGGATATTTTGTCACAGCAAACAAAAGTACACAAATACAGCGGCCAGTGTGGGCGGATGGCTATTTCTCAGTAGAGGATATGATTCCCCCCGGCCAGCTTGCTTCCTGGCATTTATTTGTTTTATCAGTGTGAAACCTGTTCTTCGCACTAGTAATATCATTTGCAAAATCCGATTAGCAATGCGCACGTTGCATGTGAGTCTCTTATCGGATTTGCAGAGCGAGCCACACTAATGTGATCCAGGAGAGGAGTTGACAGGGTGGGAGAGTCACTGATACAATAATCCTGAGGGTTTGGGGTTGGACGGGAGACTCGGGGCGGCCTGCACCCCAGTGCAAGGAAGGAACCAGCAGGGCTTCAGCATGGAGGAGGAGGAGGCTGCAACAGAAGGGGCCTGACCACGGAGGAGACCTCTGCTCGCTGGCTGTGGGGAGCTGACGAGCATCCCCCCAAGTTGATGCCTCAGCCTGGACCCCAGAACCAGAGATGGACCTGACCGCCTGCACCCCAGAACTTGCACCCCAGAACCTGGGGCGGGACCTCATTTGGAAATTCTCTCTCTGCAGAGGGACTTAGTGAAGGAGCTCGGGATAAGACCATCCTGCCTCAGCCTCCTGAATCCAAGGGAGGCATTCTCATGAGAGATGGAAGAGGAGACACAGACACAGAGGAGGAGCCACGTGAAGACAGAAGCAGGGACTGGAGTGATGGGGCCTCAGCCCAGGGCTGCCTGAGCCCCAGGAGGAGGCAGAGGCAGGAGGGTCTCCCCTGGAGCCTGAGGAGGGCCTGCAGCCCTGGACACCTCGATCTCAGCCTGCCGGGCCCCGGGTGGGAGATGAAGGATCCCCGTATTCTCTGGCATAGAGCAAGCCGAGGTCAGCCGGTCCGTCACGGTGTTTACAGACCCCTGTGAAGCCGCCAACCCGGATGCCCTCGCTACTTGGCGAGTCCTACACGCGGGTGCCACGTAGGTACTATGAAACCATCCATGGTGGCTTCGTCTTTCTGGGTAAATGCTTCCCCCAAGGGCCACACGAGTGGGATTTCATTCAGAGGCAAAAGCTGCGTCTCTACCTTGCTGTCCGCAGCGCGCGGTCCGCGGGTCCGTCCTGCCTTCTCTTTCCAGCCCCTTCGGGCGTCCGGCCTGGGCGCTGGGTGAGGCTCTCGGCCCGCGAGACAAACGGCTCTGCTCCCTGCCAGGCTGCTTTTCCTGTCTGCCGTAAAAAACTGCGTGTCCCCCGCCGGGCGGGAGGAAGCTGTTATCCGCACACCTGCCTTCTGGGCGCGAGGGGAGCCGCGAATGTCTTTTAAGGTTCACAATAAATCCCGCTCCGAAGGATGAATTCCTCCAGCATGCAATTGGGTGTTCGGCTGCTTTTCCGTACGGAGGCTCAAAAAAAAAAAAAAAAAGGAAAAAAAAGAAAAAGAAATAGTGCTTCCGTTTGTTATTTATGCGCCCGCGGAGTGTAATGGTTGTAATGATTAATACCGAATTTCTGAATTTATTCTAAAAAGCCACTTCATAAATATTGAACAGGGCTATTATCTGCAGGTACCTCGATTTATTTTATTAAAATGGAAATTCGGGAATCATCAATAAACTGACAGTGTGCGGTTGGAGACGGCCCCGAAGAATGAAGAGGAACACTTTTTTTTTCTTTTTTATTAATCCTGTGAATGTGTCCTTCTTCCCCTCAAAGACGGACGTTTGTCGGGTTTAACCTGGACGCCGGCCCTGGATTTCGGGAGGCGAGCGCTGCTCCTTTTCTCTCCCGAGTCGCCGAGCAGTTTGATCGGTAAGTGGATGCAAACGGCGATTTTCACAAATCTTGCGCCTGTTTTAATTCCTCGCCGGGGAGGGAGAAAGAGCCCGGTGCCCCGCTAACCGGCGTCGCCAAACGCACCTGATTTGTAGGTATTTTATTTGGACGCCTTCCCTGCAAAGACCTGGGAGCTCTGACAAACGAGACCCTGTTAATCCTCTCAGCGGGGCTGAGCTGCAGGCCGGGATTATTTTTATGTCTTTTAATAAAGTGCCAGCGAGAACCGTGCCGGTGGGCTGCGAGATGGGTGAGGCGGGCAGGGAGCGGCTGCCATCCGGGTCTCGGGCCACAGCTGGCAGGAGGCTGCAGAGCGAGCCCAGCGTCCACGACGCCTCCTGACGCAGAAGGGAAAACGACTGGGGGAGGCTGAGGCAGGAGGGTTACCGTGACCGCAAGCCCAGCCTGGAGTGATTAGCGAGACCCTGTCCAAAGACCAACAAGAGCCCGGCCAGCAGAAGGAGATGATTAAAATCTGGCTGTAATAATGCTCACATTCAATCGCTTATCGAGCAGGGAGTGGATGCCACAATTTCTATGATGGCCCCAGACAGTCACACCAAACCTGCTGTCCGGTCAAAGGACCTCCTAGTCGTGTTCGAAAGACCAACAGCCAACATAGCACGTGAGAGTCTTTCTATCCTTCGAGCCACACACAGGGGAGAAGCAAGCGTGTGGGGTACACTGTGGTCTGGACACATCCAATGTGGCGCCACTACGTACTCCCTACATTTCAATCCCTTCAACCCTTTCTGCCTGTAACACTCCTCGGTGTCGCTGAGCTGAGAAGCAATTTGTAGCAGTTCAAGGAGCATTTGGGGAAAACAACCAGGGCTGCTGCAGTATCTGGGCTGGAATGAGGAGGAGACACACCCCACAGAGGAGGAGAGCAGGGAGAAAGTCGTTAGAGGATGCAGAGGGCCAGACGGAAGAACCCCCAAAGACGGCCTGATGTGGGGTCCGGCCAGTCGGGAGCTGGGCCACGAACACCCGCCGGCTCTTTCAAAGTCTGCGGGAGAACCATCAGCCAGATCCCACTGCAGGCTGCTGGACAGAGATCTTTGCAGTGCACAATTAGGTCCAGAGAAACTCTAGGGACACGTGAACAGATGGAGGTGAGGAGACAGTGAATCCAGGGCCAGATATGTCGCGTTCACAATATTCCTGAGCTTTTCAACATGGGATCTGCCAGGCCTGGAGCGCGGACTTCAGCCTCCCTCCTGGACGGGGCCACCGAGGTCTGCTGTGTGTCAGCCGCCCGGGCTGTGGGATTGCATATGGCGGGCGTGATGGACTGAGACAGGGAGAGACTAGTGCAGGGGACTCCAGCCTCCAGGACGGGGCCACCGAGGTCTGCTGTCTGCCGGCCGCCCGGGCTGTGGGATTGCATATGGCGGGCGTGATGGACTGAGACAGGGAGAGACTAGTGCAGGGGACTCCAGCCTCCAGGACGGGGCCACCGAGGTCTGCTGTCTGCCGGCCGCCTGGGCTGTGGGATTGCATATGGCGGCCTGAGCTGATCAATCTAGGGCTACACCAAGCCTTTGATCAGTAGAATGGATATAATATGTGTCCCCCAAAGTTTCTATATTGAATATTCAACTCCAAGATGCTGTGTCAGGACTGGAGGCTCTTGGGGATACTGAGGTCCTGAGGGTGGAGCCTCACGGTTGGGATCTGTGTCTCCTCAGAGACACCCCAGAGAGCTCCCCACGTCTTCCACCATGTGAGGACACAGCAAGAAGACGCTATCTAGGATCCAGGAAGCAGCCTCACCAGACACGGATCTGCCTCTCCTGGACCTCGGACTTCACCCTCCAGGACTGTAAGAAATAAATTCTAGATTATAAATTTCCCACCTAAAGTATTTCCTCATCAGAGCCGGAATGAAGTCAGGGAGTTTACCACAAGGGAGTCGGGCGCCATCCACCCAATATCTTTGGTCGCTATTTCTACCTGAATGTTTTGTGTGCCCACAAACTCTCACGTTACAGTCTTCACCCTGGCGATGGTGTTAGGAGATGGAACCTCTAGAAAATCATACGAATTTCACCTGAATATGTGATTTTTGAAAATATATTGGAAAAATAAGTAAGTCAATAAACAGTCTTTCCTTTCTGTTAAAAAATCTAAACTTTATGCAGAAGGGTAGAAGTTGGGGCCCTCGAAATGGCACATTTCTGCAAGGCAGCCTGTCTGCCAGCAGAGGAACTGGGGCACCCAAGTTAAGGTGGACACGGGGGGCTCACGGGGTGCTTGGTCACATCTGGGGGCTGATCTTCTTCTGCGCATCCCAGAGAATGACTCCAGACAGTGTGAGCGATCTTCTCATAACTCCTCCCATCTCCAGCCCATGCGCTGCACTTATTGATTTTCTGACTGAAGAAATCCTTCGAGTCCATGACAAAGCCTAATTCTCGGCACCCCCCAGGACGTTTTGGAAAAAACCCAGAAGGTCACTTGGGCCCTTCATCGTGAAAAGCCTTGTTACTTATTCTAACTCCCGTGTACCCAAGATGGTTCCCTTCAAGGGTACTGTGCATCTCGCCAATGCACCCGCTGCGTAGTCAGTGACTTGGATTTATTACTGAAGTTCTCCGGGGACATCCCAGAAGTGCAAGCACTCTGCACATTACCCTGAAGTGCAACCGGTTCTCTGTGCGTGGAGACTTCTCTGGCTCTGGTTTTTTTCCCATAAAAATGTAAAAGGGAACTTTGTGGGCAAGATGGACTCCCATCTCAATCCCACCGGGCTGCCTTTTGCAATTCTTTCCATGTTGGTTGTGACTTCGTTGTTCACTGGCCCACCCCAAGTCTCATCTGCCCCCCCAGGGTGCCAGAGTCTCCTTCCTTTTCATGGCCGAGTAATATTCCACTCTGTGGATGGACCACATTTTGTCTATCTCTTTATCCATGAAGGGACACTTGTGCTTCTTCCACCTTCTGGCTATTGTAAATAAAGCTTCTGTGAGCAGAAATGTGCAAGTACATCTTGGTGACATCATTTTCAAATCTTTGGGGTCTGTATTCAGAAGTGAAATTGTTCGTTCATGTGATCATTTTTTGCTTCATTTTTTGGACAGCCGCCATAATGCTGACCGTAACGGCTTCACCGTTTCGCTCCCACCAACAAGGTGTGAAAGTTCTAATTCCTCCATATGCTGCCAGCGTTTTTTAGATGATGCTTCCTGAGTGTGAGAAGAGAAAGCGGAAGATCTACATATTGCATATGGCGCGTGTTATCACCGTGAGTGTGTGTGTGTGTGTGTGTGTGTGTGTGTCTGATACCAGGGATGGAGCCCAGAGCCTCATGCACGCTTGGTAAGCACTCTCCTCCTGAGCTAGGTCCCTGGACAACGATTTTTCTTTTAAAAGACACATTTGGGTCTTCTGAAATTTCCTTTGTTATCCGTTTTTCCTGTCCACGGTGTTCCAACAGCGCACGATGACGACCGCAGGAACTAAGCTCCTGGTCTCCGTAGGAGGCCTCTAGGATCCTCACGGCCTTCCCAGCTGGACAGAGGAAAAATGTCTTGTGGGAAGTCTCTGGGATGGGGCAGAAGTCAAGTCTTTGACCACACTGTAAAATTCAAGAGCGTGTTTTCCTTGGTCACTCGTTAATCTGACCGCACGCTGGAGTTGAACAGTCTCTGGGGCCCTCAGTGTTACCCTTCCAGCTTTGCTTTGTTAACTGCCCCAGTAAGAACCCTTCTTGGGCAGAACATCGTTGGTCCAGGTTGCTGTTGACCTCCCAGGAGCACAAACATGCACTTGGAGACAGGAACCAGCCTGGTCCGAGGTCCCCCGTCTGGACCCCACTTGCTTGCCCGCCCGATGATGCTGGTTCCGTGCCGAATACCAGCTCTGTTTTTGGACATCCGGAGGCCCGTAACCCAGACCAGGAAGGGTGGAGTGTGGGTTTCAGGAGCACGACACGGGTTTGATTCCTGAATTGCTGTGGACGGTTTCCCTGGAGAGAGACAGAGTCTCTGAGAAGCCACCATCTCTGTGTTGGATGCTTCTCAAAAGAGGTATCAAGAAGGCTTCCCGTGGTCGCTACACACAGGGAGGTGTCCGAGTCAGCTTTCCATGACTGTAACAAATGCCAAGATCATCAGCTTAGGAAGATGAAAGGGTTATTTCAGCTCATGGTTTTGGATGTGTGAGTCTGGGACCAACTGGCCTTGTTGCTTGGACCTGTGGAGTCATGGTACATCATGGTGGAGGGGCTTGGTGGGCAAAAGTGGTTACATTATGACAGCAGGAGACAGAGGGACAGAGAGAGATGGAGACAGAGAATGAGAGGGACAAACAGAATGAGAGAGAGGAGAGAGGAGAAGACGAAGGAGGAGGAGAAAAGAAGGAGGAGGAGAAAAGGAGGAGGAAGAACATGTGTTCCCACAATCCCCCTAAAGGCCACAATGACCTCACTTCCTCCCACTAAGCCCCACCCCAATGACCTCACTTCCTCCCCACTAAGCCCCCACCCCAATGACCTCACTTCCTCCCCACTAAGCCCCTCCTCAATGACCTCACTTCCTCCACTACCGGTTCCAGCACTTCCCCAAAGCAGCAAGTTGGAGACCAAGCCTTTACTACACAGGCTTTTGTGGGACACTTAATATCCAAACTGTATCAGGCTATGTTTCTCCTACCCATAGAATTGGCCCATGTAATTTTTGTATTTATGCACATTCACTTCCACAGACAAAAACAAAGACATCCTTTGATGACGAGGGAAGACTGGTAATCTGTATTGGTCATTTTTCCCTCATTTTGACAAAATGCCAGCAACCTAGTGGAGGACAGGTTTATTTCAGCTCATGGTCTCAGAGGGTTCAGTCCCTGGTGGCTGCTCCAAGGCAGGAACATCATGGCGGACGGGCGTGAGGGAGGAAAGATGCTCACATCATGGTGGCCAGGAAGCAGAGAGCAGGGAAGTGCCAGAAAGGAAAGAGGTCGAGACCAGATACAGTTCTTAAAATTAAACTCCCATGACCCAAGCAGACACACCTAGACCTCTGAGCATCTTTCAGTTCAATGACGTGAACAGTCAAGATGGCCTCCAATGACCTAACTTCCTCCCACTGGGCTCCACCTTCTAAAGGTCACTCCAGTTCCCAATAGTGTCAAGCTGGGGACAAAGCCTTTGACACACGTGTCCTGGGTCACACTTAATATGCAAACTCTATCAGCATGTGTTTGCTCTACACTCAGAAATGGTCCACACAGTCCCTGTATTTATGCACATTGATTTCCAAAGACTTGCAAATAATGACAGCAGGAGCCTCTGAAGACAAAGGAAGATTGGGCAACCTAGATAAATTTAGGTGCATGAGGGAGAACCCTGAGGCAAAGGGAGAAATGGGCGAGAATAGGAGGGCAAGAAAGCACCATGTTCCTTCAAGATGTAGAGTGATGGCTGGTGAAATCGTCAGAGACACGTGGCCCCCAAGCCATCCCCCGAAGACACGACCATTGTGTCTGTCTTGTTATGTCACTTTGAGGCTGGGTGAGGCCTCTCGTCTGATATTATATACAAGGATACATAACCGTGACAGACCTTCTTACCTGTCAACGATCGTGCCATCCCCCTCAGGGTCTCATTTCCTCTGGTACACGGAAAGAGTCCCGTTTTACACCAGGGAGAACTTCTACAACATTTCTCAGTTCCATCATGCAAGCTGACTCAGTTTCCCGCCTGTGATACTGGCTTCTCCATTCACCAGCAGCCCATGTTGGGCTGCGAAGCAACAGAAAACCTGTGAAGCCTCCTGGCTCTTTTTCCTGGCTAAGTTTGACTGGAGGACGTGATGTTCTCTCTGCTAAAAATGATTTAGCGCGAGGAGTACATTGAGAACAGTATTTCGGAGCCCCAAACAAAGAAAACCTTTCACAAAAAAAGAGAAAACCACCCACCACCCGGACTCTAATTTCGTTTTAGAAAATTAGATAGTGGGGCTTTTGCATAAGATAACCGTATTACCGGGATGCAATTTGGTCCCGGTTTGTAGCTTCCGCGTGGCGGACTCCTTAATAAAATGTGTCAGTTAAAATGAAAATACAGCTTGGGTAATTAAATTTAATTGGATCTTGTCACTTTAAATCCTCTTCGTTTTCGAGGGTTTCCACAGAATTGCAGTTTCTGGTTTTGCTAATTTCTTTATTGCAAGCTGCTGCGAACCTGACCCTCCTCTAATGAAGTGAGACCTTGTTTTATTCTTTTTTTTTCCCAGGGCTGTGAACCTCGGTGGTGATAGGAAACAAAGCAAGGGGCCTGGCGTTGTTGGGGTCGAGATTACACGGGGGTGATTAACTTTGGCTCCCGACTGCACGTGTGTGGCTGTTACTAATCCCGGTTGTGCAGAAAGGTGCTGGGTCTGTCTCCCAGGGTGTGTTGGTGTTTTGTAGGTGACATGATAGCTACCGACGGTCCTTCTGTGTAGACCGAAGCCGCTCAGAGGAATCGACTCAGAGAGAGGAGGGTATGAGCGTCACGTTGCTGGTGTAACGAGTCAGCACCAATATGGCGGCTGCGAGCACCGCACAGTGATCGCATCTCAGCTGGAGAAGACAGAAGTCCGAAACAGACCTACTAGGTTACTATGAAGCCACCACTAGGCCTGGGGTCTTCTGGGGCTCCTCAGGGAGAGCCCACGTCATCGTCTCTTCTGGCTTTGAGAGGACACTATGTGCCTTGGTTGGCGGCCAGCCGTGATATCCATCCATGTTTCTCTTCCAAGTTCAGATCTTCCTCCATAAGGGCGCCAGGGTGAGGGCACGTGGGAAAGGGGACCCGCCTGCGGTCACCAGGATCATCTGGCCCTCTTGGGATCCTTCAATCATGTCTTTGAAGTCCCCTTTGCTACGGAAGCCCACAGGCACACAGCTTCTGGACTCGGCACCAAGAGAGTGTGGGTGGCTGCTCTGGCCTGACTATGGTTCGTCTCCTCTGAGACTCAGGTGGGCGTTTGAGCCCCCGTGTGAGGTAGGAGGAGGGTGGAAATGGGCGGGACTGTGGTGTGTAGATGTGGGGTTTGGGGGGCGATTAGGGTCGATGAGGACCTCAGGATGGAGCCGCCATGACCACGCCCAGGTGGCTTCGTAAGAAAAGAATCAGACCGGAGCACACACATATTTCCTGTCCTGTGTCACTTTGGGTCCCTACTAGCCAGGACAGGACATCTCCACGTGCTTTGGGGCCAGAATCCTGAGCCCAGATAAACCTCTTCTCTCTATAAAGTTGGGCAGCTTCTGACATTGCAGTACAGGATTGAGACATAGACGGACACGGGGCCCATCTCTCAGCTGACCAGAGGTCATGTGGAGGTGGCAGCTAATGCAGTCACGTTCCTCGCTTTCCTGTCACTGTAACAAATTACCCAAGAGGAGGACTCATTTATAAAGTGAAAAGGTTTGTTTTGCCCCATGGTTTCAGGGCTGAGTCCATGGTCCTTCAGTACCATTACTTTGGTGAGGCAGAAACATCATGGTTCAAAAGCATGGTGGAGAAAAGCTGCTCACCTCCCACTGACTGGGAAAGAAGCAGAGGAGCACAGACTGGGCTCCCAGTGCACCCCTGCAAGGCCACACTTCCCATGACCTCATTCTTCCCATGAGGCCCCACCTTCAATGACCTCGCTTCCTCCCATGACCTCATTCTTCCTGACCTCACTCTTCCCATGACCTCATTCTTCCCATGAGGCCCCGCCTTCAATGACCTCACTTCCTCCCAGGACCTCACTCTTCCCATGACCTCACTTCTTCCCATGAGGACACACCTTCAATGACCTTGCTTCCTCCCAGGACCTCACTTCTTCCAATGAGGACACACCTTCAATGATCTTGCTTCCTCCTATGACCTTACTTCTTCCCATGAGGCCACGCCTTCAGCAACCTCGCTTCTTGCCATGACCTCATTCCTCCCATGACCTCACTTCCTCCCATGACCTCACTTCCTCCCAGGAGGCACCGCCTCCTAAACCACCCTATCATCTGTCCATAGCACCACTGTGGAGACCAAGCATTTAACTCGTGGGCCCTTGGATGACATTTAAGATCCAAGCTGCAGCAATGGGCCCAGGTTGTGGACTGGCACGCGGGCTGCCTCTGCTATCGACCCCGCTGGCTTTAGGGACATTTCCCATCTGGAACCAGAAGGTTTTCATCTCCTTCCTACGGCTAGTACCATTACTTTGGTGAGGCAGAAACATCATGGTTCAAAAGCATGGTGGAGAAAAGCTGCTCACCTCCCACTGACTGGGAAAGAAGCAGAGGAGCACAGACTGGGCTCCCAGTGCACCCCTGCAAGGCCACACTTCCCAGGACCTCACTCTTCCCATGAGGCCATGCCTTCAATGACCTCGCTTCCTCCCAGGACCTCATTCTTCCCATGAGGCCATGCCTTCAATGACCTCGCTTCCTCCCATGACCTCACTCTTCCCATGACCTCATTCTTCCCATGAGGCCCCACCTTCAATGACCTCGCTTCCTCCCATGACCTCATTCTTCCCATGAGGCCCCGCCTTCAATGACCTCACTTCCTCCCAGGACCTCACTCTTCCCATGACCTCACTTCTTCCCATGAGGACACACCTTCAATGACCTTGCTTCCTCCCAGGACCTCACTTCTTCCAATGAGGACACACCTTCAATGATCTTGCTTCCTCCTATGACCTTACTTCTTCCCATGAGGCCACGCCTTCAGCAACCTCGCTTCTTGCCATGACCTCATTCCTCCCATGACCTCACTTCCTCCCATGACCTCACTTCCTCCCAGGAGGCACCGCCTCCTAAACCACCCTATCATCTGTCCATAGCACCACTGTGGAGACCAAGCATTTACTCTTCCCATGAGGCCACGCCTTCAATGACCTCACTTCCTCCCAGGACCTCATTCTTCCCATGAGGCCCCGCCTTCAATGACCTCACTTCCTCCCAGGACCTCATTCTTCCCATGAGGCCATGCCTTCAATGACCTCGCTTCCTCCCAGGACCTCACTCTTCCCATGACCTCAT